>JACTOM010000015.1:1061228-1218102 GCA_015832385.1 Elymnias hypermnestra
ATATATATATATATATATCTATATATATATATATATATATATATATATATATATATAGCTGCTGCAGATAGTGTTCTTTTAGTGAGTTCTTAAACATGTGTAGTGATCTTGATTGCCTTATATTCAGGAGGAGCGAATTCCATAAATTCGTAAGTTGAACTTGAAAAGATTTATGAAAATAATTTGTTTTACAAATAGAAGTCTTTAGAATAAGCCGACGTGAAGATCGTAGTTGCGATTGCTCTCCAAGAAAGTTGAACATATCTTTAAGATATGAAGACGTTTTCGGTTCAAATAGCATACAATACAAAAGAGGAAGGATATGCGTATCCCGGCGACGGCGTAAAGGAAACCACTTGAGCTTTTGACGAAAGTCTGGCATTAATATTGGACTAATTTGTATAATTAGGAATGACTATTGAAACACAGTTTCTACTAGATCAGTTGTCGATCGTTCATTATTTGTCAATTAAGTTTCCTGTGTATATCTTAGAAATGAATAACATATTCTGAAAGAAGAAACAATCATCTTTATGCTTATCGAATCTAATCTAACGGAAAAATTGCGTACATGTCACTAAGTTCATAAACAAGCCAGTCCATCGATTTTATAACAACTGGGTACATCGAGGTCAAGACTGGACCACACCTCCTCGTAGGTGTGGTACTTCATTATTTTCATTAGCGCTGCCTTTACAACGGCCACTTTTCCTGGTTCTTGTTCAAGTATTTACAGCTTTTAAACTCATCAACATCAGTTGAAAACTCATGCAATAAATTATTCAACTTATACTAAGACGTTTCGTTTGAATAATTTTTTGCTCATTAATCAATATGTAAAGAACACTCTTAAAGCGCTTTATAATATTCAAGAATATTTCAATATCAGAAATGCTTAGACTTGAATACAGTCACATATATAGGTTCAATGTATAGTGCCATTATTGTAAAAAATAATTTTAAAAAGAGCAACAACGACTGGGTACGTTCTCCGTAGAATCGACCTTTCAAACCGGTGATGGATTAATCACCGACGGTCAAACTTAATGATTCATAAGAGCTTCCTAGGCCAACTTGAATAATTGATTTAATTTAAAAAAAAAAGTATGTCCGACGAGTGAATAAACATCCTTATAGCGTTTTTAGAAAGAGAATTTTTATTTTGAAGCACTTAGTTGCTATATATATATATACAGTCTGAAAAAGTTGATATCGACAACTATTATAGTGTGAACTTGCAATTGTGCTACTTAAAAAGTACTTTGTTAGCAGTGATCGTTAGTTCCATTCACGGCTGCACAAAATAATGCAATTTTGCTTTTTAAATTAAATCAGAATTTCTTACTACAGGCAAAGACATGTCAAAAAACAAATTTGCGTTCTGTTAAGATACTCTGTAACAATAAAATGACTTTGTAAAAGGTTATCTATTTAGATGTAAAAGATAAATATTCTCTAACCGTGTTGGTACATTACCAATTCAAATTATATTATCACTTTGTACAATCGCTTTTAAGTATTAACGTACTCGCAACAAATAAAACACAAATGCTGTTACAATCTGGGGAAAGGAAAAAAATACAGCGACTCTATAAATTTTGTTGGCTCCGGGCTTATGAAAAAAGAAGTAAAGCCCAAACAGTTTGCTAATTTTTCACTGCCAAGCTAGTGACCTGGTTTTCAAAATAATCGCTAAGTAATTTATAACCTCGTAATGACACAAACATGGTAATAAATTTGATGTTGCAGATTCTTTAAGATGACAAATCTACAGCGTGTAATGTACACATCAAATGAAAGTCCCTTTAGGAAATTTCCTCTTCAAATTATAATGTTTAAACGATGTAATCTATCAAACATCTAAAATGTTGAAATAAAAAGTACATAAAAATAATTTTACCGAAATTTTTATTCGATTTATCGAAATTGTTAATGATTTTTACATGACAGTATCTTTGTTAAAAATGATCATATCGGAGTAAAATAAATATCAATTTGAAGCTTGAAGCCACAACCGGGCGAACAAAATTTTGACTGAAACTCACTCCAGGACGACGCCAAACGTGAGAAGCTCGTTGGATACCATGAACATTAAAACGAGAATAGGCAGTGAATTCATGAAAAACATTTCGGCACTGCTTAATGTCCATGCACGATTTTGACCAGCATACTTTAAAAGTAGTCTGCGATGTCACACTGTCAACGCAGGCACACGATTTGGATGTCTCTGATATGAAAAGAACATGATTCTTTAAATTAAAAAAAAATTAAGCGAATAAAATCAGGAAACAACTTGATGGTTCGAATTGAAACTTTGTAGGTCTTTTAGGTATATAACTTGATAAGGCACGAAAAACATTTTTCATTTTCTCAATATTGAGAAAATGTGTGTGAATTTTTAGGAGACTCCAAAAGCCCTACTTTTTATGAATTTTCAAAGTCATGTTAAGGATAAAAAGAAATTTTATTTATTAAAAACCATCTTGGTACCTTGTGAAGAATTTATTAATGCTTAAAAAACCCACCGTCGATTTTCTGTGCGATCATTAGTTTTGGAGGTATCCCTGAACAAAAAAAAAATTCATTTTCATTCAAAGTCCGAGAGCTCAGCGAGAAATGGTCCTATCGAGACCAAAAAATTAAAATTGAAGCTAAATAAACATCCTATCCAATCCGTACAATGGTTAAAATAAAAAAAATTCAAGTCTGTACAACATAAAAAGCTCGAAAGAAAATCAATTTCTTTTCTCATCATATTCATTAAGATTACGCGATACGTGTTACTTAAAAAAAAAAAATACTTCAAAAAAGATCCTGAAATGACAAACTTCTAGCTTTAAATTGCTTCTTAACTTCACTTCGATACGACCAATTTAAAAAAAAAATACAGCAATTCGAAAAATCATTAAAAATGTAGATATTTTTTTTGAGCCTTTAATTTTATCCCGCTAGTGTAATTTTGCTCTTATAATAAAAGCAAAGCTTACGTATTAATTACAATGTAGATAAGGTTTATGAGACAGCAAAATTCCTCTGGGCATTGACTACACAGCCTGAACTTAAAGCAATAACTTTCAGCTACGACCTATAGCTAAGTTTCTAATGACGCAAGATATAAATACATTCATAACAGATAAATATTAACTTTTGCTAATACGGATATCAACAAGTATATATATATTTAAGCATGCAAACATTTCAAATTAACGCTTATTATTTATTTGGGTTATAGAATGAATTTTTCGTTGATGTTTTAAAAATATGACGAAAATCTTTGCTAACCATGCATACAGCTTTGCGTATGCAAAATGCATGGTTATCTATGTAGCTGTACTCGTATAGCTACATAGATATCTTCACATATTGTTCTACATCGTAGCAGAGCTCTAGGTGGATAACGGCTAAAACTAAAATGAGCTGTGTATAGCATCTTCAAAAAGCTTTCATTAAGTGGTGCACTTTAACTTCTTTAGGGTAAATGCCATCCTAAATTACATTTTACCTCAATTATAGGAAAGTCTCGAATTTTGCCCTCTATAATTATTAGATATTGTTTTTTTTTTTAAACAGTTGAATCGTTTACTTAACAAACATATAGAAAAATAATATATACATGGCTACATTCTCACGGTAAGTGTTCATTTTATATTTGAATAATTGCTTTTACACTAAGCGTTTTTGTTTTATTTATATTAATTCGTTTTTATAAAATAATTATGCCACGCTGCCATACTGCGGTTTGGGAGGCTACATGGATACCCCAGAATAGGGCCAGGACTATTTTATTTGTTTATATTTAAGTTTACTTTGTTGCTCATAAAGAAATAAAAAATTAATACAAAACCTGATTTTTTACACATTTCCAAATAGCGGTTTTGTCGCTGAAGAGCGATATTTTATAGCATAAACATACAGACATATATTAACATACTAATACACAAATATCATAACATAAAAAAGCATATGTACTCGTATGTTATACAACGGCATACTTACATTAATTTGAAATATATATCAAAATTTGATCTCTTCCACTGAAAAGCACGATAATGAATTTTAGACATCAATTAGGCGTATAAGTCTTACAAAGAGAACTTAGTATGGCCCAGGACTCTTAATAAGAATGCACAGGCTTTCTAATGGATTATTACTGCTTTTATTTAAAGATGGATAGCGTCTCATTTTCCTCATAAACAAGTAAAGTTAAAGATGTCCGTGAGTTATCATTACAAAATTATTCAGTTGTGAAAATGCTGTCTTCACTCAGACGAAATAATCTCATCTCTAATCAAGTTATCTAACGGAACGATTCATCGTGAAATCAAGCAGAATGCATCTTCAAAATTCATGCATGAATAATTCAAGCAATATAAACAAACATAAGAGAATTATCTAGAGAGAACGAGTTAAAATAAGGCACACTGTATTATATATCATAGAATTACTTCAGTATACTTTTGTCGAGCGAAATAGACCTAATTTTTCATATGTATAATTCAACGGGCACACAATTTAAGCGCGCAATTGTTCTCGACTACCAAACATAGTATGTAACAATTCTTACTTATCTTCTCTGTGTAAGATCAACTTAAGAACCTTTAGTGGCAATTCAAAAACTTGGTCAAATATATTTCACGACTTTATAACTTCCCTTGCCTTTCACTTTAAACACAATGTTTTTTTAATTACCCGTGTTCTTTATTAATCTACAATACAAACCGGCATATTTAGCTGCCTGATTTTAATGATTTTTTTGTATGTATTTCGTTGGTCTGAGAATAGATCGTATAATATTTTACAGCTTCCTACTCTCATCTAGAATACGAAGTTACGCGGATCAACTAGTCTATATATACAATGTAATTGTTTCTTCATACATCAGTTATAAATTTTAAAACCTTCCATCCGATGCGCCCGAATCCGGTTTCATTGGAAAGGTAATAATAATGGTAATAAGAATGCGAAGAAGCTTTAAACTCACTTCTAACTTATCACGAGATCTTCGATACTATTCGCGAGAAACGTTTACTTCGATTCTCACGGGATCGGGGACTACGCGGATGAGTTACAAATAAAGTTGCACAGCTATCTCATTTAAAATAGTAAATATCATTTTATTTAGCACAGGAAAATTCATAGTAAGAAAATTTAATACCTATACTGTGATAGCAAAGTTGCCACAATGTTTTGCCGTAGATAGTGCTCTGAATATAAAATGTTGTGGTACGTTATAGTCCATTGTTCCTTCCAAGTAGATATTATCACTTGCCCAAACTCCACGTCGTATGGGGCGGATCACAATCGGGACTGTCAAAGAATATATAGGTAACAGATTAGACTTGGTTCCTCAGCGCAACGTCTTTTAGTTAACAAGAGATATAGTATAAATATATTAATTGCTAGCTACCACTACACTACACTACCCAGTGTGTCATCGACGTAATAACCGAATGTCGGAAAATCTATATTATGTTAACGCCAACATTGCAAAAAGGGTCACTTAACTAAACTCCAAGACAGTGAGTGAAGATTAATGGTCTAAAAGCATTTTTCCATTATTGCTCGAGTTTCTAAGTCTAAAATGCACATAGTTGGAAACAGTTTTTGTTTTATATATATTGTAACCTTTAAACTTCCACATATTACTTTTTATCTAGTTCTAGCATTTTTTTTACATTATCTTATCTGTGTGAAAGTGAACATTTTACTTATAATAATGAAATCCCACTCAAACAAGGAAAATATGAATAAATGGTAACAGCAAACCTTTTATTCGTATGATAAAGCTACAGTTTCTGTACTGAAATAATAAATGTAAAATAAAATAAGGTAACTCTTGTCGATTTCATATATTTTAAACCCAGGGCTAAGGTTTTTCTTTTTAGAATTTAAGGAATTGCAGTCAATCTCAGTTTGTCTGCAGCACTAATGGAAAACTCTCCCGCACTCTACTTTACCACCAGTCTAGAGTTTTGTAAACATTTAAGACTATTACCGCTTTATTTTGATGTAAGCTTGGTTTTGCGTATCGACTTTTGTGTTTTCCGAAAATTTAAGGAAAATGTTAACTGAAAATGGATAAAATCGATGATAATTTTCATATTTATGACATACAAGGCAGACGTAGATAAGTGAGACCAAACAATAATGAAAAAATCAATGTACATTTAGTAATTACAGGTACATTTAGTATCGGGTCTATATTTGTCTTGTCTAATAATTAATAACTATGAAAACTCTTAATTGTTTTATTAGGGCTATAGATTTAATCGTGTTCAAAACTTAAGAACCTAAAAATTTGAATATTTTTACAAACTGTAGAAAAACAAATAACTTTATTATATTTTCCCACCTTAATCACTGACTCAATTTTTTTTTACAAAAAATATGCTTCGCTAGCGATTCCTTTTATTCTATGACGCTCTCAGCTTCCTGGCAGTAAACTCCCTTCTTTCGTTACGAGCGGACGTATAAATTGCAACCCTGGCGCGTTATTCCGATTCAACCACCATGGTAGTTGCCGAGTCAACTAGTGAGTATAACAAATAAATCCATTTTATTAAATTCCACTACAGAAATAACAATGTTAGTAGTAATAAATATGTTTGCATCGGATTGGTATTCGATTCGTCATATTTCATTTCCCATGTAAATTTTTAATAACCTCATAGCCTATGTTGTTCGGGTCAGTCGTCATCAAATAACCTGTGGGGTGTTACGTATTTCGCAACAATAATAGATCCTATGACCACTTCAATAGAAATGTCCAGTCGGCAACAGCTTTATCCGACCATAACCGGTGCGACTATAAGAAATACTATTTGGTGTCATTTCCAGTTATTGCCAAACAGTAACGCTTATTTTTTTTTCAGCCAACGATGATGGAGACTCCGAGTCTAAGACGTGTGGGAAGATCCTGGTTATACTCTCCTGGATACTAGTGATCATGACAATGCCGTTCTCCCTGTTCGTGTGCTTTAAGGTAAGCTCTAAGTGATTTAAATACACTATTTTAATATTGCCCAGCGAAATATTCGGAAAAATTTTACGCAACTCTAAACTGAAAAACAACTTAAAAGCCTCTTTTGTGATCTTTTATGGCAAGCTATAATGTACACAGAATTTAAATGTTTTTCCTTTTCCATTTATGATTGTATTTAAATGAAAGTTTGCTTTGCGATAAGACTTTTTTATATAGGTATTTATTTATAGAAAAGGATTAATTAAGCACTTCTTTTAATTAAAACCGCCATAGCGAATTTATATAGGGACTGACGTATTTCGTAATTTCTTAAACAAAGAGACTTTAAATAAATTGTGATTAATTAATTTAATTTGATATGAAATAAACTAACGCAAACTAGTCAAAGCCTTACTACAATTATCGCTCCCTATAAAAGCCACTCTGGATGTATGTATGTATTCAGGTCCCTTAATAGCTTTTTGTGCAAAAAGTGACACAGCCCTCTTGTTATCGAGGAGACAATGAATTTTGCATAAGCACTTTCTTGCATGATCACGGGCAGCTCTTCATCTTAAGTCTTTATTGTTGAGACCAGTGTTAGAGCACTTTTATATTTAATTAACAATATACTGATCGTAATAATAAATAAAGTGAGATCGATCGTTTGTACGCATTTGTATAATAAATAAACAGGTAAGATAAAAATCAGTATATTACAGTAATAATTTTTAATTCCTATATCTTAATATACAAACGTTAAGCGAGTACGCTTAACGTTTGTATATTAAGATACGTACTAATAGACGGTAACATTTATTTTAAGTATTCAAAATGTTCCATTTTTAAATTCAAAGTTCACTATCTTAATTATATTGTTAGTTGGTACTGTTTTTACATTATACAATAAAACATAACGAACTTGATCAATATGATTGATCTATACGTAATATGTACTATATATTCAGAGGAAAAGAAAATACATTACAAAAATTACAACCTAGGATACAATAGAGCTTTGTTCGCCTTTTAATGACATTAAAAACAATGTCTCACATAAAAGATCCTCAAATACATTCCCTTTTCCGACTTTTGCGATAAAGAAAACGTTATTACAATTCCGTATAACTTAATTCTGTTCCTCGGTTCTAATTCACAAGTATTCATTAGTACCCAATTTATCTCATTAAATAAACAGATAACATGGAAAGTGGTTATACAAAAGAAATATAACATCTTAAGGAAAAAATATTTAGTTTAATTACACAATATTTTTCTGTAAATTTTGCTCATGTGAGTGTTAGTTTTAAGTCAAAATCTATATGATTATACAAGAAAATAGTTAGTTTCCCAAATATAATAATAATAATCTAATTTTATCTAGTAATCTTCGAGTAATTTTTTCATATATATATGATGCATTTTTTTCCTGTTTTATGATTTTATTATACCACTAACTCATTGTATATTATTAGCTTTGTTGCAAGTCGTTAGCTTTGCTAATAGTTTTACTGTAAAAGTGATTTATGTTATGGTAAATTGTGCATCGTCAATGTTATGAATACTGATATGAATTAAGATCTGGCTATGTCCTTTCTTAAAAAAGGACAGAAAATATAATCCCAACCTAAAATGGTTTAGGTTGTAATGTAAACTATACATCTCTACAGTATTCTCAAACAGTTTTAATGAAAATGTAATAACTGCAAAAACTTATATATTATTTTTAAAACTATTGGCAAAAATATCACAAGTCAGTATTAATCATTACTTCAAAAGCAACTTTATAACGATGAACAAGGACAAAGAAATAAACTTTGGGAGAACTTTGTTATTCAAGTACCTTGCAGTGCTGTTATACTTTGGTCTCATTTTTAAACAGTTAGGCGGATTAAGAAAACCGAGTAAGTTCGTCACTATTCGTATTTACCTCAAGGATATCTTATTACTGTAGTTACTACTATCAAGCAACTTTTATTGTCTTTTTAGCCATAAAGGAATATCACTATTACCAGAAAAAAGGTTGCAGAAATCACTACATAGCGATAAATCCGTCTTATTGTACTTTCTTTAATTTTAAGTGATTTCTCTATGTTCATTTGTAAAGTTATGGCTATGTTCGGAATTTTTCTACGCGATCAAATCCGAAATGAGTAGATCCGTAGCAGAACAAAAGTTACCGACATAGCGCTACGAATCGCGTACCTGAAGAGACAATAGGCGGGGCACAAAGTCCGAAGGACGGGGGGGGGGGAGCGAAGGTGCTACAATGGCGACCCGGCATCAGACGTCGCAGTGTAGGTAGATTTATACAAGGTGGCCCGAGGATGTAAGGAGGATCGCCGGTAGCCGCTGGAGTCAGGCAGCGCGAGATCAGGCGCAGTGGGCACCATTTTATGAGACCTATGTCTAACAAAGGGCGTTCATCAGTTGAAGCGACGGCAACAACGGCGAAAGTTAGTGTTATCTATCTAACAATGTCAATATTTAAATTGGTTATATAAAAAAAGGTAAGTAGCAACCCATTAATGTCCCAATGTTGGGCACAGGCCTTCCCCAGGAGAGAGGGTTGGCCCCGGGTTGGCAGGGATAGTACACACGTACCCTCTTTATTCCTTCACTATCATTCGCCAAAGTAACGGAAATGCGACACGGCCGGAGAGAGATCAGGCGCAGGACCTACGGCTTAACGTGCTCTCCGAGGCACGGGGATGGATCAGCCCGCCAACTTCAGGCAAATATTGAGAAAATAGTCTCGAAAACTTAATATCGATTTTTGAATTGGCCTGACCCAATACTCGAAGCTATGACCGCATTACTGAGGCCGAACATGCTAACCACTATACCAATGTGACAGTCAGACCAATGAGGCAGCAAAATGGATCAATAATAACAAGTCATAAATTTTCAAAATACTATAAATGAAGAAGTATCCAGAACAGTCTAGTTTCTTGTGTTTAAAAATTCAATTCATTTCGGCAAAGATAACACTGTGGCACCACATAATATCATTATATCATTGCGTAATTCAACAGTTTCTTTAATTTCCAAATGGTTCTCGTTTAAACTTACCTTTTTTGAATTGTGTCACTATTTCTTCGAAACAGCGACACGTTTAGGTCCCTTATATTAGGCAACACAAGATTTTATTTTTTTATTGATCGCTTCAAATGTTTTATTTGACTTTCAAACAGCTTTCCTGTAAAATTTGCTAATTAGAATTTTGTCACTATTTTCAACTCCAATACGTGATATGTATTGTCACAGCTTCTAGTTAATCAAGTGTTGTTAGTTTACAGCTATTAATTTGTACTTTTGCGGTTGATTCCAATTTTCAGCAATATTTCCACAATTCCCCATGTACCGCAGAAATAGGTCAATAAATGAGTTAAATACGACGTACAGGCACCTTTTAAAGTACTTACCACTTGACCCACATTTACAGGCAGGGTTTTGACTGCCTTGTGAGTTAAGACACTACAAATTTAGTATAACATAAGTAAAAAGTACTATAATTCTTATTAAGAAGTATAATAAATTTGATGATACCACATCGCTGCTTTGTATGTATTTATCACGTAATTTAAAACTTATATTTTATTTTGCTTGACTCGAAATCTCTGCAAAAATAAAGCTGTGACACCACAAAGTGTCATGATAGAACATTAAGGTAAGGTAAGTAGCAGCCCATTAACTTCCCACAGCTGGGCACAGGCCTCTTAACTCATAGGAGAGAGGATTTTTAGAGAATAGACTACGCTGCCCCATTGCGGATTGGCAAGCTTAGTATATAAGTGCACTCCCTATTACTTCACTCTCATGGTCCGATTTGTCGGGAATCCGACACGACCGCAGAGAGATCAGGCGCAGGTCCGACGACTTAACGTGCTCTCCGAGGCACGGTGGTGGAGCACACCGCCAACTTCCCAACTTCGGACTAATAATGAGAAAATCTTAATAGATAATTCAATATCGATTTTTGAATTGGCTCGACCTGTGACTAGAACCGAGGACCTCATGTCTGTAGTCGAAATTGCTAACTACTAGACCAATGAGGCATTCTTTCGTTGCTTAACTTTAATGTCAACAGTGTTTAATTTTCAAACGGTTCTTTTTTGAAACTTCTTATTTATCGAATGGTATTTATTTGAGTTTTTCACTTTTTAAGGCAGCGATATGGTTAGGTCCCATACATGACTATATGTATGTGTATTATGTACCTAAAAGTAATACTTGGTTTTAGTGGCAATTTTTTTTTTTATTTATTTGACTCGGGACCTCACGATGCCCTCACGATGACTCAAATCCGAGAACTACTCCAATAAGCCGATTAATAAGAAATGAACAAGAAGAAATTAGACCTGTATATAGACAGACCAATTATATATGTACTTCTATAAAATCTAGCCTCTATTTATTTCCACTTATTCTTATAATTTAAACTTACAATCAATTACATGGAAGATTTTTGTTTTTATTTTGTGATAATTGGCAAATTATAATTCCATTCAATTCGAAAATCCTTTATTCAAGTAGGTCTTTACAGCATGTGGTCTTGATTTATCAAATATAGTTTTTCTCCATATATTATTTCAACGTACGACAGGTGACTAAAGAACCACTTGCAATATAAAGCTACGAGGGAACCACACATATAGAAAATATGTAACAATACACATAAAATTTAAAACATATGTAAATATAATTAATAATAAATATTTAGCTATTACAAAATTTCAAATTATCTAATATATAAAAATCTCTTATCACAGCGTTTCTTATAGAACTCCTCCAGAACAGATTGATCAATTTTTATGATTTTTTTTTTGTATATTTGTTAAGTCAGAGAGCAGGTTGTGTATTTTTGATCTCTTTACACCTACCCTCAATCTCTAATCGCAGTACGAAGTTGATCAGCTATTATCAACATATCACGTATTTACAAATTTAAATGACAAAATTAATACATATATTAATTTAAAATACACCTATTTGAATGATTATATAGAATTATAACCAAAAAGTTACTTTTCTTCTTCAACTGTTAATTATATAGGTTAAAACAAAATTTGACTAACTTTTTTTAATAAATCAGATCATAGATGAAAATAATATAAACCACATCCATCCATCCTATTTTGTTATTACAATGAAATTGTAAGAATTTAGCACCAAACGAATTTTTTTTTCCGAAAAGCTACCTTTTTTAACTATACTTCAAAAACCTAATTCAATATTATATGTCACATTTCTTATTATTAAACTAAATGTTTTAAAAGGAAAAGAAAGAAAATTATGTCAATGGTTACTTAAGTACTAATCTAGTTTTTATTATTAAACAAATAATTGAATTTGGCTAATAATACAATATAAGACTAAATATAATGTTTTTTTTTTGGAGCACTTTTACTGAAATCTTATTTGATAAAGATATGGAAAAGTTAACCTGGTGAGTGGTCATTTATCTTTTATAGTTTCTACAGAGTACCGTAGAGGAACACAATATCTTTGCTTGGCGGCATGTCTTTGCCGGTGTGGTGATAACTAAAATAAAATAGGAAGTAAATATACTAATATTAGAATGAATGAAACCTTATTTATACAATCTTCCTCTCCGAGTGCCTTTTGTCAATTCAGTATAGCGTATCTTCACTATAAAAAGGAAGTTGTAAACTTGGATATGTTGCTAACTTTATGGTTGTAACCAACCCTCTAAAACTCTAAAAGGTCAGCTCTTGCGAAAGAGCTTTTAAACTTTTATTACGAGTCAACTTTTAATGCTCCCTCTAGCTTTATCCTGTTTCCTTACACAAAATTTTCCCTTTTGTATTTAGAAGATAAACACTTTCATATTATATGTTTAAGTTTTGTTGTTAGGATAAAAATAAAATGGACTAAAAATGTCATTTATACAAATATATAAAATTGAAGCGATTTCAAATTAACTTTGTTTCACTAAATGGTTGTGAAAGTAAATGCGGTACATATATCAAGACATCATTAATCTCTGAAAAGGCTGGACCGATGACGGGACTTTTTGAACTGGAGGACCTGATTTTATATTCAGTATTCGCGGTGGGGCCCACTCAAGCAGTAGATGCACTTCGGCCCTTGTGGATCTTTTGTACGCGTTATATTGAGTAACTTAGGCTACTTTTATTTAAAATATTAAGGTCACGAAAACAAAATTAAAACTAATGATATAAGTATAGATAATACTGTGCGTTGCCCACGCGTATGTCACCAAAATTATTTGACTTGAAGTGTATATTTCTTTCGCGACCTAGTATCTCACAAATTCTTACGGGTTTCGAGAAATTGAGTTCTTACGGGTTTCGAGTGACACCGTGGGATCTAGTTGACACATAAAGATGAGTATTGATATAATATATATGATTTCAGTTTCCTCCCACTCCTTTTACAAAGAAGGAATCTTTATTCAGAGAAGTATGTATTTAAGACTAAACTAAACCGCATAGAACCCCCCAAAGTATTTCAGGAGATATATGTGGTAGATAAAATGGTATCATTAAATTAGGCTTAATTTCTACAGCTCATATCCCCGGTGCGACGAATTTAGGAGATTGCATTTTCTTATTTGTCTGGTCTGGTGGGAGGCTTGGGCCGTAGCCATTTCTTTTATCGCTTCAACGCCATTTCTTCCATTTCGGTGAAAAAGATTCAGAAATCAAGTTACGGTTCGAAAATACACATGTTTAACAAGATTTTTCAAAATAACTTTATGAGCTTGCTTAAAATAACAATTTTGAATACATTTTGCCTTTGCAATTAGCATATAATGCATTTCAGTTTAATATGAGTATAATTTTTTAATCTTTCTTTATTCTTGACTGGAATAATCTATTCTTATTTCTTTTATTGCACGTTTACGACCTGACATTTATGGCAGAACCAAATTACTGTGTCACAAACTGCTCTTAGTCGTCCGGATATTGATCGGTTACATATGAGGCGTCGTATCTATTGAAAAGAGGAATTGTTAACATTCTCCGTGACAATTACGAGATACATATAACATTGTAGCCACAACTTTATAAATTTCTTACTGAATATCAATTAGATCTGGGTGACGCAAAATAACGAAATATTTTATCAATTCCTTGAATTTTTAAAATATGTGTTCGAATATTTACGAATCTTGAACGTGGAAGCTTATTGTTGGGTATTTTATAAGGCTAAGCCTGGCTTAGTCATCTGGCTATGTAACGCTCGTTCAAGAAGAGCCGGCTCCGATCTATTTGAGCTTTAATCACCGTGTCGTAGCTATTTTTTAATTTATGTTTTATACATTTTTGGTGTGTCTGTTTGTCATATTAACAGCTTTTCACTAAATACATATAAATGTTTAATTATGATAGTCATTAAAAATCAATTCTTTTTTATAATCTGTCTGTTTAAAGAACCAGAAAGAGTTGTTTTAATTTATAAACATTCGACGCCATCGGATATGTCATGACAGACAAATATAAAAATTAACAATTAAGCTTACAGCAAGTTTCTCTTACAACTTTGGTAAAATATACAAAAATCTAATAATATTTGTAATAAGAATAATTAACTTATAAAATTCAGAATAATGTAATTTGTATATTTATACTCAGCAATATTAAGAATGAATATTGGTTATATCTATCTATCAAGAGTTTCTTAATGGAAATCCTAATTATCGATCTTTATTGTATATAACATATTTCTTTCCCTTCGGTTGAAGCCGTCAGCAAAGTATACTCGTATAACGACTCTTTTCCGACAGCTTTCCCAGAGGATAATGCAGGTTAGGCAAGGAATTACGATATAAGGACTGCACCTGTGTTTCCGTATAATAGATAGCAAATCTATGTTTAAGGTTGGCCGTAAAGATTAAATATCTAACCTAACCTAGCCCAAACCTAGTGGAGAATATACTATAACAATTTGTTTAAAGGTGGTGCAAGAATACGAGAGAGCTGTAATATTCCGTTTAGGAAGGCTACTATCCGGAGGAGCCAAGGGTCCTGGTAAATATGAAACGTAGTTTTATGTCCTAACCTAATTTAGAGTGATAAAATTATAATATATTAGATTTATGTATACGCCTACATATACGAATTAAATTGACATGTCTTTTTGTAAATGAAACTTTACAGGATACTTCATACATACTTTACATACCATAATCAATCTTTAAAATGTCTGTGTTCATGCCACTTCTTGATTATCTTTGAAACTGCTGTACTAATTTCTATGGCAATGAAATCTACAGATTAATTGTGGTATATTTTTAGCCACCTTTTATTCCAAAATTTGTTAGGGGACGCGAATTTACGACCGCATAATTAATCTCACAATGCGTCATAGCGAAGTGTGACCTGATTTCCTAATTTGTTTTAATATCCTTTTAAATTTTATTTGACAAATTTTCGCATAGCTTAAAAGCATTTGTTAGCATCATGTAGATACTTTGTTAAATATCTGTAAATAAAAAAACAGAAACTAAATACTAATACTTTGAAAAGATTATTGTTTGCTTCTTTCTGTAATCTTCACATCAAAAATCAAAATTAATACTGTGCAACTATGTAATTTAATGATTGAAACCAACAACGGTAAATATTAACTTTTGTAGGTTAATATTAAGTAAAAGTATCACTATTTTCAATGGAGTACTTTGATAACATGAAGTCTATAATTTATGGCAATACACTTAAACAGGGTTATTTTAGCTGTGTAACTACAATTTGAATGTTCAATATTGTTAATATAGGAAATGCATACCGCGTTTCCAGGTTGCCATGGTATTTTTGAAAATTTAATGATCTATAAGGAAAATTAGATCTGGTAGCACAGTTTTACTTATGATTGTAACTAGTAATGGATACCTTACTTTTAAGGTACTTAAAGGAAGTGATGGCCCAGGGATTAACGTAAATGATGGCACACGTATATTTTTCATTAGATTCACGGGTTCAAATCCCGGGCAAGCACCACTAACGTCTTTTTATAAAAGTTACATGCCTAATTATTTTTAAAATTTCTTCATATATATTTTTTCCACCTTCCCCATAGTTTACACATTCACGTATATTATCATTCAATAATGAATCAATTTATTTCAAATTTTCAGGCATTTTCTTCATACTGCCTTGCATTGACTCTTATGCACGAGTGGATCTACGAACTCGCACCTACGACGTGCCCCCTCAGGAAGTATGTTAATATTTTAAAAAATATTTCAAGCCTTACAAGACTTATACTGATAGTTGTTCAAATTATTTTTCAATATATAGTCCTTGTAAGCTGATCGTTGAAATATTTCTTTTTGGGAATTTTTATTAAAGATAAAACGTGCCAGGTAATACCAGATGCTTCCTTCAAATGAAAAATGTAACATAATTATCTTCAACGTTGCTTTTATTAAAAACTTTACACCACATTTTATGTGAAATCGCTTCAGTATACCGATTACTTAATTTAAAGATATATGATGAAATTATACGCAAAATATACCACAAAAGGTATTTTCTACGACCTTGCTAGTACAAAGCCTGGCAAGCTGCTTGATTCATTAAAAGTGATTCCAAGTTTAAGTTTTAACTTGGCAACGTTAGAAAATTATTCTTGTAAATTAAACTACATTTGTCGTGGGCCTGTACAAACATTATAACTCTCAAATACGATTAACAATGTTAATATTAACAGCAAAGAGATAATTTATAGAAGTACGACATTCAATTCGTTTATTAGTTAAATTTGATATGATTTGATTTAATATCATTATTTTAAAAGTTTAAATAGGATTTAATACTCGACACCTTACACGTAGAGGCCGTCAAAAAAATAAAATCCTAAATAACGTATTACACACACGTATATTAGACAAACGTATTCAAGGCACAACAAAACTTCGGCATGACATTTGTAATTTCACAACATTTATCTCAATTTCACCGACATACACATTGCTGCGTTATTTAAGTTAAACCGAAGATAATTTACAAGCTCGAATAATTAATTTTAATAAGAGTACATTTTAAGTAAACTAATATAAAAAAAACCTCCATTTTGTAAAATTTGTGTCAATATTTCTAATATTTAT
Source organism: Elymnias hypermnestra (assembly GCA_015832385.1). Classification (NCBI taxonomy): domain Eukaryota; kingdom Metazoa; phylum Arthropoda; class Insecta; order Lepidoptera; family Nymphalidae; genus Elymnias; species Elymnias hypermnestra. Next base: position 1,078,286 of record JACTOM010000015.1, read on the forward strand.
GTGAGTGTTTACCTAACTTAACAGCTTCGATAACTAAAAATTGCTGAATCGTGTATTTTGATTTAGATAAAAAATCTGATCCAATACCATAACGGTCTTCCCCATATTTCTGTGATTGAAGTCTGCCTGTCCAGTTCAGTTCTAATTTAGTAAGACTACAAGCTTCCACGGAAGTACTTTTTTAAATCATAATCCTACTCTCCTTGTAATTAGTTAGAAAAATAATTATAAAAATATTCAACATGCTTTGCATATCATAGATGATCTCTATCTGGTCTTGAAAAAATGATAGCAGATTGATGGATAAACTCTTCATTGCGCTCAAGGGTTATCAGTTATAGTCCGTGTTATAACAAATAAAATCTAAGAAACAATAGCAAGCCAAGACGGGATTTTTGCAGACATAATTAATGCTAGACGTAATAAAATGCATATACTTTCTTTAGGTGCTTACGAAGGACTCTGTAACGGTTTCCGTCGATGCTGTTGTATATTACCGAGTGCATAATGCTACAATTTCTATCGCCAATGTGGAGAATGCTCACCATTCAACCCGACTATTGGCCCAAACAACTCTTCGCAACACAATGGGAACACGACCACTTCATGAAATCCTGAGCGAGCGAGAGACTATTTCGGGGAACATGCAAATTTCTCTCGACGAAGCAACCGAGGCTTGGGGCATTAAAGTGGAAAGGGTAGAAATGTAAGTAACATTATAATTTTCACACAATAACTTGGCAAGGCTTACATAGTAGATTCGTTGCCAAAATTGGATACTATCAGATGAATAGAGCTACTTAATTTATAACCTGGCTTTTATTAACTTTTAGTGTATTATAAACTGCCTCATTGGTCTAGTGGTTAGCATGTTCGACTACAGACATCTGGTCCTGGATTCACATCCCAGGTCGGGCCAATTTTAAAAAATCAATATTGAGTTTTCTATTAAGATTTTCTCAATATTTGCCCGAAGTTGGGAAGTTGGCGGTGTGATCCACCCCCGAGCCTCGGAGGGCACGTTAAGCCGTCGGTCCTGCGCGTGACCTCTCTCCAGTCATGTCGGATTCCCGTCACATCGGACTATGAGAGTGAAGGAATAGAAAGTGCACACTTATGTACTATGCCTGCCAATCCGCAGTGGAGCAGCGTGGTGGGTCTATGCTCTAAAAACCCTGGCTCCTCGGAGTGAGCAGGCCTGTGCCCAGTAGTGGGGCGGTAGTGGGCCGCTACTTACTTTAGTGTATTATATGTACGTCTCATACTGTTGGGTATATAACATTTTTATACAGAATCCATTTATTCTATGAAAAAAGGTATTAATCATTGTAAAAATTGCATTAACATCAACTATCACTCACTAAAACTTTAAAAATAATTATAACTTAAGTGGATGAATAAAATAGTATTTTATTACCAATTAAAAATTTCGACACAATATATTTAGGGAGAGTGTCACATAATAGCAAGTATGAAAACTAATAATGATTCGAGTTTTGTTTATAATGACAGAGATTAGCAAATTAAAACTCAATAATTTTTTAGATTTACTTAAAACACTGTAAGGCCTTACTAAAAACATTAGACAATTTCCATAGCGAATCTGTAAAAGCCGCAAAAAGCGATAATCATATCAGTCGCACGATGTTTTAAAAGGTTTGGTTAAAAAAATAAAGCGTAATATCAAAGTAATTTCCAGTAAAGGCCTAAAGACAATACTTCTAAAAATATATCAGTGGTTTATGTTTACAATTTGTCTTTAAAAGCCTACAATTTGGACAATAAATATCTACTTTAGACATGTTTGATTTAAAATTAGGCCTTACTGCTTAGGAAATACGACTTTTTTTGCAAAAACTCAATAGCAATATGTATTGTTTTGTAAATGAAGACCAGTGGTCCGTCATTATCTAATCAATAATTCTAACGTGATATTGGCAGTAAATGCATTGGAAAGTATGAGGCACTTCGGCGACACATTAGGTAAACAATCAGCAACTTAAATAAACAACAGTACTTTGTATAACTGTCTGTCATTGAAAGGGTTACCAGTTAGTAAGTAAATAATTAGTTCAAATAACAATTCATAAAAGGTTATCGTGCAGGTACCTGTAGTAATGATTTTGACAGTCACTCTCGTATCATGGTGCTAGTAGGTACTTACTACACAAGTAGATGTTCCTGGTTTTATTTCAGGCGAAAAAACATAGTTTTAAAAGTATACAAGGTATAAGGAGACCGCTTCCGAAAACGAAGACAATAGTACTTATGACACCTTTGTTGATGGGTCAGAAGTAAAAAATTGATCCTGATTCATAAAAATCATGTTTTTAAAACGCTAGCATTATTTGCGCTTCATCTTGTTTGTAAAGCTAAATGAAATGATCGTTTGATTTTTTTAAATCAAGATCGATTTTGTCCGACCCGTCATCATAGTGTCATTAGTACGAGTATTATCATCTGTCTTCGTTTTCGGAAGCGGTCTCCTAACACCTTGTGTAATGTCGTAAAACGAGTGAATTTTTTTAATTATCAAAGCTCCAAAATCAAACATCAAAATCGAAATCAAATTATTGTTCATTCAATTAGGCTCAAAAAGCACTTTTGAATCGTCAGTAGTGTCTATTGGTAATAAATCTACCACCGGTTCGGAAAGATGATTCCTATGAGAAAAAACAGGCAAGAAACTAAACGGTTACTCCTTTAAACATAGCTTTTATACGTTACAATGTGTTTAACTTTCATATGCAACTGGAATCAAGTCCAAACATCTTTGTCTTCTTAAATAATCTTCAATATTATAATATGCATTTTATAATAGGACGTTTTCAAAATATTTCTTAAAACTATGTGGAGGCAAACCCAGAAGTGATTCGGGTATCTCATTAAAAATGCATATGCTCAACCCGGCAAATGATTTCTGAACCTTCTTCACTCTGAAGTGTGGCAATACAAAAGAACAGTTTGTTCCTGTGTGATAAGATGAGATTTAAAAGTTAAAAAAGTTAATCTTCGCTTTTTTCTTAGATTAACCGCTGTGACTAAAACTGACTCAGAAGGGCACGATAATTCAACTACTTTAGTTTTTTTTATCCTCAATAGCAAGGACGTCCGCCTGCCCGTTCAGTTGCAACGCGCAATGGCAGCTGAAGCCGAAGCAGCTAGAGAGGCGCGTGCAAAGGTAATTGCTGCCGAGGGAGAGCAAAAGGCTTCGCGTGCTTTGCGAGAAGCATCCGAAGTGATTGGTGACAGCCCTGCAGCCCTACAACTCCGCTATCTACAGGTGAATATACATATCAACGTAAGAAAACGTATTTGCTGTAGACTTCAATACCAAAAATAGGTTGTTCATATCACTGTAATAAGAAAAATACTGCGTCTATTGACCTACGTCCCATATTATTAGAACGAAAAAACACACCTACAGCAGAAGTGCTCTGAACTTTTGGTGTATTTTTTGCTGTAAGTCCACCAAAATTTTGTATTTTTAAGGTATTTTTAGCATACAGTTAATAATACCTACGCCATTCTTGAAGTCAGAAAAATTTTAAACCAGAGACCATCGATTTTAGTAAAGTTTTTTGACTCTGGTGAAAACTTCGTATTTTCAGGTTTAAAGCAGGATTTCTTAAGTTTTGATTTACTTGATTTTTACTTTTTAAGATATTGAAAAATAATTTGAAGCAATACTAAAAAATAAAAAGCTTGGGAGTAACTGATTAGACGTAGTTTAAATAAATATAATATAATAATGACGATATATATATATACCCGAAAGATTTCATTGTTGGTTTCATTTTGGAGCTGCGTCCCAAAGAATACTTCTAACTTTACATTTTAAGTCGTCACTTAAAATCATCGTCAGACGTACATTAAAAATAATATGACAAAATTACTAGGTCTGACTGTTAAAGGGTGTTGTGGCTACTTGTAGCCTACTTGAATATAAAAATAAATGATATGGTGTGAATTCAGTACATATAATGAAGTTAACTACTCTTACGCCAGTTTATACATATATAAACTGAGGCATATGTACCTAAATAAATTAACTAAATATATATTATCCCTGGAACCATAAGGCGTAGAGACATGAAATTTGATAGGAATATTCCTTTTGCCGAGAATTTCACCCGCAAGGGGTTGCGAGGGTGTTGATTTAAAAAAATCAAATTTTCACTTTAAAAAGAAACTTCACATTTAAGAATTTTTTTACCTAATTGTAACTATCAAAAATAAGTTTTAGGAAATTCCACCCTCAAAGGGGAGTGCGGGGTTGGTAAAAAATTCACAAAATATAATTTAATGAAAATGTTACCCAAAAAACATTCCACGCTGACGAAGTCGCGGATTCAGCTAGTATTTAATATAGAAGCAACTATTTAGTTGCTTTACTACGATGACGACGACGACGCTCTCCAGCTGCAACTTTGCCTATAAAAAAATTGTACATTCTATTGCCTGATAAAATATTGTACACTCGCTCATTGTTTTCCTAACTATAAGTGGCTATTATTTCGAAGAACACGCCTGTTTTAATTGGTAGCCCCGAGTATTAGACTACATATTAATTTTTGAATATAATTTACAGACCCTGAACACAATATCTGCTGAGAAAAATTCAACAATCGTATTTCCACTCCCTATCGATCTGCTGACGTATTTCTTGAAAGCAAAGGAAGAATCTTAATTTCGCCAACGTATCAAAAAAGATTGCGAATGAGTAAAAGATTTCATCAACTTAACACATCTTTTAAATTTACTAGCAAATGTAGTAATGTAGACTCTGAATTTAAATATAAAACTAAAAACATATGAAGGATTACATCAAATCATAATCAATATTTTACATAAATTTATCAATAATTAGTAGGAGATATATTGTTAGATAAAAAATTCGTTTTATATTTTTTCCATAAAACAAAGTGAGTGAAATAAATAAAAATATGGATTCCTTGCCAGTTAAATAAACTATGTTTTACAAACCCTTTCTCAGACCAAGTCCCTGTTATGACTTTAATAATTATATAATTTTATCAATAAATGTCATTGATGTTAATATGTAAGGAACACGCTTTGTTACCTGGTTATATTATTCTGAAAAAGAGAAATTAGAAATTAAGAAAAATCGTGCTTATAATCGTATTATAAGTACATTTTTTTAAATCTACCCTTAAATCTACCGAGAGCCATGTATAGTCTACGGACGGTGGCAAAATTACACTTTGACAGATATTTTTTCTTTATAAAATAAAATTAATGTCATTATCTTATTTACCATTTCACTCTATTAATTATTAAGATTTTCTTATAGAATAACTATTTACTCTATTATATCCATGGCACTTATAAATTAGTTTTAAATGTTAATCGTGATTAATATATTAAATTCTATCATCTGATATTCACTTGTAATTTTAGGATATGTATGAATAAGTTTGGTTTGGACAACGACAATGGTAGTTTTCAAAACATTTAATTTAAATGTTTGTAATTAATTGAATATATGAATCGCAAATAATATAAATATTTTAATTTAATTTACTACTGCGGTAGTTTTGTACATTCTAGTAATCGCTTATTCCGCGTTATTTTATAGAGCCTACTTTTATTATTTCGTATTTTCCGTAGTATATATTTAATTATAGATATAAACAGTAAATGTAAGTAGTCAAACAAATATACTATTGCTTAGTGGCTTCGCATATCTTTTATAATTAATAAAGTTTGTAAAACACTTAATATTGTCTAGTTAAAAGGTAAGCTTACAATGTTTTATTAGTTAATAACATATCAAGTTTATTAGAATGTTGTTTAAAAATTAGGTGTTTGTATAAACATATATATGTGCCCCTATGAGGCGGTCGTAATTATTGGTTATTGATTAATAATCTAAAATAAATGATATTGCGAGGATTGTCATTATAATGCTTTTATTAAATATTGTATTAATGTAGTAGATTGTTGATATAGGTACATTTTAAATTTTCTCAATAAATGTTTCTCAATTGGCATTTTTGTTAATCAATTCATCCCCTTGCATATTAAATCGTGAATAATAATCTAATACATGTTAATTAAATTGTGATTTTTTATTTTCAGACCTAGATAAATTAATTTCCTAAATTTTCCTACCAAAAATCAAACAATGATCCACTAACAAAGTGAGTACTCAAAACTAACACCGTCAGCTAAGCCATTACTATATTATGAAGGTAAAGAGTTTCTCTACGTAATCAAATCAGAAATGACCGACATAGTCTTATGTAAATGGGATCTGTATTCAGCAGAACATTAATAAAATACCATTTACCTCGTCTACTATCATAAAAGTAAATAAAACTATGACTCATACATTTCACCATTTATTATATTAATTTCTAATAAACGAAAACAGAAATCCACATTCTAGCTAGCACTAACAATTAAAAACAATAACAATAATTTGAAAAATATATAGTTCTCATAACACCTGTTTTTTTTTTTGTAACAAGAAAATAATTTATTTAACCGAAAATTATTCCTTTTCGGAGACATACATAAAATTACAACAAAAAAATAAACAATTCCTACCCCATTTAGCAAGTATATCTTAAACATAGAATGAAACCCTTAAAGTATTATGTTGTATCTCTATAGATGGCGATTATTAATTAATTAGTATTTCAAAAAATGTATTAACATCAAGTGTGGCATCATACATTGAAAAATATATCAGAACTAAACTGAATGATTAAAAGTATTTTTATTAACAATTGAAAGTTTTGATAGGAAGACCAAACTTCTCCAGATTTTACAAATGTTATTCAGCAATTAGGTTTGTACGTTTTTTAGTTTCCATTAAAATATTTTGTATGGCATGTAGACTTTCAGATTTTGGTAATCGACAGTCATAAGGTGTCGAAACGTCGTTCAATTCGGAAATATCAGTATCAATAATTTCGTCGCTTTTCAACAACATTCCAATATTTTGTTTTAAGCAGATACGGCCGCATCTATATATTAAGTATATATTCGATTGATTCATAATCCTTAATGAAAAGTTATTATTAATCTTTAAAACTTTTATCCTTACTTCAAATGGTCTAAATTTCTGTAACATTTTAGTGGCTTTCTCTCTTACAAAATTCTCTAACTCTATAGCAATCATATCCTCGTTTGGATGTTTGAAGTTACTGTGATCGCTCATTTTAGGTAATTCTTCAAAGCAAGGATCTTTTTTGACATGAGTATTTAAAAACACTTGTTGAAGTACTGGGGGGTCGTTTAAAGTATGCCATTTCCACCTTCCAGGTGGGCCAATTTTCTTATCCATTATCAATCCTTCCGATTGATTGAATTTTAGCCTGTACACAATGTATAAAATTATATGTAAATGACGATACCAATAAGACAAAAAGTCATATATGCCTCGTAGTCTTTTAGATTTAAAATAATTTAATATCTATGTCTATCCAAACAAGAAACATAATTTATTACACTACTGGTGTTTTATGATGAAATTTTTGTCGTATAAAGACTGTTTCGGTGTAAAGAAGCGTAAGGTTTTGACTAACTGATATAATACATCGTTATCATAAACTTTTATATAATATTGTGATATAAAAAACATATTATTCCGCTGTAGATATCATCTGAGCATAAAATAATGTGCCAAAATAAATGAAAATCTCTTCCGCTTCATATGTTTTACACAGTAACAGAACTGAATGTAAATGGTACTTGGCAGCACGTTTTTGTGGGTAAAGAAGTTGTAATTAAGTTAAGGCCGAAATCGCTACCAGTCCACACTTAGAAAAATTAAGTTTACAATTCTTTAAATATTCTGTGCCTACGGGAATACTGGCAACTTAATGCCCGCAAAACCGGCAAATGTGTAAAAGACTACCTGTGAAACTATTAAAATGATAATGTATATTACAAGAGATTTGATAACGAAAGGTACTTAACGGAGTGAATACAATCACCTCACATTGCCACAACAATCGTAAACAATCCCATTTCCTAAATAGTCAAAGCAAGCCAGGATAGTTATTGGATTTTTTTTATTCAGAATAGTATCATCGCTGGAGCTATATATTATGTATCTCCTTCCAGACAAAGCATCTAAAATAAACATGAAAACATATAGAATGTGCTATCAATCTCCACAATGCCGTTATGTGGTGATTGAAAATCATGTTTTCAAAATTATATGAAGCAAACTTTTCCTTAAAAAAATACAATAAATATCATATATGCAGGTTGTCAGTGATTAAAATTAAAGGGAAGATACGATGGGGCTAAAGTATGAGACGTCATTTAATTCGTTTAATATTAAAATATCACGTAATAGATTAGAAAAATTTTTAGATAATGATTTTTGGTCAGAAGGGGTTAAGTATCGAGTATTTCGGGAAAGAAATAATGTGAAGGAAGTCCCTCTTTAAATCAAATATGAATAATTGTAAATCAAAAAATTGTAAATCAATTAAGAGGTCAGTTCAATGTATTCGCGAATTGTGTAGGCAGGCTGATATCTTAGTCTTAAAGGAAACGTGGCTACTGCCCCATGATTTAGACTATGTAAACAGTATAGACGATAACTTTACCTGCGCTGCCATTTCGTCGAATGGTATATTACATGGGCGGCCCTATGGTGGTTTAGCTATTATGTGGAACAAAAGTAAATTTTCTGATGTGTCGGTGATAAATTGTTGTACGGACAGAATTATGGCTATTCGTATCACGATTAATTTAAGGTCTTTTTTAGTTTTTAATGTATATATGCCAACGGATGACATAAATAACCTCCCTGACTTTACAAATTGTCTAGCAAGGATAACCACTGTCGCAGAGGAAAGTGAGATTGCAGCAGTGTATGTCCTGGGTGATTTTAATGCACACCCGGATGCTTGTTTCGGTTCGGAGTTAAAAAATTTCTGCGAAGAGCAGCACTGGATATGGGCCGATGTCTTAAAGTTGGGTATTACATCTGATACATTCACATTTATAAGTGAGGCACATGGAAGTCGCCGGTGGCTAGACCACTGTATAGCAACAGAAGCAGCGTGGGACACCATACTGAACGTAAATGTTATGTATGACGTCTCATGGTCTGATCATTTTCCATTGCGCGTGACATGCAACTTCAGTGAAGTGGCACAGGCTCTTTCAGCTGGCGATATCCATGTTGAAAAAACAGGTATTCGTTGGGGTATGAGAAATAATAGTCAAATTGAAAATTATGTAAGTTATTGCCAAATTAACCTAGTCAATGTTAACAATAGTTTTAGTTGTAAGAATTGTGATAGTTACAAAACCTGTAATAGTATTAATGAGCATAAATTATTTATAAACAATATGTACAGTGAAATAATTAATGTTATGCAATCGGGATCAAAAAATTCAGTTGGCCCGTACTATGTAAACAAGAAACAAAAACAAGTTGTAGGCTGGAATCTTCATATACAGGAAAGTCATCAGTTATATAGAATACACTTTGAGACATGGGTAATAGCGGGTAAGCCCTCTTCAGGTTATCTATACAATGAAATGACACTAGCTCGTAAGAAGTTCAAAAATAGATTACGCTGGTGTCAAAAAAACGAAGATATGATAAGAATGGACATACTAGCCTGCTACCGAAAACAGAGAAACTTTCCTAAATTTTGGAAAGAAACGAAAAAAGTTAATTTTAAGTCACAACTGCCCATTTCAGTCAATGGGTTGCAAGATCATGAACAGATAGCCAATATGTTTAGTAATAGATTTAGAGTATCGCCGGGACAAGTAGAATCTAAATTATCAGATAAAAATAACAGTCTTTCTGGTCCCTTTAAATATCCGGTAATTCAATTTACCCCTTCCCAGGTTACGAAAATTGTTAAAGAGATGAAAAGAGGTAAAACACCAGGTCATGATGAGCTTAGTCTTGAACATGTGCTGTACGGAGGTGAGATATTACATGGTAAGTTATGTACTTTGTACAATTTATGTATACGTTATTCTTATCTCCCACTAGATATGATGAAGACGGTTGTTGTTCCAATAGCTAAAAATAAAACAGGTGATTTGGGCTCTGCGGACAACTACCGTCCAATTTCCTTAGGTACCATTACAGGTAAAATTTTGGAACGTTTGATGCAACCCGAACTGCTGAGGAACGTATCTATTGATGACGCACAGTTTGGTTTCCGTCCTGGACTCTCAACGGATTCTGCTATCATTGCTTTGAAACACGCGGTTCAATATTACACAAGTCGTCAAACATCAGTGTATGCGTGTTTCCTAGACCTGAGTAAAGCATTCGACCTCGTGAATTATGAAATTTTGTGGTCGAAATTGTATCGATCTCAGGTCCCCAATGAGTTGGTAGATCTGTTGAGATACTGGTACGGTAATCAAATAAATAATGTGAAATGGGGCAACGCGACGTCTAAGTGCTATACATTAGAATGCGGCGTACGTCAGGGAGGTATTACCTCCCCAGATCTCTTTAATATCTATGTCAATGATTTGATCGAGGAGCTGAGAACTACAAAAGTCGGATGTCATATTGGCAACACATGCTTTAATAGTTTGAGCTATGCTGATGACATGGTAGTACTCAGCCCCTCCATCAAAGGGCTGAGAAAACTAATTTCAGTCTGTGAGAGTTATGCTAGTTCTCACGGACTGAAATATAATGTAAATAAATCAGAAATGATGGTATTTCGGGCAGGTAAGGGACCGGAGAGGGTACCAGACGTAATTTTAAATAACACAGCAGTTCGGATTGTAACCAAATTCAAATATCTAGGCCATATACTTACTGAATGCTTACAGGATGATTGCGATATTGAAAGGGAAAGGAGAGCACTCTCGGTCCGGTGTAATATGCTGGCGCGAAGATTCGGTAAATGTAGCAAGGCCGTCAAGAAAACATTATTCACCGCGTATTGCCAGTGCTTTTATACCTGTCATCTTTGGACAAACTTTTTCAGAAAATCCTACACGGCAATATAACGACGCTTTTCGCATCTTGATGGTTTTGCCCAGATAATGCAGTGCATCTAGCATGTTTGCTGAATCGGGAGTGCCCGATTTCTATGCTGTTATGAAGGCACGCATTGCCTCTTTTTGGGAGAGAATGAGGGCATCGCATAACAGCATTCTTAAAACGATTTGTGTGGGGATGCCTAGCCCTATATTCACATATTGGCTGTCTGTTCATCTGACGAGCAACAGAAAATGATGCCTAGGGACAACCCTCAGCTAGTATATAAGACGTCTTTATATTTACAGTATTTTCACATTTGTTTAATTGATAGTCGTGATTTTGATTTTAATTTGATTTGATTTGATTTGATTTGATTTAATTTAATTGAATTTAATTTAGTTTAATTTCATTTATTTTCTGTATTATTATATTCTATTTGTTACTAACATAGTTATAAATTATTTGTATTTTAACAATTTGGGCCAAATGTTGCCTTGAATAAAAACTTATTATTATTATTATTATAAAGTGTACTCTGGACAAAAGTCCCTACAATTTCGGTTAAAAATATACAATATAATTTCATCGGTGGTTTGCTTTAATTTCCTTATGAAAGAATCTATGTTAAAAATTCCTATTCTATACACATCATTTCATCCAACTGTAATAAAATTTTATCAATTAACGCTTTACGCAAAAATAAAAGTCACGGAGGACATTAAAAAGCATGACGGTAATTTAAATTTACATCTTATTAAATCACCTCGACAAGAAACCGATATAAACGAAATTGAAGCATCATTGCGCCAAAAGGCCGACTACATATTTTAGGAGAGGACAATTACCGTAAAAGCTACTAAAATAGATTTAAAAAATATATAGAAAAAAATACGGTGCTATAGCAAGGGGAAGTGAAAATCCCTAAACTATAATATTGTTTGTCTTAAATAATAATATAGAGAGGAAATATTTGTAGGTAGGTATGTACTTATATACATAGATACATATGTATTTTTGTATGAGACGTTTTCACACAAAAACTACTGTACCAATTTTTTAAATTTTTACACCATTAGAAAGCTGCATTGTCACTGAGTGACATAAGCTATATTATTTTCTCAAAAAAAAAAATGGATTAATGTAACCCAAGGTGTGAAATTAAAATTCCGTAATTGCGTGCGCTTCGAAAATTATTGAAGATAAAACAAAAAATGTTCTACAATATACTAGAATGTATTAATAGCTACAAAAAAGTCCGTGGTATCATATGTCCACTAACCCAGAGGGTGGTTAGTCAGATAATCTATCCGGTTACTAACTAAGCATGCGGTTAAGCGACCCGGGGTGCCTCGAGCGATTATTGCCGCTCTTCAATCCCCTATCCGCAGCAGTAATGTCCTATACCTTACCCTAATGCTCCCCAAAACTATCCTAATCCCATATACCCAGCTCTCCTACCTAACTCCCGTACCGATAAATGGCGGTATATCCATTCCCCACTGACCTAAATGTCACAGACCGATAACGGGCAGCAGCGTTGTCGGTGCGAGAGGGTCAGCACTGCGATCACCAACCCACCTGCCAAGCGTGGTGATTATTGGCAAAACCAAGAAATGATGACGACAAGGCAGCAATGGCCCCCAGTCCCCGACAGCCCCGCTATTCCAAGCTCTGGCAGCGGTTTTCGTAGCGGGGCAGAGGGTGCTAAGAATCTCCGAAAGAGATTCCGCTGCCAACCCCGGCGACTTGACCTGGCAACATACAACGCACCCACTTTGAGGACCGACAAAAAAGTCTTCGAGCTGGAAGAAGGCGTGAGCAAGCTACACTGGGATATTGTGGGATTATCTGAAGTCCGTAGAAAGGGGGAGGACACGATAATTCTCAAATCCGGTAACTTGCTATACTACCGGGAGGGTGAACACCAATCCCAAGGTGGTGTCGGGTTCCTCGTCCACAAATCTCTCGTTAACAATATTGTCCAAGTAAACAGTGTGTCCAGTAGGGTAGCGTACCTTATACTCAGAATTACCAAACGGTATTCGTTGAAGGTCATACAGGTTTACGCACCCACATCATCGTATCCCGATGATGATGTAGAGGTTATGTATGAGGATATATCAAGAGCCATACATACCTCTAGGACACACTACAATATTGTAATAGGAGATATCAACGCAAAACTCGGCGAACGAAGTGGGGCAGAGTTGAGAGTGGGGCAATTGGGATACGAGCATCGGAACCAAAGAGGTCAAATGCTGGCCGATTTTATAGAAAGGGAGGGCCTCTATATGATGAACTCCTTTTTCAGGAAACGGCCATATCGAAAGTGGACTTGGCTTAGCCCCGATGGTTCCACGAGAAACGAGATTGACTTCATCATGTCTACGAAGCGAAATATATTCAATGATGTCTCTGTGATCAATAAAGTGAAAAGTGGCAGCGACAACCGTATGGTAAGAGGCACTGTGAATATTGACGTTGAAGTTAACGCTCCGACCCACTCGCGCTCATATCCAAGACCCCGAGAGCTTTCAACTTTAACTGCAAAACCGCTTCGCTTGCCTCGAGAATTGCGAATCCCTGGACGAACTAAACAATAGGCTAGTGGAAACTGTCCATACGGTTGGGATAAAATTCTATAATCCCCGTAGATAGAAAATGCTATATGCCGAGCGTATACGAGATACCATCGCACGCAACAAGGGCACTAAAGTGTTCGCAAAAGATCTGTCTATCGGTCAGAGGCAGTTGACGCGGCTAAGGACCAGCAACGGCGAACTCATTGCATCTAGAGCTGAGATTCTGAGGGAGGTTGAGAGTTTCTATTGACAGTTATACACATCGACCTGTAGGCCTATTGATAGTTTAACTCAAGATCCTCGTGCCAAACTTACCCGACATTATATCGAAGATATCCCGGACGTTAGCTTGTACGAGTTTAGAATGTCCCTTAAACAAATGAAGAACAGCAAGGCACCTGGTGATGACAGCGGAACTCCTGAAGGCGGGTGGAAAATCCATTCTAAAATTCCTTCAGCGAATGTTCAATTCCGTCATCGTGGCATAGGAGCGTGGTAGTTCTGTTCTTCCAGAAAGATGATAACACCTTATTGAAAAACTATAGACCTATGCGCCGCTAGGCCATATCTATAAACTGTTCTCGAGGGTCGTTGCGAATCGTCTCGCTCGAAAGTTTGACGACATCCAGCCCCCCGAACAAGCCGGATTCCAAAGGCTTTATTACCATAGACCACATCTTTACGCTGCGGCAGATTATACAGAAGACTTAAAGAGTATAATCGGCCACTTTGCTTAGTGTTCGTGGACTATGAGAAAGCTTTCGATTCGATGGGCCGTGTTGAGATCTTTACAGAGATGCCTAATTGACCACTGGGATATACACGTGTTGAAGTGCTTGTACGAAAACGCCACTATGTCAGTCCGTATACAGGACCAAGGCACAGAATCTATCAAACTGCAGCGTGGAGTGCGACAGGGAGATGTTATCTGCCCGAAGCTCTTTACTTCAGCGTTGGAAGACCTTTTCAAGCTTATGGAGTGGAACGGACTGGGCATCAACATCCATGGCGAGTACATCACTCATCTACGGTTTGCCGACGACGTGGTCATTATGGCAGAGACTCTGGAAGATCTCAATGCAATGCTCGATGACCTCAGCAGAGCTTCTCGACAGGTGGGCCTAAAAATGAACACGGATAAGGCGAAAGTTATGTCTAATATCCATGTTCCTCTCCACCCAGTCATCGTTGAGAACTCGACACTCAAAATTGTTGACGTGTATACATCTGGGACACATAGTCCAGCTAGGTAGATCCAATTTCGAGAAAGAAGTCAATCGCTGAATCCAACTCGGTTGGGCAGCGTTCGGGAAATTGCGGAAGACATTTTCGTCCAATATCCCGCAGTGCCTGAAGACTAAAGTCTTCGAAGAGTGCGTGTTGCTTACCTACGGATCGGAAATGTGGTCGCTGACTATAGGCCTCATTCGGAAGCTCAGAGTCACTCAACGTGCGATGGAGAGGGCTATGCTCGGAGAATCTCTACGCGATCAAATCAGAAATGAGGAGATCCGTAGCAGAACCACAGTCACCGACATAGCCCTACGAATGGCGAACCTGAAGTGGCAATGGGCAGGGCACATAGCCCGATGAACCGATGGACGTTAGGGTCGGAAGGTGCTGGAATGACGACCCAAAACCGGAGGTCACAGTGTAGGAAGACACCACATGGTGGACGATATAAGGAGGGTCGCCGGTAGCCGTTGGAACCAGGCGGCGCAAGATCGGGCCTTGTGGGCATCATTTCGTGAGACCTATGTCCAGCAGTGGACGTCCATCGGTTGAAGCGACGACCATAATATGTCCAATAACTATAGCTATGCCACTTTAACTACTTTTTTCATTTTAAAACTTAAGAAAAATACAGACAATAATCAAGCCATATTATTGCTACCTCTGTATTACTCCTTATCCTATTAAATATTTTGTTAAAGACCGTTTCAATATCTGTAAAATACTTTTTAAATTAATGAAATTGGGCATTCCATTCGAAAGATATAACTAACGTAAAAATCTGAATGCAAAGAAAATAATGTGTCCAGAGTCGAACTCCAGAGTTTCAAATGTTATAGGTAAGTTCGCAGGCAATAAAGTAATACATATAAATCTCTTCTCTAATTTTATAGACGAAAGATTTGCATTTTAAATATATGTTTTAATTTTTTTTAATTTATAATAATAATCAATCTAAAAATTATTGGACCGTTAAAAAAATCTTTCAATACCTGTAAAGTATTTTTAAATTGCCTAATGACATTTTACATAAATGATGTTGTAAAGATGGATATATATTCGTTGAAAAGTAAAATCTGTATGTAGATTAGAGTATGAATGTAATTAAAATCTAATTAAAATACAACTTTTATGTTAACGAAAATAAATCTATAGTCCGCCTTAGTAGACTATCCACTGCCACGAGATCGGTATCTACGCGGGTTAGTTGTTTGATTGTTCAGTTGAAAGATAGCTGAAACTTGGTCCTAAGTTATGGGCCTTATAAAGATTCCGTAAGCCCGAGATAGGTCTACAGTAAAGCAAGGTCATCGGTGTAAATACCTGCTGCATTATAATAATCCAAAGCAATATCTCCATTTTCATAAAACCATTTGCCACATCCATTTTCAAATACTTCGGCTAATTTCATACCGCTGTCATAAAACAAGATATTTTGCTCCTTGTGGGCGTGAAACCAGTCAAATTCATAATGAGACGGTATCATTTTGTAAATGTTCATCTGGTTGCAAGAAAAACATTAAAAGTAAGGAATAATTATCAAAGCATTAAAATATTTCTGCCTCGGTCTGTTACTAATAGGATGCATTCAATATGGGCTCTTCGAATTTTGATATCTGAACCTTCACAATTTTGATGAGATTTTTGCTAATGTATATTTGTCTGTGTAAGATTTATTCCGCTTTTGATTGCATACCTAAACTTATTTTAAGGCTATAACATTATTTGTGTTTCATGGTTGCCATAAATAAATGAGTAAACAACTTATTGCTGAGTTACGTAGTCGAAGCATGCACGCTAAAGATTCTATCTAACTTTATTTCATATTATTTTAAGCTATATTATCTACATTTTCATCAAACTTTCCATCCAAATCTCATGAAAAATTGTTGACGCAGCACGGAACGAAAGTATGGCATTGCCAACCGCGTTTTGTCATACCGATGTCAAACTTTCGGCCCTAGGTGCGTAATATACCATTATGCGTGCGTAATATATTAATATCTTCCTATAAAAGTAGACAACATACCCGTCTCATTATTTTAGTTGTTGGCAACATGGTCCATCCTTTGTCTACGAATTCACGGTTTGATAATTGGTACAATATGATTCCGGAATTGTCCTTTAAAAAAAATCACGAATTATTTAGTAATGTCACATTTGATCAAAAGGAAAACACTTATTTCCAAAGGAGCTTATTTTAATTCATATATAGGTGTCTCTTTACTTATAGGTTCTCAGAAAGATATATCAAATAGACTATAGTCATACAAACATTAAATATTCTTACTTTTTTATTTACGTAAATGTCCGTTTTTATTTATAGTAAACATAGTTATAAACTTAATACTGACCGGGTATGAACCTCTTTTAAGTTTTCTATGTTTTTCTTTTAGATCAGGTTCTTCTACGTGTGATGTGTTTCCGCTGGGGATTGCACAATCAACTTGAATTTGAAACAACAAAGGCTTGTTAATTGTGTGTTCATCTTTATAGTGAAAGTCATATGGTATTATAGCAGTTCCTTTAATCATGTCATTGGCTTCATCTTTATGTAAATCTACACATTCTATAATACTTTCAGATTCCTCTTTATAGACTTTAGTTCTTTTTTTAGTTTTGATAACAGGTAATTCGGGAATAACAGGTATTTTTTTAATATCTTGATGTTTCTCTAATTTTTCTTTGCGTTTATCTTTTTCCCTTTCTTTCATCATTTTTAACATTATCTCATACGAATCTCGTTTTTTACCTTTACGTTCTATTGTACCTACCGTTTTACTTTCTCTATTTTTCTTCAGGTTATGGCTTGGAACGTTTTCCTTTTTTCTATCTTCTTCTGTTAATTCAATATTTTGTTTTTCAGATACCTTTCTACTTTTTTCTTTTATAAACGGTAGTTTCCCTAATTTATTTTTTACTCCCGCATCAATAATTTTTTTTTCACTACTCTCTTTTGATATTAATTGAGGTCCTAATTCTTCTTTAGAGAATGTTTCTATTATTGGTGAGGATGCAGATTTAGCTCTTTCATTTTTTAAATATTTACAAATACATGTACTGTCCGATTCAGAGGTTGAATCACTTAAACTTGCTTCCTGTACATTATCATCATCTTTCATTTTTAAGACCAGTTCATCCAAAATTTGCTTACTATTAATAATGTCATTTCCTGTGTTTTCTAAACATAACATAGCAGGATGAACACTTATAATAGGTTGTTTTACAGGTGTAGGTGCGATTAGATTTTGCAATAACTTATCTAATTGCATTTTGGAGTCGGAGTCTAACCAGACATTATGCTTACAAATCACGCGCCCTTGCATTATTGATAACAAAACCCGTTGGACTTTGTACAACCAATTCAGAAATTGATCTTCGCGATCTTTATATTCTTGAACTCTATTTTTAATGAATTTGTCTACAAAATACTCACATCGTTTACACTTGTTTCTCATGTTTGATCGTTTACAGTACTCACAGACTCCTAAAATTTGATCTTTACTTATAGTATTGATATCGTCTAAAAGGCTACGAACACTCTGTATGAGAGACGTACATCTAACGCATTTAGTTCTATAACGACCTAAAAATGAAAAGTATATTATAATAATAATAATAATAGTAATATCCTTTATTTCAAGCTAACAACCCAGATTACATGTTTTTTTTTTTTAATTTAATAAAATTAAAGATTAAAATTAAACTTCTAAAGTCTTCTCTTATAAGGGATAATATTCCATTTCTACTATGACGAAGCCGTTTCCAGTAAGATGCAGATCTGAGTATGGCGATGAAGTCAGGGACTCCCGCAGTTGCGAACATCGTTTTAGCACTGCAGAATCGCGGTAGTTTCATTAGAAACCGAAAAGCATTGTTGTACTGTATTCTCAACGCATTGTAAGATCGTGCTGTGTACCTTGTCAATAACGGGTACGTGTAGAACGACTGACAAAATGCTTTGAACAACGTAATCTTTACGTCATCCGCACAACGTGCAATTCTGTGCGCTGTCATGTTACTGCGCACCGATAAAGCCCTGCGCTCCCTCTCCATGTCGCTATCATCCTTTAGGTCTTCAGTCAATATGTGACCTAAGTATGATAATGTCGTGATAAGCACTGAATTGCCAATTAAACAGAGCTTTTTTATTTTATTTATTATTTTCCCTGAAACACGGGTCTCTACAATTGACAATCAAACCCGTGAACTTCGTGACAATTTAAATTAATCCAATGGATAATAAGTACCTATGTAATCTTATTGAAGACCAATATAATTACTTACATAATTCTACAATAAAATCAAATCTTTTTAGTTCCCTGTTGCCAGTATTATATAAAATTATACTTCGTCCACGGTCTCCTCGGATTTTTCTTTGCTAAAAAAAAACAAAAGCGTTGCAAATATTTTTTTCCATTACAATTATAGTATACGCTTTATTCGTAAAAAAATAATCTGAAAATTTCAAGAGTTACATGTATTGGGTCACGTGTAATATGACTTAATAAAGATGTTCAAGTCAAACACGACTTTTGCTAGGAGCAAAACTCAATTCCAATACAGTATTGGAAATCATGCAGTTCATTAGCTATTAAATATACGGGTAAACAAAATAACTTTCACTTTCCTAATATACATATTGCTGAACTATAATTTAGTTACTCTAGCTTCAGTATTTAGCTGAATGACAAACCACTTATCCTACAAAAAATCTATACAGCATTATTTCTCGCTATAATTGCAAACTTTCGATTTAAACTGATTTTGAGTTTCTATCAAAATCAAAATTTATTTGGTTGTTATGATGAAGTGACATGGTATTTGGCTTGGCTATTTTACGTCACGAGACGTGCCAATTATTATTATATATTTATTTAAACAATATATTATTATTGCTTAACTAAATTTTATAACTAATTCTTCAATTGCGTAGAATTATACTGAAATAAAATTATATAACAATTTAAAAATACACTAACTATTTTTATATACTTAAAATAAATTCGGAAAATACTAATATGAAACATATTAAACAATATGTTTCAACATTGAACACTATTATACAACAAAGCTCAGCAAGCAGTTCTAGCCATCAAGTACAAGCTAAAGCATTCATTTAAGTTAAATCGAGTCTGGAATAGACTATTGTATAAAACTTAGAGACGTCTGCCGCAGCGCTCCGATGAAATTACACCCTTTGGCATTCCACAATTTGCAATCTCTATTCATTTCAGAGTATATATAATAGTTAATAAATTTTTCCAAGTTTCCTTCATAAAATCTGATAAAAAATGTAACATATTTCCATATGCAATATGAACAACATTTTTTCGTTGGGAAATGCAACTCAAAACCACGACCCGTGGATCTGGAGTGTGGGACTCGGCAAGCAAAGAGACCTCGCAATACCTACTAAAACTCTGCGAAACCCTTCTTCATCTGGGAGTGAGACACCAGAGAATCAGCTTGCGTATTCCTCCCTGGCGTCTCGGTTGAGTCCGTCTGAGGATTCACGGACGCAAAAGCAGGTGTGACACACGCAACCGAGTATCAAATTTCAAGTCAAAACTGCCATAGTAACGTAATTGTCGCGAATGTCGCGAATTTCCTAATATATGAACGCTACAAAATAGTACATAGATACGGTGGTACTACACTCACAACATTACGTTTTAATTTTGAAAAATTGCGTCGTTTGTTCGTTTGGCATAACTTCACCACTGGATTCCACGTATCAGCCAGCTTAGAACCACCTTCGCGATTGAAATTAGGATTATTTAATTTGACGTTGTGAGTGTAGTATACCGAAAAATGGATGTGGGTGCCGTGAAAAATAAAAGGATCAGACGTAGGGTAGACCGTTTCTGCCCTTGACAGCTTGACACAACCGCCCACAGCAGTAACGTCGTGACCACGATCCATGCATCTGGGTCGAAATGTCGGCAAAATTAAAAAACGCCATCGTGGTATGTACCCGTTCAAATAGTCAATATGTGTACAATGACACAACATGACATGCGGACTTGGCGACAGGCAAAAGTGTGTTATGATCGTAAAAACCTTTGATTCATCTTCGTGCACGTATATCATTAGTCCCGAATTTTTTAGATTAACTATGTGCTTGAACTCCCCACAACAAAACCTCGTACAGTTTTCGCAACATCGGGTTTGGCTAGAAATTGTCATATAATTAGTATGCAAAATAAAATATTATTTAGGGGATGCATTTGTCAGTCTAGAGCTGAACGCAGTCTTCGTAGATCTTAATTTTGGTTATTACAAGGAGACTATAGGAATAAAAATGCTGCAGCAGCAACCAGGCCTCCGCAGTCTGACCTACGGAGTCTTTTTCCGACGTATATAGAGAATTTTTACTTACCACTTATGATACATACTTAATTATTAATTAAATATGAATAATTAGAAATAATACATATTTTATAAAAGTATAAAAGCGTATCTGTTAATTTTATTTCCAATTTTTGGCAGGTGACCCTATAAGACAATAAATATACGCCATATTTCTAAACATTAACGTGTCACATAAATAAGTTAAGGCTGTATATATCTACAAAGGAGATTAACACTTAAATTCTTCGCACGTAAAAACCTATAAATTTATGACGGACCTTACATTAAATTAAATCTGTGTATTTAATATACATAAAACTCAGTATTTGAAATCATGTCATATCATATACAGATTGATTGGTTATAAACTGATTTACAGTGTAGAGTGTTGAAAGTATAAAAGTTTCCGCCAAGTCGAAGTGTGATATGCTATTGTAGTCAGGCGGTAAATTAAGGTAACAATAATTAAATTATGGAAATAAAAAGTTATTCATTTTTCATTATTATTTTTGCTATATCATACATCAATTTATGAGAATAGGTACTAATCGATGCCCTCGGCATCATCCACGTAGAAGCCGATTCCGTAGGGCAGGATGGGTCCGTAGGATCCAATGTATACTAAATTACAAGCCAATCGAGCGAATAGTTTTAAAAATGTTGTGTTGAGTGAGATATACTTTTTAAGTATTTCCTTGAATTATAATACATTTCCCGATAATCGAGGTGGGAAGAAATACAAAAAATCAAAGGTTGGTAATTTACATAAATTCATTTTATGTTAAATATTGTATTTAAAATACAATATAGTAACTGTTAACCATAATTTTAAAATCTAGTGGTGTGGAATGAGTTGTGGTCAATGTTATCTACGTACGGGTTGAGCGGTAGTCTGATTCAAGCATTGAGGTCTCTCTATGAGGTTTCTAGTGCTTGTTTCAGAATAAACGGGGCGTATACGGTGTGGTTTCCTATCAAAAGAGGTGTTCGACAGGGATGTGTTGCGTCACCATGGCTGTTCAACCTATTCATGGATAACTGTTTGACAGATTTAAAAGAAAGTATGTATGGATTAAGAATGAATGAATTACTCATCAAATGTTTACTTTACGCTGATGATCAAGTAATACTTGCGTCATCCGCTAATCAGCTACAGGAGATGGTAAATATTATGAATAAAACTTTGAAAGGGAAAGGAATGAAAGTGAATGTAAACAAAACGAAAGTTATGCTTTTTAAAGAGATGAATCTATAATGAATGGCAATATTTTGATAGATGGGGAACGAGTGGAAGAGGTGAACGAATTTGTATACTTGGGATCTAAATTTACAAAAGATGGAACATGTACTTGGGATTGAATTTGAAAGGAGAGTGAATGCAGGTAATATGATAAATGGTGCCCTGCGCGCCTTTATAAATAGCCAGATGATGTCTCAAAGGGCTAGACTGGCTGTGCATGCAGGAGTGTTGGTGCCAACACTTATATATGGTAGTGAAAGTTGTGTATGGCAGAATAATCACAAAAGTCAAATGAATGCGGTAGAGATGAGAGCGTTGAGAAGTATGAGTGGATTAAAACTGAGTGACAAAGTAAGAAATAGTGTGGTAAGAGAACGTTGTGGTATAAAAGAAGACGTAGTGACTAAAATTGAGAAAGGTACGCTTAGATGGTTTGGGCATGTAGAGAGAACGAATGAAAGAAGAGTGACACAAAGTATTTATGAATCAAAATTGAATGCGAAAATTGGAAGGGGAAGACCAAGGCGAACGTTCCTGGATCAAATCTACGACATTTTAAATAAGGACCAAGTCAAGAGTACTTTAAACCGACGAACTTGTATGAAAGGTTTAATGAGAATGAGAGAAGCGAAGGAGATATACAAGGATCGTGGCAAGTGGAAGGACGTTGTCTCTGCCTACCCCTATGGGAATGAGGCGTGATGCTATGTATGTATGTACAAATAAATCCTTATAAATCTGACAACTTCGACTTATTGTCAAACGTTCTTCTGCTTCGACTCTTGTTTTGGTAAATGGCTTTCAAGTGTGCCAATTGGATACAGATTATCTTAGGATCCAAAGTTATTTTATTATTTATGATCTATAAATAGGTGAAATATTTTATCTGAACATCTGACCATCATATGATAATAAAACAGATATTTTACAATTTAATTCTATTAAGTTTTAATATTTACAATTACAATTATATACGAGAGTAAATAAATGCTCTACATTTATAGGACATACATTCCGCATGCAAAAATCAATGACAGCTGGTAGTTGTCAATGTAAATTTTTGGTGTCAACTGTCAAAATGTTTTTGTAATATTCCGTAGTCCGTACTGATTCAAACAACACAAGACTAAATACTTAATAGTTAATCTTTTTTACGCACTTCTGATTTTATTTTTTGTATACTATGTAAACTTTGGTTAGAAATTTATATAAAAATTAACAAAAATGTGGTCTCATAAAATTGTAACTGCGTCTAGGTTTATTTCACAATGTAATCGTTTTTGCGCCGTCCCAGGAGGAAACTATCATAACATATATTGTAACAGGTATTTTGTACATGTTGAGCGATTCTGGATTATTAAAAGAAATTAACGAATATTACTTTAACTAAATAATACTTATTTCCTTATAAAGTTTCTCCTTATAAAAAGAAAATTAGGTGCGTGATTGTATTTTCCAATCCATTGTAATTTTAGGTAAAGAAAAATGTCTTGCGGATACTTGTTTATCCTAAGCTATGTGTAGAAAAGCCTGATGGGTCTACATTAACCTCTAATAACCATCTCCTATGAGTGAGGAGGACTGTGGCCTGTGGAATATAAAACAGCTGCTCTTTACATTTTTTTATATCATACTTCATTAACTATCAATAAACCATTTCAATTTATCACATACTTCTACTAATTTTTCTTCTTAACTACCCTATATACAGCAACTTGACTTATGAAACAATTGCTTATTATCAAAAAAAAATTAAAAAATATATTCTTCATCACAAATTTAATGACTCAGAATATCTTTGGTACATTTATATATACATATGGGTACAATGAGTTTTTGACAATTTCAGATTTGACACCTTTTTCCGCACAAAACATACACAAAGTATAAAAAAGGAAAAAGAAAAATTGAGAACATATATGGTTCAAAGATACATTGATTATGTAAAAAATTATACACAAGTATTAGAGAAGAGGTTTCCATCTGCAATGAGAATGTATAGAGTCTTTAGCATAGGCATAAAAGATTTCTTAAGAGATTTAAAAACATATATTACATTGAGAATTAAAATAACAAAGAATGGTGGTTTTTCTAATATGACTAGGCAAGACATTGAACTATATCAAAAAATGCCTTCTGATATGTTAAGAATTGCTCCTGTATTGATCCTGTCTGCAATACCATTTGGAAATTACATAATATTTCCATTAGCGTAAGTATTATATATTCCATATTTCATAAGCCAAATGAGAAATTGCTCATATTTTTCAAAAATTGGTTCTCCGTAACTCTTGGCAAAGAACCACATCTAACTTAGGTTATTAATAGACCTCTCTTACATATGTGTTAAAAATAACAAACTCCTTATTTTTCCTGCTTATAATTATGTGCCAATTGATGAGTCATATTACTCATGTCAATATTAATAAGTAATATGTTTGTTTCCAACACTGTTTTAAACTTTATTTTTTCAATGCCAACTGTTAGTTCAATTTTTCTATTATATATACACATATGTTTGCATGAGTGTGTGCATGCAGAGGAATAAAAATACTTTTCATTCATCCACTCAAGTTCAAATATTTTTTTAAATGTAGTGGATGATCCTTGACAGCTCCATCAAATTAAAAAGTGTTTTATGTAATAAGTAAAAGATTAATACTGTATAGCGTAGAAAGTAATGTTAAAATATTACTTAAAAGAAATATTTTACAGATTTTTGAAACCGAAGACATTGTTGTGCTCACATTTCTGGTCAATACAGCAAAGGGCTGAATTCTCAGTGGAAGATTTAAAAGAACGACTCAAGAACAATAAGCCAGTATTTCGAGCTCTCCAAGCGAAACTTGAATCAATACCTGAAGGAGAGATAAAAGAAAAATGGATCCGGATCATTGGATTACTGGGTTCTGGTGTCCATCCAACTCCACAAGAAGTACTAGGATGCAAAGATTTATTTTGTAAAGAACCCTACAATTTGACAAACTTGTCTTATAATCATATGGTAAATATTATTATATTTGATATATTACTTCCATTTCAAAATATATCTATGGCTCCTATGTATAAATGGTCAACTTGCATATTAGATATTTTGACATTTACCATTTATCAAGCTTGATCATGGTTTTTTTTTATCATTTCAACATATGAAGATTGTGCATATCTTTGCACTTTTACTTGTGCACTATAATATCTACTGCAAAAAAGGTTAGTCTCTGTGTGAGAACAGTTGTTGTGGCCTTAGGAGAGGATCTTTGTTACAATTATAATATTTCTTTGAAACCACCCAAACATTGAACAATACTCTACAATTATATAAGTTATATATTTAGAAAATAATGACTACAATTACTTTTAAAGTGATGAATTTAGAAAATACTGAATATATTATTAACAACTTTAATTTGTTGATAAAATCTAAACAAAACTGTATGTATACATTTTTTTAATGTAATGTCTTATATATGTCTAATATCATTACCATACACAAATAGGGATAGAGTCACTGTTATGCATTTTTAATTATTGCTACCTAATATTAAATTAAATAGTCCTTTCATTAAAAGTATCACATATTCTTACTATATACAAATAATAATAACTGAAATTCTTGTAATATTATTTTTTTTCTATTTCAGGGACATTTACTAAAGATGTTTGGATTAAGACGCAGTGTATTTAGAAAAAAGAAATTAAAATACAGAGCATTTCTATTATATGAAATGGATAAAGCAATTCTCAAGGAAGGCGGAGTAGATAGTTTAAGTATGGATTCGTTAAGGAACGCTTGTCTTATACGGGGTTTAAATAGCAGCCATTTAAATAATCCAGATATGAGAAATTGGTTGCAGCAATGGTTACAAGTTTCACAAAATGTGGATTCAAGCTCATATTCGTTACTACTTCATTGTCCAATATTTTTTGGTTACAATCATCCACAAAATTGGGTTCTTATTTATTAAGTATCTATTCTGTATTACACAGGTCAATACTAGTTTTGACTTTAAAGTATTAATACACAACATGAAAAAGCAAGCTTTTGTACTTAGAGGAAATGTAATATATTATGATGAAATCTCTTCATTGAGCCATGTTGTGTTCATACAGCTCAAATATTAATGTTACTAATTGAGCTCAACATATACTCTGTTATTATTCATTATAAAATTGGATTGTTGTTACCAACAAAACTAATTATCTTTTGGCCTTATGTATATCGAGGGCCTCAACATATACAGTCAAGTAAATCCTACTTTTACAAGACAGTGTTTCAAAGATGATACTTATTACTGTTAGTCCCTTTTGTACTAATGTTTTTTAAGCATCATATTTTAATCGATATATGATTTAAAATAAAGGATAAATTGCATGATAAATAAAAGTTTAAATTACAAAATGCAAGTTGACCGTTTATACGTAAGGCCTTCGATTTGTTCAAATTAAATCAAAATATCTTTCTTAAAGTAGGCCTATTACAGCACTTTTGAATCGTCCAATATAATATTTTTCCACACACTAATTTTAATATACGACTGATGATGGTATTTAACGACTTAAAATCTAAACGAGGGTTCCTTCGCGCCTAGTCCTGAGAAGAACCCACAACAAACTCAGTAGGGTAGTTTGTATTTTTTTTTACCATCATCATTACAATATCATATTAATTTATTATATTTAAATTAGAGCAATTCGTTTACTCAAAAGCGTTTCTATTGTTCAAGTAATCTTGCAACTTTTAATATGATTTTTCAATCAGCTTTATTTTAACAAAGACTATTAAAAATTTATTTAGCGACATTTTTAGAACTTATTCTGGGAGTGTATCATAGAAGCGTATACAGTTACCCTTAAAGTTCTCCATTGACACTTGTATTTAGTTAGCTTGACGATATAATCGTGGAAATTACAAATACTTTCGAAATGTCTATAATGCTTGTTGACCTTTTATACGTAGGGGCCGTATGTTCTCCATTGAAAATTGTATTTTGTTAGCTTGTAATCTTCTACTAAATCGTGCTGTCACCTACTAAATATGTTAAAACCTGAAAGGGATTCTCTCTATAATATCCCTTCACGCTTTGTTTGCGTGTAGATACAGCATATATTAATGTGCCTAAATTAGTTTAGCTTTTGATTAATGCTTAAGTAGATTTTGTTTATAGGCGACATAGTCGTATTAGGTATTTATTTTTCACAAGATGACGAAGACATACATGTTAGAATATCGTTGTTAATTGTTAAATGCAGAGTATTATAACTCATGCCTATTTTTGGAATGTTGGCATTTTATAAAATGTGTATTGCAAATAAATATATTTATGTCAACATTTTTTTATTTCTCATGAAATTATATAGATATATAATAGTCCCCGGTGGTGCTACCCGCGTGGTTCCCAACCCCTTGGAAATACGGGGAAATCTGTTATCGGATCTAATTGTCATATATATATATATATAAAAAGGTAAGTAGCAGCCCATTAACGTCCCACTGCTGGGCACAGGCCTCCTCACTCATATGAGAGAGGGTTTTTTTAGAGCATAGACCCACCACGCTGCTCCACTGCGGATTGGCAGGCATAGTACACAAGTGTACTCTCTATTCCTTCACTCTCATAGCCCGATGTGACGGTAATTCGACACAACCGGAGAGAGATCAGGCGCAGGACCGACGGCTTAACGTGCTCTCCGAGGCACGGGGGTGGATCACACCGCCAACTTCCCAACTTCGGGCAAATATTGAGAAAATCTTAATAGAAAACTCAATATCGATTTTTGAATTGGCCCGACCCGGGACTCGAACCCAGGACCTCATGTCTGTAGTCGAACATGCTAACCACTAGACCAATGAGGCAGTCAAGTAGTACTTATTTGTATGTATGTATATATATATACATACATACAAATAAGTACTAACTTTTTAAATTAAGCGGGATGTCGGCTTGTGCGATTATGTTGTGATAGTATAAATTTAGTATAGAGAATAATTTATGAGGTTGAATTTCTGTAAGGTCTTCAAAAGTAGTTTTATAATTGAAGGAGATTAAAGTGGTTCAGTAAACAATAAAATAGAAATACTAAATTATATACTGCTACAAACTGCAAAGCGGATTGATGCATTTACATTAAGTGCCGTGATAAAATTGACCTTTTTATTAAGGCTCTAGGAAAAAATAAAATATTATAGTTAAGAATAGAGCATATCACACTACTATATACGTGTACACGTATATAGTAGCTATAAATAGTAAAAAAAACTACTGAAAGTCATTCACCATAGATTCAATATTATTAATATCTATAAAATACTTAGTGAAAAGAACATTTTTATGACTTTTAATCAATTCTGATTTTATTTTTTACGAGGATCTAGTGTCGTGAATATTTTTTTGTTTTTTTTGTAATTGAATTCAATTTTGTATCATAGAGTATGAGATCATATAATATATTATGGAAAAGTGGTACTAGTTTGAAAGCTATGGCTTAGGAATTAGAATGTCAAACCTAGATAATACCTATACACTGGTTAATGTCAAATATAACATATTGTAAAATATTTCAGACAATGATCTAATATGGTTTTTTCCAAAACACAGCAAATATAGATGGCATAGATGATGGCTCGGATAAAACGAAAGTTCTATCAAAATATTTTCATAATATTTTATGTAATAGAAATTTTAGCTATGTGTCAATTAGTTAAAAGTAAAAAGCCATTCAATACGCGACTTCAAGCGACATGGCGCCTTGAATGCGAGTTAGGAGTGATATCCGACGTTGACTGCCCCATAGATGGAGGTTGGTCGCCATGGGCTCCTTGGTCAACATGTCATGGAGCATGCGATAACGCGGGTCACCGAAAAAGGCTTCGCGAGTGTAATAATCCATCGCCCTCTAAAGATGGCATGCCTTGCAGTGGTTTAGATGAACAAATTGAATCTTGTTATATTAAAAACTGTACCACGGACGACTACCGCAAACTGGTTGAAGGCGATACATCTAGAACTCATGCATTTAATCAGTTAGAGGCTCTCCCCGGTTTGATGGATAGATGTCTTCGAATAGAGTGTCCCTTTGAAGCCGTAGAAGCAGCTCTAGCAAACGAAAACACTTGGCAGTTAAATTCGGAATCCTTATGGAACGCTCTCCAATGCGTTAAGCATGATGTAGGTTGTCCCGTAGCTGGAGAGTGGGGAGCATGGGGTTCTTGGTCAACATGTGGTGCACGTTGTGGTAAGGGTCAGCGTTGGCGTATTAGAAATTGCGATACGCCTCCACCTTCTGTTGCTCATTTGGTATGTACAGGATCTCCCTTGCAATATGAAAATTGTGAGGGTGATCAATGTGCCATTGATGGCGAATATACAGTAAGCGGGAAATGGAGTGATTGGGGTGAATGGACTAAATGTTCAGAAAATTGTGGAAGGGGACTCCGACGAAGAAAGAGAATTTGCAAAGAAAAACAAATTGTAAATTCTGGAATCACTTGGGGAACACATTGTCGTGGTCAGTATGATGAATTAGAAGTGTGTAGCAACAAAAAATGTGTACTTAATGGTGGATGGTCGGGATGGAGAGCTTGGGGACCTTGTTCGCAGACATGCGGGGCTGGAAGACGATCAAGAACAAGATCGTGTACAAGACCAATTCCCTCGGGTAATGGAAGTTATTGTGTTGGCCCTAAGGTTGAAGTGGGGTCATGTCATTTGACTCCCTGTGAAGTTTTTACTCATACGATTGGAGTATTCAATGGAGATTCTTTTTTGCAATACCACTTCCCCCGAAAGAGATCTATATTTTTCCACTTTTATATTCGTTTTGTACCGTTATCACCTCATGGAACCATTGTACGTCGTGGAACAACTCAAAATCCACGCGTAAGGCTTAGCTTACATAAATGGCACGTCTGCTTGGATGCAAGTGGGTCTGCAAAATCTTGTAGTATTCCGCGTATATGTTCTCCAACCGCTCTTGAACCTGCGCAATGGCATACACTTGTCATCACTATCACAAATGAAGCTGCCACATTAAGATTAAATGATGCAAAAGTTTCGATTCGTAGTTCATTTCCGTGTGACCCAGAATTGACCAATGATGTCATGAATATTTATCTCGGAGAAAAACTGCATGGCGACGTTCAAGAAATTATTCTTAATTTTATTCCGTTAAATATGGTAATTGAACGGGACCGCAGAGCTGGTTTAAATGATTTCTATCCAAGTTCAGCATCTAACATGGCTTATGAAAAAGCTAATATGGAGGAAGCTTATTTGAATATCCAAAAAGATGCGTATTTACGTCTTCCATGTTTTCAAACGCAAGACGAATGGAAATTAGAACTGACACTGAAATCTAAACGGGAAGGAGGCACCATTCTTTTTTTACCGAATAGTGAAAAAGATTCTTGGTTTTATATGACATTACAAGATATGAGAATAAAAATTAAATTCGTGCACGATGATTTCAAGTCTGAAGCAACGAGCTCCACTGAATGTTTACCAGAACAATGGTTAGATATTATCATTTCTAAAAAAAGGGAAACAAATACAATAGAAGTTTCAGTAAATGCTGGAGAACGTCTTCACATACTTCTATTGGAAGATGTACGGGAGCATCGGGAATCCAGCAAACATTTGAAATCATGCAACCTAAACAACGTTTCATCAAAACGATCATTAAAAGTCGCCCAATGTAAAAATTATGTTAACAACTCAAAGAAATCCGATATATGTACCGATGAATTTTTTATAGGCGGATTGCCCGCTGATATTCAAATTAGCCTATCTGATGATTTCATACCATTTTCTGGTATTATAGCTTCTTTAAGAATAAATGAAGAATTATTAGATCTGCACGATTATACAGTGGAAAGAGATAAAGACGGTATTGTACAAGTTTCTTCAAGAACAGCCAGTATATCAGGTTCGTACCATGAAACTGCTTGGGGTGAAACGAATAATTTAAATTTAACTTGTCTTTACGCTCGTAATGTTAGATCAACACATGCGGCCAAATGGCTTTATTTTGACACTGTTCTAAAGTTAAGTAAAAATGTACGATCGATAGATGACAAAAGAGTGTTGCGGTTAAGTATGACTGCTGATAATGATTTAATAGGGTTTTACACTTGTCGGGCGCGAGGTAATAAACGCACACGGAACTTTGTTACTTATGGAGTTCTCGGTAAGATTCATTATAAGCTTACAGGACCCGACACGATAACCGCTATTGCTGTCTGTACCACTGTTTTTCTTGTTGTATTTACTTTAGCGTGGCTAATTACGGAGGGATATTATGATGTTAGAGACGGATATGGATTTTATCGCGACGCACATTTAAGCCCGGAAGAAGAAGCTGAAGTAGTATGTAAGTATATTGATAAAAACATGCACCTCATTGGATCAGAAAGCGCAGTTAATTTAGCGAAAGCTCACGCTCGACGTAGGGGAAGGCGATTAGCTAGCCGCGCAAGTTTTGGAGCACAGGAGCCAGAAGGTATGTTAAATGTTGAAAGAGAAAAAGAAGACGTATTGCAGAATTGTATTCCTAGTGAACCAGAAGGGTTACCGGCTCTGCCAGAAAGCAAAAGTCTAGGGATAGAACCCTCTCATGAAGTATACAGATGTGAGCCATCTTACATCAGTTCTCCACGACACGGTTCAAACATCACTTCTTACGGAACAAAATTAACATCATCGTCAGCGGATACCTCGCCAAGAGTCCTCTGTTCTCGACTACTTTTAACGAAATATAAAAGCTCATCGAAGGAAAGTTTTCCAAAAAAGAGCATAAATTTGAATGGACGAGAGAAATCAAGATTATTAACTATAAAATCGTCAACAATTGTTAATAAGTCTCCTGTGCAAAAAGTCTTACAGAAATTTCAAGAGTTGAAAAGCGATGACTCGTAAAATATATCGAAATGTTAAAGCAAAGCCATACTCGTCTCGATACAATAATTTATTACTTCTTTATCGGATGTTCTTTAGTTAGAAACAGTTTTACAGCCATCCGATCTTCCATACGAAGTCGTAATTCAATCATAAATCACTTTCTTCTGATTTTCAATAAGGAACGTAATTCCAGCCTTTTAAAAATGATTTAAAATAGGGCTTTTGGGGCCTCTTAGTAAAATATATGCTACATTGAGAATATTGGGATGACGTATAAATTTGTCCATGCCTTTTTTAAGATCATTTTATCCCTGAAATCAACCAATAAAGTTTCAATTCGTTCCATCGAGCCGATTTCTTGTTTCATAAGATGAATAAAGGCACACGTTTTTTTCTCATCAGACACACTAATAGCGTACCTGCATTGACAGCGCCACATCGCGGACATTTTTTAAAGTATGCTGACCAACATTGCGATTGAATCGAATGCTGATCGAATCGTGAAATATACAAGATTGCTCCTATGATGTTTTCCGTTGTAGCTCATAACTACCCTTCCGAGTAAAGACAAACAAAAATATCGTTCCGGTATGACGCTGTTAGTGGTAAATTACTTCTTCACTATTATAATGGAGTTTCTTTAAAAAAAAAATCACTATCGTCAGGTGAGATAACAGGAAAGCGCTAAGCTTTGAGTAATTCCTTACGTTAACGGATAGAATAAATAAACATGATTAATTATAGGGCGATTCTTTGGACTTAACTTGTAAATTGAATAAAAGCCACTTAGACGTGTGTTTTTATTATTAAAAAATCATACATTTTCGTCAGATAGACAAAAGATTGCATTTCAAATTAATAAATATGCATGCCACTAATACTTTTTCATAATAATAAAGAATTAAAATTATTTGTGATTACAGATAACAATTCCAATTATAAGAGATACTTGTCCTTTATAAACATAACTATATAATTAAATTGAGATATTGATATAAATATAATAATTAATTTGGTATCTGTATAGAATTAAACATGTATTTTATACGTTTTCACTCCTATCAGCAGGAATGACTGCCTACTTTTTTTAATGATCAAGCACTGACAGTGCCTTAGCTCTAAAACGAAAGTACAAACACGGAGACGATTTATAACGTCATAATTTTCCCAAGGATACTGCGACAGCGTAATTTACCATTAACATTGTTAGTAGTCTTAGTATTGGATGCATCGACGGCTTCTACGTATAAACAAACGGTCAACTAGTATTTTAGACATTTTGATGTTTTTTTGTAATTATATTACCCCATAGTCAACTTAGATCATCGTTTTTTTTAAAATCACATAACAATTAAAACATTACGCTTAAAAAACATATTTTATACATGACACTTTATACGTTGCAACCGTCGATATATATGTTGGAAATTACAATATGGTTGTATACGGGTTTCAAATACTCTGTACTCCAAAACTAGAAAATTTGTACGACACCGTTGATCTATACTTATATAAATATTTAATCTAAACTTTATTAATTCCATCAATTGTTACAAAACGAATCTAATAGCGAGTTTAAATTGCAATGCATCACTTTTGTTACATCCTCCTAAATGCCATCTAGTAGTTTACATTACGTTTCGATTTAGTCATTGGGTTTCTTAAAAACCTTTATTATTAGGTATGGTCAATGTGAAAACCTCACGAATCTGATAACAAAAAAGATAAAAGATTTAGTCAATTAAATTCAAAACACTAACAGCTATGTACTACTATGAGGGACTAACATTGACGTGACATGCACTCGGCTTTGTTCGGGTACTGTCGGCGTGTTTTCGGTTTCGTGTTCATAAATATTTTTTCATTTAATATAACTTTATCATTATAGCGAATTAGAAATATAATAAAAAAAGTTGTATTTCAAAACTTGTATATGATCATTTTATTTATTACAATTTTTTTTTCTATTTCTGACCTAGATTTAAGTCCGAAACAAAACTTCTTTACATACATTTATTTAAAAGTGAAATAAATTACACATAAAATGTTGGATCCCAGAGAAATAATTCGATATAAAATGAAAACAATTTTTGACGATTTGAAGTTCGTACTAGATGGCGTAGGAATTATATTTTTTTACATGAACATACCAAATGCTCTCAGCAGAGCCACGCACTAACAAACTTTTCTTAATTTAATATTATACATTCAGCGACTAATCTAGAAATGTGAAATATCGCAAATATCAGGTGTATATATCTATTAAAAATATCATGCGGCAATTATGGCAGTGCTTTATTAGACTATAATAAATATGATTCATTAGTTTTATATTATAAAATATCATTGACAATACACAAATTTAACGAAGTCAAGCATGCGGTTTCTATTACCTTTGTCCGTACAAACAAAGAGGGCAAATTAACTGATATTTTACGTAGGGATTTTAAAGCAAAAAAAAAAGGATTTTTTTATTATAACTAGAAAGCTATTAAAAATTTATGTCTGTTTTAAAAATCACGTTATTATAAACGCGCAACGATTTGACGCCATGTTTGTGACGTCATAATTTTATGTATTTATGAACTACAAAATGGATAGATTTATATGGTAAAATTCATAACAATAACACCTTTATACTATTGAGAGGAGAGATTAACACTGTGACTCACTCAGGTTTGTTCGAGTTTTATCGGCGTTTTCTCGATTTTCAAATTGAATTTTTAATTAATGAATAGTTTTTACAAAATGTATATATGATCTCTTTTTTCATCTACCATATTTTTTTCTTTCAAAACCCAAGTAATAAATCTAGATTATTGCACTTTTGGGTGCAATAATCTAGATTTATTACTAGATCATATAAAAGAATTTAATATTTCAAGCTAGCAACTTAAAGGTTAACGTAGTAATGTATGATAATGGGGTAATTTTATTTATTTAGTTTGTATGGACAGATGTAAGGGAAGGGCATCTTGTGTCTACAACTATATATATAATTTTTAAATCTAACTGTGCGTCGTTGTGCAAATGTCTTAGCACTTATATTAATCGAGTTATGAGTTAACTATTAATATCTATACATATAACAACTTCAGTATAGCCATACAAGAGTATTTAACAATGTATAATGTTAATTTTGAAAACATTCGCAATTCCAGTTATATTAACAAAATTTATTTTATATATAAAATCTAAGAGAATAATTTCCTAACTAATTTACATTCGCAAGTTTGAGAGTCAAAACACATTATTTATATTGCTATTAATTAAATATATTTATTAAAACACCATTTTTTTAGTCAAATTTAAAATTTAAAATAGTTAATAATTAAAATTACAAGAATAACGTGTACGTTTTGAATTCTAATCGCTTAAATAGTTAAAATATCTCTCTCTCTCTATTATCTGTATTGTAGTGTATTATAGTATTTAATATAAAACAATATTTATAAATTATATCACAAAGTTACGGACATTTATCACAATTCATAATTATTAAAAAATATTTTTGCGGTACAAGTGATAAAACTCCGTAAAAAAAATTGTTTGATCAGGAATAAAAATCGCTATGACCTTAAAGAAATGTTACTAGAACAGTAGTTAAAAGAAATCTATAACTCTGTGCCAATCTATATGTACTGGAATATATCTCGGACATACATAAAGAACAATTACAAATTATAGATTAATAGCTATAAAATTATTATGATAAAGAAATAAACTATATAGCTGCATGTTTATACTTCCTATAATATATACGAAAAAAATATCTATTAAATCCTGTATTGTTATTGGTACAAAATAATTTATTCTTGAATAAAATATTTAAAAAACAAGTCGATTACAAATTGATAAGTTATGTATTGTAAAGTAGTCATGTAATAAGTTAATTCTGGAAAAGGCATACATTTCAATTATAATTCTCATGGTATAAACAGTAAATAAATTTTATTATTCTAGGAGCAATTCCTTGCGGTTCCGTTTGCGGTCGAATTTTCAATAAATAAACTATGTTTATGTCAACCTGAACACACACCAAAATCAGTCCAGCCGTTTAGGAGTTGCTTAAAGTTTGCAGAATTGTAACTATACTCTTAAATGGTTGGATCGATTTTGATAATTCTTTTTTGTGGGTTCCAGGGGATTCAAGAATTGTTTATATTCAGAATTCGATTCAATAAATAAAGAAATTACCCGATGTGACCGCTCGGAACATTTGCTATATGTGTGTACATGTGTCCATATATTTATAAAATAGTTAATTTTAATTTTTTTTGTGTATGCTCTGTTGTAGTGTTCTCTTAGTTTTTATTTTTTCACATTACTGTTTTGTGATGTTGGTCATATTTCTCTCTTATAGACGAAAATAAAATAAATAAGTGACTAGATTGTGTTACATGAGAAAAAATATTATGTTCACATAATATTTTTCACATCACTGTACCGCATACATTTCTACGATAAGGAATAGTAAATTAGCCATTACGTTACTTGTCTTTTTTTCATATGACTGTACTTTATTCCGAACTCATAGTAGACATTAATCCCCATGTTTTTCACAGGAATATATCGCGCATTTTTCCTAAATCATGTCAACAATCTTTACATCCTTTGTGTTTTTCAAAGAATGTATCGCCTTTTTTTCCTAGATCATGGTAATCAATCATATTTTTTACATAACTTATGTTTTCAGATTCAGATAAAAGTAGCGCGTTTTTCTTACATTGTGATAATGGTATTATTACTATATATCCTAATTCCACGACATTTTTGACCGACCACAAGACTAAAAATATGTAGTTTAATTAAGAGAAGTAAAAGTAGAGGAATAAAAGTGATAGAATTACTAGCTTATGCCAGCAGCTTCAGAATTAGATTCAGAGAGAAATAGTTACTAACGCCATCTATGTTAAAAGATAAAATACTGCTGCTTTTGGTCACTTGTTAGGGATGGGCACGGAGAAGAAAAATACCGATAAAAAAATAATAAAAGAGATCATCGGTATTAAAATATCGACGATATTTAGCAATTATAAAAAAATATATATAAATATACCTTCCATATGCGAAATAAAAAGTATACTGTGTGTTAGTCACATATCATTAGTACGTCAAATAGCAGTCAAAGCAGTTCTTGCGTAATTTTGCAAACGTTCAAATATAAAAATCGTCACACTTTTCATAATAATAGAGTAATTAGTATGTCATCAATCTCTATGGTGATGAGTTTGATCAGACTTCCTTCGTTGACGTCGGGGCTTCTCGGTCTTGCATGTTTGATAATAAATAGCTGTAGCTAATACACCGGTACTAAGGATTGTGGATATAAGGAAATTTATCATCAGCTTCATATCCGCAGAGTCAACGTACACCGTGAACAAGCGTGCTGTAAAATTAAAATTATTCATTCTTCGAATTTCTGTAAATAGTTAAAACTCTCCCTATATATCGACGGCCCCTACGTATAAAGAATCAACTATAAAGTACTATTTTTGTAAGGCAGCGTTCCAAAGGTAAATTATCTAGTACTGTACTACCTATTGCACTATGCTATATTTTTAATCACAATATTTCAATAGCTAAATGATAAAAAAAATTTTGATATAATCATCTAAATTACAATACGTCACTATGTCTAAAATGCAACTTGATTCTTTTATATTGTAGGTGGGGTCCGTTGATATATAGGTCTAAAATGCAACTTGATTCTTTTATATTGTAGGTGGGGTCCGTTGATATATAACTTGTAGTAGATGACACTAGACGTCTTTTTTTAAATATTAATTAATTACTTAAATTCATCTTGCGAAAAATTTTAGAACGCCATATACTGAAAGCTCGTATAAAAGGTTTAAAAGTTTCATTCTATATGATGTATATAAGCTCGTACTGGATGCTGTATGGATTAACTTTAATTTCTTTTTAATTTCTCTGTTCTGTTTAATTGTTAACAATTTTTACCATTATATTACCTAGGGCTGATCTAGTTAAAGGCAATTTACCTCTTATGGCTACACAGCATCGTAACAAAAAGCCAATTCTTTTAAGTAGCCACGACTGAAGCCTCCCTTGTGAAAATAAAAAATACAATTTCCTAATTTTACTTCAAAATTTAACCGATTGAATAAAATTTCAGCTTCGTTTGGTCCTAGCTAAAATTTTATAT
Organism: Elymnias hypermnestra; assembly: GCA_015832385.1. Taxonomy (NCBI): domain Eukaryota; kingdom Metazoa; phylum Arthropoda; class Insecta; order Lepidoptera; family Nymphalidae; genus Elymnias; species Elymnias hypermnestra. Next base: position 1,116,717 of record JACTOM010000015.1, read on the forward strand.
TAGGTCGAACAAAAAGTTTTTATGCAGTTTTGAACCTGGCACATTCATAATTTCATTCAATAGTCTTTTTTTGAATTTCGAACACAGAATTTAAAGAAACAAAAGACAATTTGGAGCCTGTTCGTTGTTAACAAACAATCGAATACTAAAAAAAACTTGATTTTATTGGTTTACTCGGATTTAATTCTTGAAAGTGTGATTTTTCTCATTGGTTTTGCAACAAACATTACTTATTCTTACCATTAAGGTAAGGTTATATCAATAATCAATGGATACTTCGCCTGAAGTCGCCGCCCAAGCTGTGGCACTTATCCAGGCGGGACACAGCCAACGAAATGTGAGTGTTCAACTTAATTTAAGTCGATCTGCGGTCCGAAATGTTTATTCGCGGTACCTAGAGACTGGCGGCTTTGTTCGTCGCCAAGGAAGGCCACGATCTCGGGTCACAACTGAAAGGCAGGATCGATTCATCGTGACGACCAGCTTGAGAAATCGTCACCTTACCTCCATTGAGATACAAAACCAACTTCGCGACTTCCACGGAGTATCTGTGAGCGCTCGAACAGTTCGGAGAAGGTTAAAAGAACGCGATATGGTACCACACAAGCCAGCTAATGGCCCCAAACTAACGCGAGCCCATCGAACAGCGCGCCTTCATTTCGCGCGCACTCATTTAAATTGGACTCAGCAGCATTGGAGCCGTGTACTCTTTTCTGATGAGTCTAAAATTGTGTTACATGGCAATGATGGAAGGAAGAAGGTCTACCGACGTAAGGGGGAGCGTTTTGCACAATGCTGCTTTGAAGAGAGGGTTGCTTATGGCGGTGGCTCATGGACTGTCTGGGGCGGTATATCCGCGAGCGGTAAAACTCAACTTGAGATTGTTACGGGACCACGGCTGCCAACATTAAATGCTGAAAGGTACATTCGTGAGTGCTTAGAACCTCACGTGATGCCATACGCGGACTATGTGGGCCCAAATTTCCTTTTTATGCATGATAATGCAAGAGCCCATACGGCCGGCATCGTCAGGGAATATCTTCGGGGTGTGAACATCACAGTTATGGACTGGCCAGCCAGAAGCCCAGACATGAACCCCATTGAGCACATGTGGGACGAGCTAAAAAGACTTGTTAGGGCTCGTCAGCCAGTTGCCCAGACGATGCAGGAGTTGAAAACTGCCATAGAAGAGGAATGGGAGATGATCCCCCAAAATTTCATAGAGCGGTTGATAAACTCTATGCCTAATCGTATGAGAGCTGTGGTAGAAGCCTATGGAGGCAACACGCGTCATTAAATTAAACCTTTATTAAATTGAACATGCTTTTTATTCAATAATCAAGTGCCTTCATCAAGGCGCATACCCGACTTGTTAGGCGTAGCTCCATGTCGTGTGGTATTCTGAATTCAAATTTAAAACATTACGATCGAAAAAGATGGTAAAAAGTACCAGGTTTAAAACTGCATCAATAGTTTTTGTTTAATCTAGCAATAGTATTTCGGTAGGGGCCATCGAAACCTTAACTCTAAGGTGGGCCAATAGATGTGTCCAGAAGAGTATTATTACTGCATTTTAGCAATAACTTAGGTGAGATTACAATTAATTGTGATCTGTACACAATAAAAACAAGAGATAATAATTTTACTACACTTATAGTTTAGGATTTTAAAGTTTTTACTACTTACATATGTTTGTTAACACTGAAATAATCCATGTAGTCCGAGAAACAGCATCCGCGTTAGCTGCTTTAACAATACCGTATATGTATGTCACTTTAGCCGAACCACTCAGTGGTGTACAAAAAGGCTGAAAGGAGAAAAAACGGATTGTCAAATATCAAATGTCATTGGAATGATGGTGAGTAGCCAGACTTCGTAGGAGAAGGAGTTGTGAAGAAAACGGGTAACCCACGATCGTTGTCCGTTTCCCTAGTAGTGACCTGATAACGGTCATACTTAGGTCAAAAAAAATTAAAAGTGTTTGCCTACTAAGTCAGAAGTGAAACTTCTTTGGCAAACTAATTTCTACGTCTTGTATGCATTTATACATATCGAAATCTATAGATACATATACATATGTATATACATAGTTATATATAATATAGTAGACTCATACATTAAGAAATTATTAATTGACGAGTGGCAAATTAATATGCCACATGTTATTTGTAAAAATTAAAACTACCTACACAAATATATCACAAAAGGAAAATTTATGTCATACTTTATTTCTGTTTTTGGGAATAATTAATGGCAAAATCATAAAATAAATCTTATCAAATAACAACTTTTTTGTTTAGTTATGTAATTGCAAAAATATTAAAAACAAAATAATTACATGAAATGGTTACTTTAAATTTTAAAATAATGCCTAGAAACCTATATACCTTATGGTCTTGATATAAAAAGGCACAAAACAATAAATTTGGTATATTTGTTGTGTGATGCGTCAGTGGAAATTTGATGTGTGATGATGATAGGAATTTGTATTGAAGGTCTAGCTAGTATATTTTATTTCGAGAATATTGTTCATTGCTGTGGTACAAATTTTTTTTTAAAATTCCAGTTTGAGGTCATAACATTCAACCAACTTATTAGTTTACAAACAAGATAAGTCCGATAATGAAAATCTTTACGAATTTCTTTATCATAAAATATCAAATTGGATTATATCTTTTAATTAGAATATACGTCATAAAAATAAAGTCAATAATTATTAGAAGTAAGCCCGGACCGATGGAAGCTTTTAATCATGGCTGGTTACCACTTTAACAGCGAAGACTTTTGTGAAGCACAAAAGATACGCTCCCATATGACACTGTGCAGAAAGCGTTAAGAGGTAACCATCACTTAAAAGATGAGATAAACAATCAAGCATATATTATCTATTCAACCCCAAATTTTAAAAAAGAACCTGGGATACCTTAGAAGAGAAATCAGTAATAGGCACCCCCAAACAAATGAGATTAATTAAGAAGGGATATTAACTATACTTCATAAATTACATCAAATAATTTAATGGAGTATTAGCAAATTCCACACCAATGCAAATTATACAATTTTTGTAGCGCATCTTCTAATGAGCTTTTGTTAGCCTAATTAATGCCTAAATTTTGGTTTATTACATTTGCTAATCAGGAAAATGTCGTCCTGTTTTAAAAAGAAATAAATAAATACTTCTTTTGATTGCACAGTACACCTATCAGATACATCACTCTTTTATACCTTAAATTGGACCATCAATCAAAATATTTCATTGAAATCAATTCGGCTATTTAATCAGAATCAGAGATTAACATAAGAGCATCACAATATTATATTTAAGATACATATAGTTTTACAATTTGTTACAGTTTAATTTTTAAAAACTTACACATTAACAAGCAAACATCAGGAACAGTTGTGCAAATAGATAATGTATAATGAGAAATATGTTTTATTGTGAATTGCTCACTTTAAAATGCTGTGACTAACCACTGTTAAATTAAAATGGTTTTTCTCTTACTTGCTTACATTTCTATATTATCAGGAAAATAAAATAAAACATTACAATAAATAAGATTCAACTGTAGGACTCTGTGGTGTCTTAAACCAATCTTCCTTAAAAATTACACATTTATTTACCTACTTTCTACATTGCTTATTTCCTACATTCATTTTCACAACTCAATAAACATATGCAAGAAAAACCAATGAGGTAAAATACTTGATTCAGTATCTCCTTATATGTGATCCCATTTACCCAACTTGATTTAGGTCACTTAAGAAAGAATTTAAACAAATTTGATTATCTAGAAAAAGGTTAGCACGAGTCAACCTTAGAAGATAGAAGCATTCTATCTTGTGCTTTTCCCATTTTTATGTGGAACAATTATTTCATACATTATTGTTGTGTAACTTCAACAATTTAAGCAGCTCATGCAATAGAAACTCTAAAAAGTATTCATATTAATATGCATAAAATCCACCTACCCTTAAATCAATATAATATATCAAAGATTTTTACTAACTCACCACTAAGTAAGATAGAATTTCTTTTGGTAGCAACTCAACAAAAAATCCAAGTGTGGTAGCAGTATACAGCAGTGTTCCAAGTGGTACTATTGGTGCAGATAACAATCTTTTATACTTCAATACATAATATAACATCACATAGATCTGCACTAGTATGATGGGGTATTCCAAGTAAGTCATAACACTATAGCGATTGGTATAATTATACAGTGTGACTATGGTGAAGCTGCAAAAACAAAAATTATTATAGGACAGCAGTTGACACTCTATGGTTAGCAAGCTGTGTGCTACTCTTTCAAACTAAAGTTGCCTTTCCCTCTTTCCACATATAAGAATACCATGTCTATCTTGCAGAGACCACATTAGAAAAAATTAACTCAAGAGCTGTATTATAATTTGTAAGAGTGCATAGATTTTAAAGAAGCATGTCAGTGAACGAATTGCTCTAATCTAAAAAAAATATTTATTTTTTTACATTGGAAATATTTGTGGAAAAAAACCCATATTTAATAATTTTAAAGTGATGTAAAGACCTATTTAAAAAATTTTTAAATTTCAATTAATATCTATATGTAATTGCTGAATTTGTTTTATAAGACTAAAAAAATTACATATTTATCAACCTGTACTTATCATTTTTGGACACTATATATATGGTTGCTAAATAGATAATGCAGCTAGCATTATCATAAAGCTTTTTAAAGAGAATATTATGCAGGCTTCTACACTTATTTTTGTAATGTTGATATATTTATTTTACATTAATTTTAATTTAATCAGAAGTATTATTACATAGTCATATGTGAGATATCTATTGAAACATTTGTACATTTTATTGTAAATATTAGCGTTATGTAAGAACTATAATTTACACTGATACAATAAACTTCTTTATTTACATAAGAAAATAATAAAATATTAACAGAGCATACCCAGTTATTTCCATCAACATTGCTTGAATATATATACCCTCAGCGGATTTTTTCTTTCTTAAATACATTATTTGCGGCACTTTTAAGAATAAACATGATAAAACAGTTGCAGTGCTTATTACATTGGCTATTAATTGCGTTACTTCGGAATCCATCACTACCCTGTGTTAAGATAAAACTGTGTCAGGATGTTGTTAGGTCATACACAAGGTTAAAAATGCTACGGAGATAAAAATTATCGCGAACAATTGTTGGCAGGGGTCTGCGACAAATCAATTATCCCGCCAGTAAATAATGACAGCTGACAAGCCAACAAGGTCAGTATTAGCATCCAGACAACATTTTACACCAGATCTTCCTCAGTAATTATATTGAGCAAATTCAAAACTACATCGTTAAATAATTACTAGTAGTAATTATAAAATTATAATAATGACTAAACAGCCATTTATAAATCAAACAATTGCGGAATCTAAAAAAAATAAAGCGAACAAAAATTTTATTGCATTGCTAATTTTTTTTAATTACTCGTTATTCAGCTCTGGCTTCTGGTTTCCAGACACGTTGGCAACATTAATAATTTGAAACAACTAATTAGAAATAACTATACCCCTTGTCTCTTTGATTTACATTATATCGCAATATAACAAAGGTGTCAAAATAATAATAACCATTACAATTTCCCTTCTGTTTAGATTGAGGATTTTATTTAAAATCATAAAACTTGCTACTTTTGTTTAATAGTTCATTCGGGTTCTGCTTGCTATTTTGACTGAAAGTAGTTTCCATTCTCTACGTTAGCTAGCGTTTAGCGATATACGAGAAGTTGCACATTTATACCGTCAAAATGTATGAGTAGCTCTACATCTAGTGTACTAATTCATATTTTATATCGCGTTACTCGTTTTTAGACAGATGGAGAATGATGAGGCGGAGCGCGAATTGTGGTGTGTCAAACGTGTTGCTGCGCTTCAATACACCTTACCAGCCAATAAAAAATAACACTTCAAATGAGGTACAAACACTTCAAATGGGGTACATTTGAAGTGTTATTTTTTATTGGCTCAGTACAAAAAGGCTACTTTTAAAGACCCTTTTTAGGAATGTAGTAATGTTGGGTACAATTTTAGTTGTTTCTAGTCTCTTTAATAATAACAATTCTTGTATCTTGCAAAAACAACACCCTTTAATTCAGACATGAGTTTATTTGTTTGCGATTGTTATTTAATAATAATATTTAATTTCGTCGCGTTGACAATGTCTGAGTAGGGATTGCATAAGATAAAACCAAGAAGGACAAGACGAGTAACGTTATTAAAGAATATTTTTTTCTCCCTTTCAGTTGCAGTCATAATGATTGGATACAAAAAAAGATGAGCCAGCTAAGAATTAACAAGCCAGTTATCAAGTATTTGTGATATTAAAAGTATAAAAGATAAGATGTGTGTATTAAAAGTAACTTGTGACAATTGAAAAAAAATCAAAAAGATTCGATTTTTATTACGGATCTTATATGACGTACATATAAAACCACATGGTAGTAACAATTATCAGCGCCATAAGTATAAAGAAAAAACTTGCACGTAAACGTTGTCTTAATTGGTTGAAGGACGGGTTTTGTCAATATCTTACGTTGAACATAGATAAAAGTATAATGAATAGAAAATAATCATTAGACGTAAAAATAGGTTTTATTTCGAAAAAAATATGGTGGAAATATTAAAAGTGGTACAAGGTAAGTAGTACGTAGTTCGAAGTATACAAAATAAATACCCGTAATTATAAGATCGACACTATATTTTTACAAATTTAACAATATACTGGATAAAATACAAAAAATTAACTCTCCCTAGTTTATACATAATTTTTCACGGGGACCAACACCATCTACGAAACTGTCATGTTATCACAGACTACCTTATTCTTAATGTTAAAACAAATATATTATCTCTATCATGTGGTTGAAATATTCCTGTAACTATATAATATAAACAATAAAAATTTAAATATAATTTTGTATGTATGTACCCCTTATTAAATTTTGTGTTTTATGTAATGGTAAATTGTAATAGTTTAATGTAGATGGCGCAACAAGTATGAATGATGAATTTAGGTCAAATCTTCAATCGTTTTAGAAAATACTGAAATATTTTCCGGGATCGTAATAAATACAGATCGTTATAAACATAATAAATTTAAATTCTTTGACAAGTAATAACACATTCAACGTAATTCATATAAGATACTGAAAAAAAAATTGAAATCATATTTATTTTATAGAATTGTTGTATTGAAGGTTTTTTTAATGACCAATTTTCTTAGTAAATACTTATGATACAAAAATTCAAATGTATTTAACTGTATTAGATTGAAACAAACAAATTGACGCGTGACTAGTGCACTCGTCTGATGGTAAGTGATAAAGATTTTTATGTAGCAATGAACTAGCTGGAACGATTGCAAGAATTACAATTTACACTGACTAGTAACCTTGTATAAAATTTAAATACTCGCATGACTTAATTTGATAAAACTTTTGAGTTCTAAGAAAGCTGAGTATACGGTCAAAATCGCATTTTTTACAACTTTACAAGAGAAACCATTCCGTCACACATAATTATTGCATAACTTTAACTACTTCCGTGACGTTTTTCTACAGAAAACAATTGCAAAATATGCTAGTATCTATTATTAATTACTATGTAACTTCGCTACAAATGAAAAAAATGTGCTACAATGCACTTCTACTGTTTTTCTACAGAAAACAATCGCAAAGTACTCCAAAAATATATATTATTTGTAGTATTTTTAACACATTAACTAAGAACAAAATATCCAGTACAATCCACAATTATTTTTTCCAACAGAAAACAATAGGAAATTACTTCAAAATTAGGATATTAATTGTAGTAGGTACTTTTATTTCACTACAAAAGAAAAAATGCGCTACAATTCACTAGTAATGTTTTTCTACAGAAAACAACAGCCAATTACTAATATTTTTCCGATATTTGAATAGTTATTCAATGGAAAGGGCGGGGGCGAATGCAAAAAATCAATGATCATTAATATCGATGCCGCTCTTCAGTTATAAATGGTGCAACGAACGGACTTTTTATATCAGTATATATACAAATATGTAGGCAGTGTAAAAATCCCTCATACCAATATTATAACCAATATAAATCAAATAAATACCAATTATTAATACTAGGAGTGGTTCACAAAATTTAGAGGTTCACTGTGGCTCAACTTATTTTATACTAGAAGAGTCTAAAATTCTATATAACAATAGCTAACTTATTGTCGAAAGAAACTAAAATTTACTTAATATTACCCTTAGCTAATAGATGTCGTTTCTTGTATTGTTCAAACCTTCAATACCTGTTCACACCATTACCTACATTGTATGCGAAAAAACTATGTCAAATACAGTTTCGTTTGAGATACAGTATTTATTTAATTACTATATTTAGATATAATATATAAATATGTATCAAACATCTGACATGAATTATAGTATTACATGTCCTTAACCTGTATATGTAGTTGACGGTATAAGATATAATAAGGCGACTTTATATTCCAAGATTCCACAAATTCCAATCAAGTAAAAAATATCAGACTGGGACATAAAAAGAAAAGTATGATGGAATTTAAAAAGACACAAAATAAAACAGCGCCTCTCTTGTACAGCTTACCAAGATTTTTTTTATGAAAGGAATGGGGCAAACAAGTACACGCAGGACATTTGCAGAATCTGAGATACTGTTAGCACGTTCAAAGGGCTAATATGTAAATCGGAGAACAGAGCTATTTGCTTGATAATTCCTTATTACGAAAGTTACAAATAGTTTTTGATGTTTAACGTGCTTACGTCATGGGGCCGCCATCCTGCCGCCAAGTCGCCAACCCCATCCTGAACTTCGGACAGATTAATGCGCAGAGCAAAGTTTTCCTCCAAGGCGCACTTAAATCCCCACACCCAAAGCCCTCCCTGCAAGCCTTAGAAACAAAAGGCACATCTAAATAAACTGATAGTACTTTTTACTAAAGGAAAAGGCGGTAGATTAATAAAAAGACTTATCAAAGGCTCACATTTTTTAATCAGTTTTTGGTATTAGTCACTTTTTATACACCGTTTTGACGCAGATTGTCTTGTTGGGCATGTGTTTTTTATATCATTTTTAGTGGTTTTAATCGTTAATTCTTCATAAGTGATAAGGTACTTTAAATTAACAGTTATCATATAAGTGTTGTTATTTTATAAGTGTTTATTAAAATTTGAAAAGGTAAGAATTAAATAAAAACATTTTAATTCAAAATGAATGTACGTAAAGTTTCCCGGCATCAGCTGTTCTGTCACTGGTTATTATTAAAATGCTATATTATTAAGTTGCACTTAATTATATTTCGACAACTTCAAATAAATATATTGGCCCGTAATAATCTTTGTTTTTCTTTTATTATATAATCTATTTTTATACATTATTCGGATTTATATAAGTACGGATACAATTTTATACAAAAGAAGTTATTCTTTAAAGCAACATTAGGATTTTAAGTTAATCTATATAAATTTATGTTATTTTTTATAATATCTATTTGTATATATAATATAAGGCGTAGAAATTTAAAAGTTTGTTGCGATAGAGGACGCTTTAGTCGTATGACCTACATTAACAATAAATGTAAGGACCTATCTAGTGTCGGTAGCCCACTTTCAATCGGTTGTGACGTATGCAGTGTGTAACATAAAAAAATTGAAATAATTTTTCTGTTAAAAATAAGATCTGAACTTGATCAACGTTTTTAGGTAAATTTAAATCTCTAAAATTATAACCAGATTACTAAATAATGGCAAGGGTTTGTTGGAGTGGAAATGTGTCGAAACTTTTATTATATGAAATTGTGACAAAGAATTTTTGAAATAACATCTGCATACCTATCTATAAGTTAGATTATGGTTGCAGCGGTTTACCTAATGATTATGCTATATTTTTAAGCAACAGTTGCGAAGATATACAATAAATTTCCATGCAATACGCACCACTAGCGCCACAGTTTCAGTGAAGTGTCTGAATAAACATTATTAGTCGTGTTCCGCCTATGACTACAGGTTTTTGCGACGGAGCGATACCTTAAAGTTTTCCATCCGATTTTAAAAGTTTAGTGTTTAACTCAGTATCAAGTAATCACAAAATAGCAATAGAACATTTACCTAAAATTATTCAATATTGATTATAATTTAAACACATTTTTTAAAAGTGAATAAAAAGTTATCTTCAGCAAACACTCCTGCAAATACCACCACTAGATCTGTATATTTAAGTAAGTACCACATAATATTTTACATTAGTTGCACCCACAATTGAATATTTCTTATTATATTGATAATCTTTTGCGTATTAAATTATAATTTGGTAAGATATTTGGAACTTTTTAAATTGTACCCACATTTAAATATCAATTTCAACGTCTCCCATAGTTTGAAGGCCTAGTCAACATCTGGTACATCATTGCGTCATTGCTCCATAAAATTAGACAATATAGGATAATATAGCATTGAGGAGGTGTGTCGTTAATTAATAATTTACACGATAATAATCTGTATCCCAAAGCATGAAAGCGAAAATATAATTTTTAACGTACTTGTTCTTGAGAAATTTTTAAGACTTTTGTGTAGTTAAAGACTAAATATTAGACGTTTTGATTTGATTATCATCTTCAGTGTTTTCGTACTCGCCTCTGATCTTTTGTTATATGGTACTATAACTGTTAATTTGTTTTATATTATTTATTTATTATATATTGTTTACATTTCAACATTTTCATCATTGCAAGGGAACATCATCTAATGCGCCATTCCGGGGTTTGTATAGACAAGCCGCATTAGACAAGCGTGGTGGGCCTAAGCTACTAAAATGCTTTCACTGATATAAGCGAGCCTGTTCGCAGCAGTAGTACGATTACGTTATAGGCTGTAACGTTAATGATAACATAATACTGCGTAATCGAATTTGAATTGGTACAGATAAAACGGATAATTGGAATTGAGACAGAGTAAAGACTAACTTTTATGTACTTACGAGAACATATCCGCGTCCTCGATCCGCACCCGCATCTTTGAGCAAATCTTACATGAAATGCTCGTTACCTAGATTATTTTACTATTTCTATGATATATTCTTTTTTCTTTTATTATCGTAACTAAAGAAGAACTGTACAAGGCTATTTAATAGAATGCCGTATGGATTTTCAGGTATGTTGTTAGGTCTATAATTTTATTTATTATGTGATAAAAATTTGAAACCGATACGTCAATTTTATTAGAATCTCCAGTTAATCTTAGCGAGTTCGTTATTTATTTCGCTATAATGTATAGAATGAAATAGTTTGAATTTCCTTATGCCGGGTCGTAAAGTATTTTTTATTACACTCTAAGCTAGAAATAATTAAATATAAAGTCCGATTGTAGAAATTTTTAAGAAGTTATATTGTTACATATTATATATAAATAGAGAAAGAATTAGAAAGTTCAGTAACAACATCCCAGGAGCAATCCCCCACGACGTTGGAGTCTAGACTCCACACATCGTCCGGGATATTAAAATCACCGATTATCATTATTATCCGTTTGTTTCAACACTAAATCTGATATATGTTCATAGAATTCTAACATTACATCTCTTTGCGCTTACAAACATTACAAACATTATACAAATTCCTAAATGAGGTGGTAGGTACTAGTTCTAACTGTTACCGGTATTATGTCACTATATGAATTACTTGTAGGAAAACAGACTGAGTTATAAACAGTGATAGACCGTTTGATTGCAATAAGGACTCCTCCACCAAACTTATTCCCTCTCGGATTATAATCTCGATCACATCTGAAAACATTATAGCGAGTGTCAAATAGTTCTAAATTAAAGATGCCAGAATGAAGCCACGTCTTGGTAAGACAAATTAGATCGTAATCGTAAAATATGTATAATATCCTATTCAAATAAATATATATGTTATTAATGTTATTTTTTATTGTTGTAAAATATTACACTTTGCTAAACAAGAAAGCCTATTCAAAATGTTAGCGATATTTATATTAATATTATATTTTCCTACATCAAAACAACTAATTGTATAGTGAGTGCACTTTGTACAGAATGCCACAATAAGAAAAAATATTCTAAAGAAAAATTGATTCTAAAAATGTTAATGTTAAGAATATATAAGTGAAGTGTCTTAGTTTGTTTTGAATAAAATATAAACATTTAGAGCAGTACCCGAATAACATGCACATTCTATTTCAACATTATTAATTGTAATTTTTTACAATACAATTTATAGCGCATATGCGTATATAACATTTACTTACTCAAATTAATGCCATACATTTCTTACGTTGCTGGCTCATTGGTCTAGTGGTTAGTATGTTCGACTACAGACATGAGGTCCTGGGTTCGAGTCCCAGGTCGGGCCAATTCAAAAATCAATATTGAGTTTTCTATTAAGATTTTCTCAATATTTGCCCGAAGTTGGGAAGATGGCGGTGTGATCCACCCCCGTGCCTCGGAGAGCACGTTAAGCCGTCGGTCCTGCGCCTGATCTCTCTCCGGTCGTGTCGGATTGCCGTCACATCGGACTATGAGAGTGAAGGAATAGAGAGTGCACTTGTGTACTATGCCTGCCAATCCGCAGTGGAGCAGCGTGGTGGGTCTATGCTCTAAAAACCCTCGCTCCTCGGAGTGAGGAGGCCTGTGCCCAGCAGTGGGACGTTAATGGGCTGCTACTTACTATTTCTTACGGAATATAATATTAAGAAAATTTTATTTGACAGTGTAATAACGAATTTGTGTCTAGAACAGTTATATTATAGATTATATTTCTGAAATCATCTGCTTTATTTTGAATGAAATTTAAATATTTAGAGATATATCGTATTATAACTGCATGCAACATTAAGTATAGCTATTTGGCAATATAAACAAAAATTCACATACATAATTTCGGCCATATTCATACCAATATTAAATTTTTCTACACAATATCTGATAATCTGATAAGGATTTAGCTTAGTAATTTATTGCTGACCTTACTACTAGCACAGATTTATTTATTCTTAATTATATCACATCAAATTTTTGTATCCATTATATCCGGAATTCGTAATGAAGTACTTTAATATAGTATTATTTTTTATAATGCACAAAGCAACCTGCTCAACTTCGTCTACGTATACTTAAATGGGGGGTCTTAAATAACGGCAGTTGATTTTATTTCATATATAAGTTAGCAACAGAATTCATTCGTAACGAAGCAAAAACTATATTACAAATTAAAATGTAACCTATCCTGTGTCCTAAGTTGGAAAAACCTTTGATTCAATAGGGGGAAATTAAGTATTCACAATAATTCCAAAGTTTTCGCGATTTTTCGAATGACCTTCGAATATTTATATCAAAAATGGTCGTATCAGATGGATAAAAAGCTTTAATTATACCATGTAGAAAAAATTTCTTTTTTGATCTTTAAATATTTAACTTTATTTTTTTATACCTTCTTCGTGGAGATAGCAATCTCAATATCTGTAACTTAAGCAATTTATATTTGGTTTTGGAAACTTGAATGAATTCTTTACAAAAATAAGCTATTCATTTTTCAAAAATATATTTTTTCACTCATTTGATAAATCAAGAAAACGAATTTTGACGTCCCTAGGAAAATGAGGGCTAAATTGACAATACTATGGATTTGAGATGCGATTTTTTATCCACCCAGAAGGTTACTTGCTCTTTTCGATATTAATTTTGAATAATCATAATTTTGAAAAAAAAACACACCATGGGGTTTTATAAAACTAAGGCGCAAGTAAAACAGGTAATGCGAGCCACGGTTGCCCCTATTTCAAAATGGTGGCCTCCTTGGCTGCCCTGCCGAGCGCCTTTCACTTTAGCCTTACACCGCGGCTGACTGTAATGCGACATGAGATAGATGGGCGAAAAAAAATCCGGCGACATTAAAAATTCTAAAAACCATACGAAAATTGAAATTGAAAAATTTGAAATTTTTGTTTGATCCCTAAATTTTTTTTCCCTATTGTAGATATTATTTGACTGAGCTGCTTTTATTTATTACAGTGAAACAAAATTAGTCACAAAAAACGCTTACAAAAGAGCCATTGTTTTCCTTTGTATTTTGAATTACTAAGGAAAGGCAGGAAAACTTACACCTACTCTTTATAGGTGTAAGTTTTCTTAAATAACCTCGAGCTGAGTGCCATTTGACGGGGCCTTGAGCTGTCATATAGGCACTGGGAAGAGCTCCTGACAAACCTCACGAGGGTGTAATCGGTTGAGAGTTCTCATGGTAACCCTGTAACCACCAAACAGAGAGAAGGGCCACCGACTGGATTTTAGTGGATATAATCTCACGTTACCTGACCTTTCCAAGAGGCTGGGTATCTTTAGAATTTTCTCCCAGCGAAAAAGAAAGGTGAAAGAACTTACGTATAAGAAGTATAAAGACGCAAGGCGTTGTGTATAATTTTAATCGCTTACCTTATATATACTTTTTGCTAAAGGGTTGGGATTCTTCGGCGGTAATTCTTAGTTAGTTGTCCCGCCAATATAATTTTTTTCTGAAGACATTTCAATATTTGTCAACATAGCTGAAAATATTCATTGTTACAATCTATTGTCTGAATTGATATATGTTTAATGATAACAAGATGATTTTTTTAGATTACTAAAAAACGTTTATAAGATATGGAATAAAATTTTAAAGCGCCTTTGTATATTTTAGTACAGGCTTTTTTTACTTGAACGTTTATATTTTACGATACATGCATTATTGAATATTAAAAAACATGCTATTTCTTATTCCATCCCCTTTATGTTTGATTCGTTACATGTTATGGTCATAGTTTCACTGAAATATATATATTTACCGCATTAGTCGGATTATAAGACGAACCGGACTATTAGATACACTTAAAATTTATAGTAAGTAGTTACAATAACTATTTTTGAATGTTTCTTTCGGATCATTTTTTTACCTTTAGAATAACTCGTACTAGAAATATACATATCGTTCCTCTTCACTCTCGGTACAATCACTCATGTTAATTCCACCAGCTTACCATATTTTTAGACTGGATATATTCATTTAATTTAGAAACATTTCATTCAAAAGTATATTTTAATGTCCTTTGGACTTCTTATGGACGAAGGGTACATTAAAATATAAGTAAATCCAACACTAGGGTCCCTTTGGCTCTAATTCACATAATACAGTAAGTAAATGTGTGTATATTTGCATTCTTCGTAATGTGTATGTATTAATTCTCTTAATTGTCTTTAAGTATTTGTAACTCCCGATGACAAAGTTTTTATTGTATACGTACACAGATTCAAAATTTCGTGTAAATTATTGTGTCCATACGGGCGCATTGGCGCAACGCATAGTGAGTCCGAAGGGGTGCAGGGTAAACGTCAGAGCTTCACTAGAAAACCAGCAGTCTGTTCTAGGCTATGAACGAGGTGACCGATGCAGCAGTGCAACTTGTTTTGAAGCGCGCTACAGTCAATACGACAAGTACGTATATTTGAAAATGTCTTAATAAAATAAAATTATAATTATTATTTTTATTATTACAGTTTTTATACACTTTAAGAGTAATTATAATACTAATGAAAAAGTTAAGAAAAAGCAATAATAAAATATTTTTTATATTTATATTAAAGTGAATTTAAACGAGAAACGTCTCCGCGCGGAAGTTGGGGCGCTTGATCTTTAAGTTTGCCTTACTTATTATTCGTTTTTTTCTACAGTTCCTATTATGAATCCCATGATTCGACGGATTTACAACGGAAGCGCGCTGAGCTTCCAGAGAACTGATTATTCTCCTTTGATGCTGAGCAATGACTGGCCTCGGGTCGCACGTCTAGCCTTCGTGGTGTTTTGCGCCTGCTTTGGAAGCATCGTGAACGGTTTCTTCGTAGCTTCGTTCTTCGTAGAACGGAAGTTGAGGAAAATCAGTAAGTAAAATGTATATTTTTATTTATTAAGTGACCTTATAATTAATGTGCGAATTTTGTTTGTTTTAATTTCAATATATGAAAAAAATATTGTTAGGCAATATGGTATTTTATTGCAAGCGAAGCGTATAAATGTTATTTATTAGGTAAAGTTAATGCGCCAGTAGACAGCGAAGTAAATTTCAGATTTGAATAATTTGTGCAAACGATTTTTTTAATTATTTATGTTACTGCCTGTATGCGAAATAATGTGTTATTTTAGCTGCGTCTCGCGAATTTACTCTTGCAAACTTTTATAACAAAGAAAAAGACCTGAATCTGGTGGAATGGTGAATGTGGTTCGTATTCAGGTCTTCAATAATTTAATAAAAATATTTCAATTAAATTGTCACCAAAATCACCTTGAATCTGTTTTAGGGAAAATTGTGTTCCTCTTAATTTTATTTGTCTGTAATAAACCGATTCAACCTAATTATAATCATATAATTGTACACGTATGTATAATTAATATAGATGTATGTGTTTCTTTAGAACATTTGAATTGAGAACGTATATTGTAGAAATTAAAGAACTGTCATGACGCTTCAACAATTTTTAATTTTAATTGTAAATCTGTCATATTTGACCAGAATATGAGTATTAAACAAAAAAAATATTAAATTAGCTACAATATGTGCCATATAAAACGTAACCATAACACATTCTTCATTTTTTATCTCAATATTAAACTAATTATAAATGATCTATTTAACTAAGTTATTATTCTAAAAATGCTACGCTTATATTTTATAATCCACCTTTGTATTTTTATTCAAGAATATAAAGTATTGAAAAGGTTTCCTATTTTTAACGTAATCTTTTATGCATTTCCTGCAAGAGAAGCTATTTCTTGGTATAAATCTTTATCTGTTGATAAAAGGAAAATAATAATTTTTAGCTTTTTATAACTTGTGTTATCCACTACTACTGTACTAATATAATTAATTCATTTAATCATTTTGTATATTTTAGTGAATTAATTAGTGTGTGATAAAAATTCTAAAATTATTGCACTTATGATACTTTTGTATAGTGGTATTGAATTATTGTTTTTTTTATATTAATACAATTAAACCTGCAGGCTTTCAACATCTCTGTATTAAGAGATTGAAATTATTTAATAGAAGTATTAGTGAAAGATTCGTAACGTCCTAGGGTTCTAATTATAACATTGTCAAAACAGTATTTGAACATTTTCTCTTAAGCTAGTTGTTACTTTGGTCTGTGATTTTCATATTTGTTTAGATATACATATGAAAATAGGGTGTTATAGTCAGTTTCAAAACAGGATTTCGTCATGGCGTTTTTTGCCATCGTCCATTAAATTCATCTCAGGTATAATTTTTTATTGCCTTACTTAAATATGCTGTATTCGAGTAAACTTTAAGCCAGCGGTTATGTCCGACGGTGATATTCATATTTATTTAGATTTTCTGGTGTAAATAGGATTTTTTTTTTCGCTGGGAAATGCCTTATGCACGCCGGATGAAGTGTAAACTTACATCCGGGAGTGTGGGACTCGCTGGTCGTACCAGGATACCCACTAAAACCCAGCGGAATCCTCTTCATCCAGGTGTTGGGGTCCACATGTCCGCTGACGCATTCAGCTCTGGCGCCCCAGATGAATCCGCCTCAAGGGTTTAGTTTAGTTGAGGGAGAGCAGGCGAGCAAAATTACGCCTTCTCGCGCCTCCCCCCCCCCTCCGGCGAGAGGGAGTAGCATCTGCCATAACCTCCCTTTGCCTGTTTTGTGACTCCTTCTTCAAGATGACAGCCTCGCAGAAGGACGTCACTGCTCTGCAACCTGACTCATCGCCAATCATAGCACCCACAATGCTGGGGAGTAAGAGATCACTCCCAATCAGCGATGTCAAGATGTGACGTGTGGTGCGCAGTGTCGTCGGCCGCCCCACAAATACGGCAAGCAGGCGTTTCTTCGCAGCCTACATTCTGGTGCAGATACTTGGTGTAAATAGGATGTTAACGTTAAAGTAAAACAATTTTGCTTATACGGGTATATGTTTCCGGTAATTGTCGTCGTTCAAGATATTGTAAATTATTATTGCTCTAGTTAAGTAGTTTTTGGAGTAAATATTAAGCTGTTGGTTACTTACAGCTGCTATATTCATATTAATTCAAAGTTTTCCGTGTGATTAGGAGGTTGTCATAATTTGAAAAACAATTTTGCCTATGCGGATTTTACCGTGGGCCCAATTAAATCAATTTAGAGTAAATTGTAGACCGTCTGTTTCCCAAATCTGTTATATTCAGATTTTACGTGTGAGTAGGACGTTTCCTTTCATTTAAAAATCTATTTCGCCTATGCGGATTTGTGCCGTCGGCTATTAACTCGAATTTAAACTTTGCTCCACACAAATAAATCAATTCAAATCAAATTATTCTTTATTCAAGTTGGCTCAAAAAGCACTTTTGAATCGTCAATAATCTGTCCGTTGGTAACATGCCTATCGCCGGTTCGGAAAGTTGAATCCGCTGAGAAGAATCCGGCAAGAAACTCAGCGGTTACTCTTTTAAACATAGTTTTTTATTCAATGAAAACAAATTATTATTTTGCTTCCGTGTGCAGCTGGAATCTAGTCCAAACATTTTTATTGCTCAAATAATCTTCAATATTACAATATGCCTCGTGTAAAAATATGTTTTTGTCATATTTCTTTAAATTATGTGGGGAATGTGATTGCGGTATCTTATGAAAAATACAATTACTCTAATCGACATACGATTTCTGGACCTTTTTCACTGAAAAATATGGCATTACATTTTTTTTATTTCTTGTATTAAAATTGTGAGTTTTACTTTTTTGTTGTGTACGAGTACGTAAAATGTTATGCAATATATATTGAGATGGATGTTTCTTTGAACTTATCTCTTAGAGAAGTCTGACATCCTAATTGATATATCGCACGGTTTGCTATTTTTGTTTTAAATAAAAACAACTTCAATGTCCACCGGTTTACCCCATAATAATATGCAGTAAGACAATGTTATGAAAATAAGCAAAATAAATAAATAATTTTTGGAGTAAATTTGTCTGTTTATAAAGTCGTCTGTTTCCTAAATCTGTTATATTCATATTTATTCAGTGTTTTTCAGTGGATCATCAGCGTAAAGTAAACATTTGATGAGTAATTAATCCATTCTTAACCCATACATACTTTCTTTTAAATCTGTCAAACAGATATCCATGAATAGGTTGAACAGCCACGGTGACGCAACACATCCCTGTCGAACACTTCTTTCGACAGGAAACCACTCCGTGTACGCCCCGTTTATTCTGACACAAGCACTAGAACCCTCATAGAGAGACTTCAATGCCTGAATTAGATTACCGCTCACCCCATACGTTGATAACGTTGACCACAGCTCATTCCTCACCACTCGATCATAGGCCTTTTCTAAATCTACGAAAGCGCAATAAACTTTTTGGTGTTTATTCAGTTACTAGTACTAAATACATAATAAATAATGCTACTACATACTTAAAGTAACAGTTTTAGATATACGGAATTTTTGCCGTCGGCTATTAACCACTCATTGCCCTACTTAAATAGTTTTTGGAGTTAATTTAAATATTCATATTTATTATATTTTCCGGCGAAAATAGGGTGTTATAGCTTCAAAATGGAATTTCATTATGAGGAATTTTGCCGTCGGCTATTAAATTTGGCTCAGATATAACACCATTTTATAGCTTTGCTTAAATAGTTTTCGGAGTCAATTTTAAGCCAGCGGTTATCTACGTCTGTGATATTCATATTTATTTAGATTTCCTTGTGTAAATAGAATGTTATTGAATTAAAAACAGTTTTTCTTGTGCAGATATTTTCTGTCAGCTATTAACATCGTGTTAGATATTATTATTGTTCCACAAAAGTAGTTATTGGAGTAAATGTTGTACTGTCGGTTATTTGCCCTGTTATATTCATATTTATTCAGATTTTCTTATGGGATTGAGACGTTGCCGTTAATTTCAAAAACAATTTTGCCTTTGCAGATTTTTGCCGACGACTATTAACCACTAATTGCCCTACTTCAATAGTATTTGGAGTAAATTTTAAGATATGGGTTTCCTAAATCTGTGATATTCATGTTATTTTTTTAATTTCCCGTGTGACTAAGACGTTGCCGTTAATTTAGAAAACAATGTTGCCCATGCGGAGTTTCACCACTTGTTGCTTCACTTAAATTGTTTTTGGCATACATTTTAAGTCGTTTGTTTCCTAAATCTGTTATATTCATGTTTATTGAGGTGTTCCTGTGTGCTTAGAACATTGCCGTTAATTTAAAAATTACTTTTTCTATGCGGATTTTTGGCATCGATTATTCACCACTCATTATTACCCTACTTCAATATTACTTGGAATAAATTTTAAGTCGTAGGTATCCTTAATCTGTGATATTCATGTTTTTCAGTTTTCCGTGTGTTTCGAGCGTTGCCATTAACTCGAAAAACAAAATTTCCCTATTCCGATTATGCCATAGTCAATGTAAACCATTCTTAAATCCAACTAACAAAAAGAAATCATCAACCGTTTATGAAGAGTTTAATCATATACACTCGTAGAATAGAATTATATATGGATGTTATAAACTGTAATATTTGAGATTTCATTTTTGTAGTACAATAATTTCAAATGTAAAAATGAAAAGTAGCCAATTAACGTCCCATTGCTGAGTCACCCAAAAAACACAAAATTACTGAAAAGCACAATAATGAGTTGAAATAAACACTAAGCGCGAAATTTGTTTTTATAAAAAACCTCCTGGAGTTCGTTTGAACCTTCGACTTCTTCGGAAAAAGAATCACGGGTCTCACCACTAGATCGTCTTGGCGCACATTAAATGTATATAATAATTAAATTTATTGTAGGAAACATATTCCTAGCATGTGCGGGACTGTCGGATTTGATCATTACTTCGGCGGTAATGACAGTGAGCGCTGTGGTATTGATGTCAGGGCAATGGGACAACTTACTGGTCTGCAGATCTGTCGAAATTGTCTCCGAAACTGCAATATACTCTTACAGTCTATTCTTCTTGGTAAGTCTGATATTTGTTCACCATATCATTTAATATTTGACACTGTATACAGGGCTTTCAGGACATTATTTTTCCTACTATTTGTTCATTCTCGATATATCGTTTATTTGAATTTTCAATCATTCAATCGTTATTAAAATATTTTCTTATTCATCTACTCAAGTTCTAACACATTTTTACAAAATTGCAAATTATACAGCGTTATCTATTAAATACTCACGTAATAGGCTTATTTCTATGTTTGGAGTTTAAGAAGTTAGTGTTAGATAGCATTAATAATTTCTAACGCACATTCTTACTGTGGTTTAAATGAACTGCTAATTCTTCAATATAATATATTCAATAGGAATGGACTTAAATGTTTTGCGCATTACTTGTTGATATTATGGCTTGCACATGAATGGGGTTTAACTAATTTTGTACTAATTCATGGTTGAATATAGCTACAATTTTATTTGTGGGTAATATTCCCTTAAAAATTCATGGCTCAGAAACTTGTAACTGATTATTCAACGCCTACTCAAATACTACATAGCTTTATTCTCTAAATGCCGTTGATTATTATATATATGTACGGTTGTTAATATATTTATAATTTTAACAATCAACAATTTAAAAGAATAAAACATTCCAGGTAAGCAAGATAAACATCTTGTCTCGTCATTTATGTATATAATTTGTTAGGTTTGGTAAATAATAACATAATTTTATTTTTAACAGATGGTGGCGATTGAAAATTTTTTTAGAATATGTTGCAAGTCTCGGCAGTACAGCTGTTTTGCGACTCAACACGTAGCATTTATGTGCGTTTTCATCTACGTCTTCAGCTTCGGCCTTTCTGTTATCGGTGTATATTATCAACTGGACTTTGATTATTGTCAGTTACAACATCACGGCAACGATGATTTTAGAAAATATACCATCGTTTTCTTTCATGTCGTTCCAAATATAATGTCACAGGTTTGCTTTTATTCTGCATTGATTAGAGTAAAAAGTCACTGGCATAAATCTGTATATTACAGACGATCAGAACTTTATGAAATTGAACACTCGTTTACGTCTTTAAATTTGGCGACTCATTCGCTATTCATAATATCATGGATTCCATATCTCATTGTGGTTCACGAGTACCCTAACACGAGCGTTGCTAAATACTATTACAGCGTCTGGCTTGGTTTATTGCGCTCCGTTTTTACTAGTTTCATTTATGGTATCATCAATAGTAATTTCAACCGCGCTTTTGGATATCTATTCAATTATTGCTTCTGTAAGAGTACTCTATCAGGTTCGTTTACCAGGCGGCACCGTAGAGCTTTGGAATACAAACCTGCAACCGGTGATGTTAGGGTCCATATTATGCATCAAGCTGTGAGTCCAGGCCGAAATGCTTCGTCCTCCCGTGACATTCAAGAGCTGTAAGAAGAAAATGGATATATTATAACAATACACTGACACTTTTGCAAACGAAAACGTGGATTCCGATTATAACATACAATATAATTAATAATATTATAACATATAATGAAGCAATTATAAAAATTAAAAAAAAGTCCTGTAATTTATCCTGTAGTTTTATAGGACCTATATAATTAAGTGAATGGATATATTTTAACAACTCCGATGACTGCGCAAACAAAATGTGGATTCCGATCATATATTAACACATTATTATATAACGAAGCAAATTGAAAAATAAAAAAAAAATATTCTGTAATTTTCCTGTAGTTCTTAGTATTATTTCTAATGAATTAAACTATTTTGATATATTAGACTTAGTGAAAAATTTTAAAAACGTGTATAAAATAATCTTCTTATTAGAAAAATATATCTATTCAGACTTTTAAAGTCAAAAGATATAAACGAAAGGCAAAAAGTGAGTAAACATTAGATAGATATAGTTACATTATAATAGGCGTATCAAGCGCCGCTAACAATACTTTAAGGAGGATATTTAAATTTATGCAACATGGACAATGGCGTAAGTCTGGAGCAACGCACAAATTATGATAGCGCTTAGTAATCTCTTCTGTTAGATAATCTATTTAAATGTCCATGCACTAAAATCTTTGGTCACCTATTTTGTGAAGAACAGCTTTTCTAGAATAAGCACAAAAAACATTTTCCTTTCTCATAGCGATAGCTCGCAGGCCATTTTCATTTCTAGTTTTATTCATAATGAAATGAACCGCAATATTGTTATTAATATTCGATATATTTAAAGAAGATATTTTGAAATTTTGAAATTTTTATTGAAAATCATGAAGTAGACAGATCAGAGACAAGGTACATATGTACAAACTGTTTTGATTTATATTATGCAACATTACATTCACAGATTAAATAAATTTAATTCTAAAACTTTTGTGAGACCGTTTGACTATTTTATAAACAAATATATTTTGTACAATGTAGAATATAGTTTCTTTTATTTCTTTCTGTCACTAGTACTTCATGCCATGCAATCATTAGGATGAATAATATCTGGCCTTTTTCTACATCTCTCCATATTTATGTGCCACTATATTATGAATATACTAGTTTAATATAATATTATTAAAATTTGGTTCGGTACAAACACTAGTCCGCTTTTATTTTAACATAGCACATTGTAATTATGATAAAATGTAGATATTTCAAGTTTTACTTACTTTTAACATCTTATACATAAAAAGAATCTAAAAAGATTTTATTTAATCTTTTTAGTATCCATTTTTCCTCAATAGATCAGGATTAGATCTGATAGATGTTTACTTACACACTAAAACTAGATTTGTAAAGAAATACATAATGTTAATTAATATTCATTATTACTTAATATAATTTAGGTTAAGAAAAATGTGGTATTTAGAATTGTATGTTTGGGAATACTGTACTTTAAATATATTGTGTGAATCTTGGAACGAATTTATCTTTCTACTTTATTTATTGTCTATTTTTATATCTATCTACAATCGTATTATTAAATGAAATATTATATTTAAATAAGACTGTATTGTATAGTGTGTACACATTTTATCTCCCTTTTGGACCACGCACTAGAATTTTATTATTTTATAAAACATATTTTAAAATGGGTCCGTAATGTGAAAATAAATTTATATCGCATTTATTTGCAATACGTTATTTGTTCAGATTATATCTGCATTTATAAATGAAGTTAATTATTTTTCTAACTAAGCAAACACATGGCATTTAATTTGGTATGTTAGGCTTATAAAGCCTTACTATGGGAACAATTGTCGAAAAATGTTGGTATTCACTTTATTATTTAATGATTTTGATTACGAATCTTAAAAATGATACTAGCTTTAAGTTTTGCCATACCTGCTACTACGACGTCTAAAAGACTATAACTTAGTTTTAGCTTAACTTTGAATACCCCTTTTTCAAACTTTTGGATTAATTTTTAGGTCTTTTATGCGATTTATTTGCTTGTTAATTTCTCTTTTCGTTTGTAAACGTTTGGAACGTTTAGAATGCAAATATTTATAATACATAATTTACTCTATAGTGCCATTTTTTCGACGGATGAATGGAAGTTGTGATTAAAGTTAAGTAATAATTTATTGTCTAAAATAATATCATAAAGAAAAAACATTGGTATTTTTGTAAGTATGTATGTAACGTTTTCACACAAAAACTACTGGAACGATTTCAAAAACTTTTCTCCATTATAAAGATGCATTTGCACTAAGCGACACAGGCTATACTCGTATTACTTCCTCAAAAAAAAAAAAATTGGAACCCCTAATAAAAATCCATTAATGTAACCCAAGGCGTGAAAAAATTGGTCGCAAAAAATCTGCGTGAGCTGAGGAAACTACTAAATTATAGAAGGTGTTAATATCTACAAAAAGTCGCGATATGGGTCCGTAATATGAAAATAAAATTTTAACGCATTTATTTTCTCTCTCTAACGCTGTATTTATCCGTATCCTGTTAAATAACATATTATTAAAGGTCATTTCAATACCTGTAAAATATTTTTTAAATGTTTAAAATCGGACATTCCTTTTAAAATAAGTAACGAGTTTTAAATTTCAATCGAAACTATAGCGAACCTTATAACTGGTCCTGAGACTGTTAAGTTAGCTCATATTCCGATGATACCAATGATACCCACCGATATACCTATACTGTTTTTATTTTTGACAGGTTAATGTATAAAGTTAGTATATGTACCTGCACTTTTCATCTAAATCTTCATTTGTGAATAGTGTTAACTTCACTTATAGTATAATAATAGGTATTATAATTAATATTGATTGTGTATAGCTAAAACTGCCTCACTGGTCTAATGGATAGCTTGTTTGACAACAGTCATCAGGTCCTGGGTTCTAGTCCCGGGTCGGGCCAATTCAAAAACCGATATTGAGTTTTCTATTAAGATTTTCTCAATATTTGCCCGATGTTGGGAAATCGGCGGTGTGTTTCATCCCCGTGACTCGGAGAGCACGTTATGCTGTCGGTACTGCGTGCGATCTCTCTCCGGTCGTGTTGGTTTCCCGTCACATCGGACTATACGGTAAAGGAAGGAATATACACTTGTATACTATGCTTGCTGCAATGGATCAGCGTGGTGGGTCTAGTCTCTAGTAACCCTCTATCCTATAAGAGAGAAAGACTCAATCCAGCAGTAGGACATTAATGGGCTTCTACTTACTTACTATTTTATAGGTAAAAGTAAGTAGCAGCCCAATAACATCCCACTGTTGGGCACAGGCCTCTTCATTTAGAAGAGCGAGGGTTTTTAGAGCATAGACCCACCACGCCGCTCCACTGCGGATTGGCAGGCATAGTACACAAGTTCACTCTCTATTCCTTCACTCTGATAGTCCGATGTGACGGAAATCCGACACGACGGCGCAGGACCGACGGCTTAACGTGCTCTTCGAGGCACGGGAGTTGTTTACACCGCCGACTTCCCAACTTCGAGCAAATATTGAGAAAAACTTAATAGAAAACTCAATATTAATTTTTGAATTGACCCGACCCAGGACTCGAACCCAGGACCTCATATCTGTAGCCGAACATGCTAACCACTAGACCAATGAGATAGTACTAATAGGTAATTATTTATAAATATATTGTAGAAATACACAATTAATACTATTCCTGTTCTCCATGTGAAATGATTACTTTTGAAATCATGAGTTATTGTAGAAATTAAAATGTTCGTAGCTTAAATAATAAGATGTAGCACGTAGTATAAGTATAATTTTAACAGTTTAGCAGAATACTGTGAAATGTTATCTGATCTAATTCTAGATGTTGTTTAGCAACCAATAGTTATATAATAATAGGGTCTTTAATAATTAAAACTTATCGATCCGTACGGGATTGTTGTATGAAGAATTGGTAACGACCGTTCTCTCGTACCTGTAATTTTAAAATATCAATTTAAAATAATTAAGACTTAAATGTAACGTGAGCTTTAGGCGAAATTTTAAAGTATTGTACGTACTCTTCCCGTAGATATTGATTAAATTCTACAAAGATAAAATTTAATGTTCAATTTTTCGAATCATTTATTAGTAGGATGACTTTTCTCTTGGACATTAATTTATTTATCTCGAAGATGTTTTCATATTCAATTTGTTTCAATAAATGTGGGGTTCAATAGCGCTAGCTTTTTATCGATTTAATTTATGGATATAATGGGTATATTACAAAGATATTAGCTTTCCGTTATTTATTATTTAAATTTCGGTAAATATTGCAAGCAAAAGTCATTTTTTTTATGCAATTACTTCGTTATGTCATTAACCCTTTGTTTCATTGTAAGCGTATTTAAAATGAATAGCAAAATTAAGTGTAGTATTGTAAACAGTATATTGCAACTGTAATACTTAATAATAATAATAATAATACTATATTGTCTGTTTATTGTGTCTATATAATCAAATGTAGAATTTCAAATCGTTTAATCAAATTATATGTGTCGTGAATAAAAATTGTTGTTTTTATTATCTTAAACCTCAAACCACATAGTTTTGTCATTAAAAGATTGCTTATAATGCTTGTTGTTATTATATAACAAGATCAAGTAAAAAAAAAATAAAGTTAACGTCATCTAGGATGAACTTTCTAACATAATTACATAAAAAGAACTTTTTGAATATTTTTATGAGTTTTAAATAGGTAACAACAACGTTTAAAATAAATTTAAAGAATTATTATATCAAAACACCATACAGCTATAGAGTGTTATCTACTGCAAGAAAAACATCTTAAATATAAATGATAATGTAATGTTGCGAATATTCGAGTTCGATTCCCGGCAAGGCAAAGTTAAGAAGTTATACTGTGTAATTGGACTGGTAGGTGGTTCCGGTCGTGGCTAGTTATAACTCTACCAGTAAAAGTGTGTTACCAGCAACAAACCGCCTTGCTGTATTTGGCTGTGTAAAAACCATTTCAAAATAAGTTACCCCTTTCCATGTTACCGTTACGATCTTAGACTCTTATCATCAAGTGAGATCACAGACTAGTGTTAATATGTCAATAATAAAAAAGAAACAAAAATTGTGCAATTGTATTTTTTAGTACTGGATTTATCAGACCAGTCATTTTTATTTTTATGGCTATAAATAGAGTATACATTTTATAAACTTAAAGTTACTTTGTCTATCTTTTTAACAAATATGTTTTTTGTTACTGACACTTACAGCTGTCAAAATGGCTGGTGCATGTTTTCTTAAAGAAATTCTGTGATGAAATGACA
Organism: Elymnias hypermnestra; assembly: GCA_015832385.1. Taxonomy (NCBI): domain Eukaryota; kingdom Metazoa; phylum Arthropoda; class Insecta; order Lepidoptera; family Nymphalidae; genus Elymnias; species Elymnias hypermnestra. The sequence continues at coordinate 1,144,525 of JACTOM010000015.1, forward strand.
TTGCGGCAGCTACTTCTTATCTTTTTTTCTATCAGAATAGACGGGTACTGATTACAGTACCAGTACAATCATATGACTTCGGGGGAATAGATATTTGATACAGATATAACTTCAAGGTAAATTATGACACAGGTAAAAAACATATATAGATATTGAAATATTTTAGCCATTTTTTAAGACTGAAATAACCTGGAAGCCTCGGTAATCATTTTTCTTATTCACTATGCTTTCTGACTAGCTTTAATAGAAATAGGAATCTCTAAATAGCTGGTAAAGCTATTGTTAACGAAAATCTTAGAATCTATACGTCCCTGCTTTGGATGAATAAGTCACAATAAGTAAAAATTTACTACAATTTATTTATACGCTTTAAATGAAACAAGTAACTATTACATAAATTATACTAAAATGGTTTTGAAGTGATAAAACTAGGTTATGATAGCAAGATAGTAATAAATTTTTATAAATTTAAACATTTAGACTGTTGATTGTTATATTGTATTGTTACTCATTTCTGATCTCATAAACCCTTCCGAGGATATTTTATTATGTATTACAATGTTGCAATCAAAATCGATATTTTCTAATTCAATCTAGTGGCTATCAGTAAGAGTTATAAGATATAAGCTACTTCAAGCAATTACCTTGTTTATTATTTTCTAGGAAGCTTATTTCTATTGAGGGCCAATAGATTTAATTAATCCTTCAGGGTTTTAGCGGACGCACCACACATTGCTCGCAGGGATTGAATTCGAATATCGAGACTTTTTAATTTATTTCCTATACCTATTTAATAAAAATATAGACAAAGATATAAACTACTTAAAATAAGATAAGGTATTCAGTAAGACGCGGCCAGGATTAAAATAACACACTCTTTAAAAAAAACTACGTGGGTTATTAATTTGCGGCACATTTTAAAGAAGATTGAAATTCGTATTTCCATATTCGCTATAACGTATGGGTTTCATCTATACATACATGAACACCTGAACCAGTCTTACAAAGAATTGATATGTAGATTTAATGGGACTGGCGACCAAGTACGACCGATGAATGAATCAAATAATTGGAAAGTTCGATCTTTAAAATAATTATTTAAGCAGGAGTAGTGTTATTATAACAACGGAACTTCTTTTACATCTTAAGATTTTTTTTATTCACTTTTTCTTCAATGTGATGTTGTTATTATTTAATTTATAAAAAAGCATGATTAACAATGTTTCTTGTCCCACTGCTTGTCACATTGTCACACTGCTTTTTTGCATTATAAGAACTGAGGCGTTAAGTATTTTTCATTCTCCTTCTCATCCCTAATATTTTTATTGCATGTCAGTAAAATATTCATATTAAAAACATCGTAGGGTGTCATTTAATGAACAGTGGCGACAGAAAATTTATTTTTAAAGAAAAACCTCTCTTGGACCGGTTCACTAATGATCAATGTAATACACAAAATGAGATTTCATTAAAAATAATATATTTGCTATATTAAAAATAATATAATGCATTTGCTGCCAACTTAAATAGTTATAATAGTTATAGTAAAAGAAGGGAAAATCTTTTGTAAACAGAAGTCTAATGTCTTCTTAAGCGTGACGTTTCTCCGCAGACGTGTTTGTTGTCAGGATATTGAAACACACCAGGTAACAGGAACCGGAAAGGGAAGGGAATATTGGTGTTCAACTTGCGTAAGGTATTTTATTGCCTATATTTTTTTTTAAGTTTCTTTTAGATGCAGAGTGTAATACTTATTATTAAAATTCTAAACTAAAATATTAACTTTTTGTCTGATTTTGTAAATATGAGTAAGTCGTACAGAAACTCGACTTAATATAAGTTTTGACAATCTGATTCATGTTTGTCTACGCTATGCTCCAGAACGTCTCGGATTTTTACGCGACTTTCGGTAATTTTAAAAATAAATTACCACACTTTTGTAAAATGTTTGTCCTATGCTTTCAAATAGGAGTTATTTAAATAAGATCAATTTCTTAACGCACCTATTTTACATCTTAACGGTTTCTACACCACATAACTTAGAAACTAGTGTCGGCCGAATCTCACTAATCCAGACATATAGATACGACGAAATACAATATTTAATTTGTCCAACCTGGAAATAAACCCGGAACTCCTTCTTATAAGGCTGCCGACAACGGAACTCGCCATTCTTGACCAAATTCGAGATGTTCCTCAAGCAAGTTTTGCTACGAAAAGGTCTCTTCTTCTAATTATCATTTAGCAAATAAAATTAAAGTTAGCTATCATTTTAAAAAGACTACTAAACTACTGAACTGAGGTACAATAAATAACAAAGCTCGTGTGTTCCCCTTTGTAAACGTCAACATATTTCTAGTTTACACGAAAGAAAAGAATATTTGATTTAAGAATAATTCTAGATACTTCGGCAGTATCGAAATCGTCAAAGAAGCAACAAATTTTACGATAACTACCAACAACGGTTTTGTTGGAGGCGGTTGGAGTAAGCTTCTGTGATTGTCAACTCAGATCTACAACTGTCGTGTTAACAGGCTATTTCCGTATGGCATGCATGCTGTTTTTGTTGAATGTCAATCGTCATATAGCCTTGCTTACCGCAGTGTTTCGGGTTACGAATTGTAACGGTGAAAGGCGGGCGCTCGGTGGGGGCAGAGCGAGGCGCGGCAACCGCGACAGTTCGCCGCGAGCGCATGCCCGATACGTTGCGACCAACCCGGATCAAGCGCGCCAATCTAAGTTACAACTTTGAATATCTAATGTGAAACTTTTACTTTCGCGCGAGATTGTTCGTGTTTCATCGATTGTTGGTGTACGTGCGTGTGGCTATGATATGCTTTAGTGTTACAAAAAATAATTTTTCTCATGTTTGCTAGAGACAATTGCAAAATGTTTCTGTGTGTATGTCTTGTTATTTGGAGCGGTGCCCTCGCGCCGGCTCTGGCCCAAGGTGAGTTGAACAATGCACGAGTGACTCCCTCCGTGATAATGCGAAAAAACCGCAACAAGGGGATACAACCCTGGTCGATAATATAGATACTAAATTACATTTTCTTAATATATTGACAGTCTCGTTGATGTTTTGAATTACACACATAAAGTATATTATAAGTGGGAACTTTCTAGTTCCTTGTAAAGTAAACATCTAAAATGTTTAATAGTTGGTCCGATGCCTTTGGTGGCGTAATGGTGCTAGCAGATGTCTTGATTCGATTCCCGTTTTTAAGTAATTGCATTTTCTAATTTGGGTGAGTCTGGACTGGTGGGAGACATCGGCTGTGACTAATTATCATCCTACCAACAAAGACGGTTCCCCTGGCGCTGCAGGTTTCCATGGGCGACGGAGATTACTTTCCAACAGGTGACCTGCTAGATCGTTTATCTGTCGTTATCTTTACATATAAAAATCAATTGCTGTTCGTTAGTCTCGCTAAAACTCGAGAGCGGCTGTACGGATTTGACTAATTTTGGCTTTGACTCATTTGTGAAAGCCCAGGGAAGGTTTAAAAGGTGAGTAAATATGAAAAAATGCTTGGAATATAGTAAACATAACAATTTAGATTTTCCTAAGGAACTAACCTTACCTGTCAAACATTTTATGTTAAAGTTTTCGTTTAGACATCAATTAAATTTAGAAGTCATTCAAAAATCAAATTAAATTTTAAAGTTATAATTACTGTTTTTTTTTGGTTTTGAATGTCAACCGTTTGATTTTCACCCCGTCGTTGGGAAATCAAATTAAATTTAAAAGAATACTTTTGCTTTTCTTAAAATTATTGCCTCAACATTGACAACCAACAATTAAAATACTTTACAGACTTTAGCGGGAATCTGGACGTATAGGTCTGGGTTTCTTTGATTGTTATTGTTCCGGTTATGTTTCCACCACATTTTTTTTACTAAAATTGAAATATTGTGTAATTACCGTTTAACTCTTTTATTTATCGATTCTGAGTCGGGTCAGCTAGTTATATATATATAAAAATCTGTATACGCTGGTATACCGTGTATACAATAACTAGATGTGGCAAGAAAAATAGCGAATCGCCGATTCGAGTGGAAAGACAGGCGACGTCGTGAAGCTTCGCCAAGCGCCGATCTGATGCGCTGCTACAGACGTCTAATATATATATGTATATATAACTTATTAGAACCGACTATTAAAATCTCTTCACTCACTCAGCACTCTATAGTACTTAATCCATGATGGTAATTTCCTGATGCACTTGCCAAAAGACTAACACGATTTATCTTAGGTCGGTAGGTACATCTAAATTAGCTTTATAAAAAACTTTTCGATAAAGGCAAATATCGTGAAAAAATTGCGTGTCCGGGGAGCAACACCGGGGTTTGGCGAACCTCTCAACACTTAATGTGGCAGTGTGGTGGGCCTTACCCCCACACCGTCTCTTAGGAGAATTGCGCTCAACGGTGGGTCGTAATAAGTTGTTAATTATTTAATATTTTTAAAAGATGCGATAAAATTACAAAATAAATTAGAATACAATTACTGTTGACTAAAGTTGTATAACCGGTGCTAATTACCTGAACGGTAATTGGGTATTGAGAAAACCTTTAACTAATTAATTTCCAGTGAGATTGCATTTTGATATGATAATAATAATTAGTTATATATTAATATAAAATAACATTGAAATACTTATGAATAGCTTATGTATTTATTGACGAGGGAAGTAATCTTTCTGAGAACGATGCCATCTTATCGTGATTAAAATTAACTCGTGATTAACTTTCCAATTTCTCGATCTAGATATATATTATGAACAAGTAATATAAAAAGTTAAAGTCAATTTCTACTTAAACTATATTGACACTATTTGTCATCAACAACAAGTATAAATAATGTATTTAAACTTAATTGAATGAATAAAAAATATTTACATTTTAAAACTCGAACAACACGTATACTCGTATAAGTAAAGGTAAATTTTACAAATAGCAGGATGCACGATATGGCAGGAATTAAAACAACAATAATCTATTTTACGGTAATATTGATTTTTATATTGTGCAGTACTGTATACTTTAATATCCGTTTTCGTGTTTTATAATCAAGACAACGTGGGATTTTCCATCGGACACAATGACAATTTCAAAGAATTACAACATCCATACAGTCTCTCATCTCTTATTTTATTCTCACATAAACGAATTTGAGGGTGTAATTAAATGAATTAGAGATATTGGTACATTAACCTAGAGGGAGACATATAATTGTTATCAAAGCGCTGTATGATATTGGAAAACAAATTAACTTGACGGCATGTATTTGAAGGAATGTAGTCCACGGCACCCACCAGTTTGGAGAATTCCAAAAACTTTCTTAATCTTGATTTTTTGTTAATAGTGTTACGATATAGTCTAAACTATCTGGTGGTCAGGTACTTGCCAAAGCTGCCGTGAACAGTCAGCACTTGAAATAGTCTCAACGAGAGAGATCCGTGTTTCCTAATTCACCACTTATCGAAGTAGGGTTGCATTGCTTCCCCGTTACAATACAGATGTAGACCTGAGGTCCTTCTTCCATTCTTGCATAAAATTATTGTCAGCTAAGCCTCTGACTGTAAGCAGACATAGAATGTCCAATTATCCTTAAAGTTACCATGCATTTATTATGCATTACAGCCAATAGGATCTCCGCTTGCAGTTCCCAAGGGTGTTCGCCCGGCAGCTTATTAGATGTTCGCGTATTTGTCAGCTCAGAACTAGAGGTGATCATATTTCAGCAATAGCTAGTTCAGTACTTCCAAACACAATAACGCAACCAGTTTCAAATTTTTCCACAGTAAATATGGATAACTTCGTGATATTTATACGTATATGTATATTACCTGTACCCTGCGTCATACCCGTGTGAATATGGGCAAACCTTATCTTACAATCAACTTTGCTAATATGTCTGCTGAACTTCAAGTAAATCGGGCGTGTACTTTTAATGATTTCGCAGCGTTTTGCCCGATGTTTTAATAGGTTTTGTGCTATTCCAGACGGTGATGAATGAAACCAAAAACAAATCATTAGAAGCCCAAGCCGTTGTTGACTTGTAAATGGTTTATCTAACCCGACGTTCACTTATTGATATCTTATGAAACTTTCATAATTTCACCTTTTTTAAGTGATGTTTTTGACAAGAACCGTCTTTCCCCCTCTCCTGTCAAATCCTCCTCCTCTCCTCTCCTGTCCTCAAATTTAGGAAATTGCATTGTCTAATTTATCTGGATCTGAACTGGTTGGAAATTTCGGCTGTAACGGATTACCACCTAACCAGCAATGACGTACCGTAAAAACATTGCACCACCATGATGCTGCGTGGAAACTATCTGAAGTAAATTTCCTTTTATCAGGTAAACGCGCATGCATCTTAGACGGTATAATCACTTGCCATCAGGTGAGATCAATACAGTCAATCGTTAACCTACCCGCATAACAAAACTTAATTGAAATTTTATTATTATACAATACATAATTTAGAAGTCTCTCTGTAATTTAAATTAATAGTAATAAATACCAAACCATACTACGATGCCAAAAGTCAATAATAGGATCGGATTTGTTGTTTTGTTATTACTACGTAGGCGTATCGGATTAACCAAACATACTCTCTACAAATGTATCGGATAAGTAATGTTTTGAACAATGGAACTCAATACTGTTGTGCCGTGTAATTACACACACGGCTAAATAAAATAACATAATTAGCTATTATTGAATAAACAAGTAATGTAAACAAGTAAATAAAAATTCAAATCAATTCCTAGGCCATGCAGCACGGACCTCATAAGTTTTCGATAAGTTTCAATATGAAACGACATTCCCATACATTTTATAAGCGTTAGCAATCTTCGAAAGTGACTTTCTACGGGTCTTGTATATAGAAAGAAATCGTTAGGTTAGGTTTACAGATATTTATTCTTAAAAGAAAAAAAAAGCACTTTATGAGGAATTAAATAATAAAATACATGAGAAAATTAATAATACATACTTAATAGGTGTGATACATGGGACAGAAACTGCAACAGTGTTATAGTAGCAAATATTTAAAAGTTACGTAAAATATTCACAAATAACAATCTTTAAACTTATGCGAACATTTAATAGATGCCGCTGTACAATTTTCAGTAATTGAAAGAACCATATCCACTACAAATAAAAAGAAACATTTAAAATTTGATGGCTGAATAAAAAAGCATTTTAATAATGATTTAAAATTTGAGCGAGATGTTTTATAAAAAGAGAAAGTGTAAACTAATAATATGAATTTCAAAACTCATATACATAAAAGGCAAAACAATACTAATATTTTTGGTATACGAAATTGTTCCTTTTATTATTAAAATTTTATTTATTTTCATTTTACTTTTTATATTTACAGATAATTAAACAGTCAGGTTTCGCTTTGGCTTAAACTTATAAAAATATTATATTAAAACTAGTTCAACATTGTTAATTTTTAATTAAAAGTTGTCGTTATTTTACAGACGGACATTAAACTACATTTATTCGTATTCATATATTAAGAGAAATGTAGGGGTATGACCAAAGTCATTGAAGTGTTCCTTTGTAACGCAAGTAAGGCTTTAAATTCCATTATTTAAATCAACAGGTAAGATTACGAAACATTTTACAGTTAATTAAATTTCGTAAGATTGACACACACTTATTTGAACTTCACTACTTCAAATCGCAACTTATTTAGAACAACCTTGAATTGGTTTAGAAGGCTATTTTAAATCTTAACATTTAAAAATAGATCTTAACATTTCGTCAAATTATTATTGTTAGTTATCTGACTTCGCTATATTATGTTAAAGACACATTGTAGTCTTTGCTTCAATATTTTTCAATTTCTACTATCAGGCTCCTTTCTTCAAAAATATATTAATTTATTCATCTTGTTCAAATTTTCCATCATTAATGAAATACTTTTTACTCATCCACTAATGTTCACATTTTTTTTAAACTCTGAGTTTTTTTTTTTATATTACTTGTTTTTTTAACGGACTTCAAAAAAAGGAGGAGGATTATCATTTCGTTTTGTTTGTTACCACATAACTTTCGACTTGGTGAACTGATTAGATGATTCTTTTTTATATGAAAGGTGGTACTTCCCGTACGGTAACAGTTTTTGTTCCAGTTCGGATGATGGTATCCATGACAAAATCGAATAAGTCTTAAATTTGCATTAAGTATGTGCGCGACAAATGGACGATAACTCGATTTAATTGAAAATAATGTACTTCAAGGGTTGTTTGATTATAGTTTTAATCATGGGATCCATGACAAAGTAACGGAACGGTTCAATTTTTAATAGCAAATTAACGATATTCGGCCGAATCTTTTATAGGCTATTCGGATATTTGAGCCATCCACCGTAATGTCGGTATGGTCAAGTGATTGTCGTACTTAAATATGATGATCAATGGAACTCCTCAAAGACTGAGAGTACGGGTGCGATTTGTGGCAGAATGTGTAACTGTCTATAATCAAATTATAATTAGCTCATGCGAATTAGTGATGATTTCGATTACCATATGAAAGACTTTTGATAGCGGGGAGGCAATGTGACTGACCTGACCCTATGAGGTTGCGAGTTTGACCCTGGGTGTAGCGGTACCAATGTAAATTTCATATTCATAAAGTTGTTTCATTTAAACGGTGCTATCTCATAGGAACAACATGTATTTTACGGGCCGGTGTACATATATTCAGACAAATTTGTTAGTGTACTTCGAAATTACTAAAAATTAAAAGTAAAAATAATTATGTCTTCTTTTTTAGATTTTTCCTAAGCTAAATAAAATGAAAAATATTGGACTACAAATAATTTTCGACCTTTTAGAGCATATTTATTTGTTTGGAATAGTTTGTTTTGAAGGCGGTTCCTCTTTTGTTAACATTTTTATTTATTTATTTTATTTAGATTCCACATTCAGTTAGACTAGGAATTTTTTTTTTGTCGCTGGAAAATGTATTTACGCATCCCGACTAATGGGGTCGGAAGTGTGGGACTCCGCGAGCATACGAACTCGCAATACCCACTAAAACCCAGCGAGACCGCCATCAACCATGAGCGGGGAGCCAGAGGTTTGTTGAGGCATTCCTCTCTCACCCTTCGGTCGCAGCTCACATACCAGCTCACAACACATACCAAAATAAAAAATATGAAACTTAAGTGTTTAATTTTATTTGTGCTTAAATATTTATCAAACATCGATTTATGTAAAGACCACCGGAGAATCGAAAAGTATAATAAACTCGTTTCAATTCTTGTGTCCTAGTAGACGTTGGAATTACTTTGAGAAGCAAATCAGAACAGTCATCATGTGGCCCTCCTTTCCATTTCAAAAGTTTAATGGAAAAGTTACTTAATCTAGGGTTAGTTCAATTTTTTGCTATGGCTATCGAAGTTTGTTTCCTTTCAGAAAATTATTATTTTTTAATTTCTACCGTCCTTTGCGGTGCGAAGATAACTTGTACTCAACATATTTTTTGCGGAAAACGAGACGAGTTTCATTTTGATTTAAAAGCAAAACGCAGGAGACTGGTTTTTCAAAAAGTAACATGGTGATACGAAAAACTTGTAAACAAGGAATCAAGCAGATGAAATTCCAATTTGTAATCTATTGTCGCCGATATACTATATACCAAACAAATTATAGACCTTATTTATGTATTGTGATGTTAATAGGTATATTTAATAATATAAAGTGCATTAGTTGAAAAAGTGCGTAATAATTGCAGTGTGTTGATGTGGGGTGGAGTTCGTAACGACAGTTGGTCTGCATGTATTACTTACATCATACATGTTTTTGTCGAATACCAGTTTTCTAGGTTCTAAGAGAACCAGTTTGTTTTTATAAAAGCTTACAATATATTTAACATTTTCAGTAGTAACAAGGCCCTTTTATGAACTCTAAACATAGTGTAAATATTTATACTATTTTTTACTACAAAGAGCATTATTATGTAAAATTATGATGCAATCTATATATGTAAAATATAAAAATTAGTTCTAACTATGTATGTTTTTGCACTACCTACTTTCTAAGATGCAAAGGCGTTTACAATAAGACCACCTTTGCATGCCGTTGCTTCTTAGTTACTACATAATAAATCTTATATTTTATGACTGTGCCCAATAAAGTATAGTACATATGCACCTATAGTCCTAAGATAAATTTAGATATTTTTTTTGCTTACAGAGGATAATGTACTTTTGGATGAAATGTATTAAGTACATTTTTCAAAGATAAAAACTTGAGACGTGTATGCCATTACTTCTTTTAAAATATATATTTCTGAACGGGTTTCTTAATGTTGTAAAGATAATAATAATGTTTAATTTGACATAATAAATACATATTTTGAAAATTAATTTGAACGAAAACTTTCGAGGTTGCTCTCTAAATTTGATACCGGTTCTTGTATATTAATTAGGTACTGGCACTTATAATGTTTATTTAAAATAATTTTTAAAGTCTTCTTATGTATATAGACTTTTTTAATTAAATCGTACTGGAAATCATATAAGAATATATTATTTTATATTTTTTTACTATATATTTGTTTTATATGATGTTTTAAAAAAAATGATCATTTTTTCAAATATGGTAATCTATATAAACAAATTAACTTTTGCTTCTATGTTGTTCTGCTATAAGCACATTTTTATACATATCTCCATTGTCCAACTGTCGATGATACTAAAGAACAGCTTAAAATCTAAAGTCACTGAATGTTTCTGCACGCCCTGTTCTGAGAAAATCCCACAATAAACTCATTCGGGTATCCTTTTTATAAAATAATTTTAATTAAATTTGTTCATGCTTTTTTAACATCTAATCCTTTGAATTATAGTATCATTGTTCAATTGGCTTCCTTTTAATAAAGGTTTTAAATTTATTAAGGTTTCCAGTAGTTTTGTATAGGGACGTATACCGTTAGCCTTAAAGGAATTGTTAAACTTAAAATGTTTACTAGAATTTTAATTTTTAAGTTATATGAGCTGTAATCACGTTTAGTCTTGAATGTTACAATATTTATGACGCACCTGCAACTAGTACTCGTACAAATATACACAGTGCAGGGTCACTACTTTCACTGCTCTAACTTTTCTCTTATAATGTATTTTCTATAATCCTGGTGAATCGAGGCACTACGACATATTTCACTTTCGTTATATATAAAGTAATCACTTTGTTCTGCGGCGATAGCAATAGTGTATTCCTGTGCGCGAAGCTTTCACTTATTCCATCTGAATGCATATTATGAATGTGTGTGTTTGTTCTACTGAACGATATAGCTTACCGGTTCCCTTTACATTGTGCTTATTTCGCAGCTGAGGTTTATTCACAGAGTGTACGCGAGTGAGCAATTGGCCTCTAAAATGTCAAGGTTATTAATATAATAGAAAAGTCTACTTCAGTGAATGTTTTTTAAATAAATTCGCGATGTGAATAAACATAAAAGGTACCGAATTTTATTATACGCATTAACATAAGCATTTGCAAACTAAGTCATTCAGACTTTTATACAAATTATGTAACTGTGACCTGTGTAAATATTTTTTTCATTTTTCATATTATAATTCCGAGTATACAAATTAAGAACGGCCATTTTTGTCACAGTGCAAATTAGAAAAGGCATAATTCACATAAAACCTCTTAAGTAGTTCCAGTTACAACTTTTAAAAGCTATGTTTGTGTGGAAAACATACAAAACCGCTTTTCATAAGGTCGAGATTATGCTAAGTGGCGCATTCTAGTCAGCATTTGTGGACTAAATCCCTTTCGTTGAAAAACATAAAAACTTACCTTTTATAATAATACTACCTGTTTTCCGCGCTGTTATCCACATATCTCTAGATACTGTAGGAATATAGGCAAATCCATTATTAGCGAGTCTACTTCGTAATACAAATATATATACCGTAATTCAAGTTAACCGGGCGAATATTACCTAATGAGTCCGTGAGTGATCCTACTTCGCTATTATATAAAGAAGGATGTAGAATGATGCAGACCAACCGATATGACAGCTGTTGTTTATATTTAAATTTGAGTGTTTATTATATATTTCAATATCATTCTAGATGAAAATATATCATTTCCTTCTAGTGTTTTTCTTCGATATGTTAATACTTCGTTAATAATCTGCTATTTGGGCCGCAGTTATAGCCAACAAATATCATGTTCTTGCCAATATCCCTTAATATTATCATAAAATACTTCCAGCTGTTCTTTAGTTATCATTTAGGGAAAAATTCTACTAAAACGTCTTCGCATCTATACAACTGTACGGTTAATTAAACGTGATACTGCTTATCCGAGCTTTTATTACACAAACAGTTTATCGGTGCCAAATCGAGATGTTGTTTTGTTCCGAACAAAGACATACATGGCATACTAAATATGGTTAACAAAACTGTCTATATCAACATTTGGTCTTACGCGAACACCGTTAAATGTTTTGCATACTATTAAGAAATAACAGTTCTGTTTCTTTCGAAAATCGTTGGATGAATGAATGAAATAACTATTAGTGCCCTCATCGAATTGCAAAATGATCAAGTTATTAAGCTATTTACTAGAGAATATACAATAGCGGATTTTAACGTATAGCTCCAACCGCAAAAATCGGCATATAAATTATTTTTATAATACAACGATTAAGATGAAATCGCACGAGAAGTGTTGAGTTTACTTTTGAGCTAATCAATTTGGAATGATGCGTGATGCTTGCTAAGTACACAGTAAACGATAAAAACATTCGGTAAACGTAAATGAGTTATATTCTCGACTTCTTTAACGTTGCTTATGCCGAGGAAACGAAAAAGAAATTCAAGAATTATCTGCTTATTAAATATAGAAAAAGTTACATAATTTCACGTATATGTGATAACTACTATGACATAAAACCACGATACTGGGGAACAACTAAAAAATATTTGCAACAAATAAAAAAGTAATAGATATTTTAATATAATCGGTCCCCAAATTTACCGCCCTAGGCAAAACCTACTCAGGTACCTGCTAGGTAAATGCGCTACTGAGTACATACGCAAGTGTATATACCCAAAAATACATTGATGTCGTTTTACACAAAAATGTAATGACTTCTGCATATATTCTAATGTGACTTACCGATTTCACAATGTTAAATATAAGTCTAATGTGACGGTGGTTTTCATTAGAACTAGACATTCTTTATATATCTGCGTAGGAAATTGTATTTATAATCCAAGAACTTCGTTTCGAGATCACTTTTCATAAGCATACGAGAAGTTTCTAAAGGAAAGCGCACAAAATTGCCTGGGATTACAAATTTTAATATATAAATGTCACAGTCATCCTACTCACATTGATTAAAGAAAATTTTTATATAAAATTCTAAGCTAGAAAATTTCTATCTCAATTTTAGCTAGTTTAATATTACAGGCAGCTATTAGGGTTACCTTTTCATATTAGTATGAAATGAACGGAAAAGTTCAGGTAACCGAGTTTAAATAAATATCAAATAACACATTAAAGTTGTTCACGAATCATATGAAATGATTTTGTAAGATTCAATTTCGTGATTTTATTTTCTGGTGAAAACTAGTGCTTATATATACTATAGTCAGAAATGACTACACAAACTGAGTTATTAGACCTATGCTAATATTACAGTTACTGATGAAAATAATTCCATTGTTATGTCTACTGTATTTAAAATCTTTATTCTCCTTTTAAAATATCTATAATGTGTTGACATATTTGGTTTCTATAGCCTTAGACAATCTATTATTACTAAGTAAACTAAAATAACATTATGTAAAATAATGTTATTCTAGTTTTCTTATAATAATGATTTTCTTTTATTTGAATGATAGTGCACATTAATAGCTTTCAAATGAATTCAAAACGATTTGATGCGAAGTAATTATTTGTTTTTATAATGTTAAAGACAACTGCCGACAACTAATTCAAAATTTGACTAAATAGTTTGGAATTACTTTCAGAGCGCAGGTCCAAACAGTCGAGTCTTTTCTTTGAAATGTCAAAGAAGTCTTTGACCATTCGAGTAACAGCTCTGCTTAATTTTAAATAAGATTTATTGCTTTGCCTGTAATTTTCTGTAAATTCATTTAGTTGATTGATTTTTTTTTAATATTACTACGCCGTAATGGTTAATTGGTATGATGCGTGGATGCTCTTTCAGAGAAGTCGCGTTCAATCCAAAGAAGGGTCATGTTATGCAAATCGTTGTGCGAAGTCAAAGTCGAAATAATACATATTCATGCATTGCCCAAACGTACTTTGATGCATGTGCAGTATGAGCTTTAGACGCATAGGTGTTTTCAAATAAACGAGGTGATATGTTTTTTAAAAAGGGTGAGTCTCCGGTTCGGAGAGACGTCGGGATTCCATAATCGTTTATCAAGTAAAAGGTATAACTATAATATTCTGTACTTGGCACTCACACATGCGCTTTGGTGTTTTCCTAGCGACGCTACGCCTGCAGGTTACTTTTTAAATTTCTTTTATACCCGCTTTGCTAGTAGAGGTCCCGGCTTCGAACCCCGACGTGCCGCAAAGTAAAAGATTTGTGTTCCGGTAAGATGCTGAGAGAAACCTTGAAAGGTATATTGTCTCCAACCAGATTTCCATATTCTTCTTCCATATTATCTTCCATAGTAGACTGTATCATGCCCTCTGTCAGCAATACAAATAAAATAATTTATATTTACAAACTACTTATTACACACATTTTTAATCATCCGAAACATCAATTTATATCAATCAATTTATACATAAATAGATTTGTATTTAATTTTATAGAAGGTTTTTTTTCCTAATATTCACTCACATTTTCTACATATATCTTCGTCAAATTTTGAATCTTTAAAAGATTTACTATTTGATCATCCACCTAAGTTCAAGTACATTTTTATACTTCTAGTGGATGACACTTGAGTTAAATACAGTTTTAAGTACAAATTGACATTATGTTTTTATTACTATTAATACAATATCTTCACAAATTGCCATTGACCTTAAATTTTTGTGTTTCATGATTGCCATTTATTATTATCCTACGCTAAATCACAGTATCGATTTCAATCTAACAATAGTTTCATATCGAGGTTGTGATTTGTTTTCCATTCCTAAATATGTAAGTAAGTAGCAGTCCATTAACGTCACACTGCTGGACACAGGCCTTCCCATAGGAGAAAGGGTTTTTAGAGCATAGACATGTGTAACTAAATAATTCGTGTATCGGCAAATGTTTCAGGACCGTTGCTCTTTAGAATGAAATAGATAATCGATAGATGCTGACCTAAATTTTTCAGTAAATAGGAACAGGGAAACGAAGTCGGCAATTAAGACAGTGTTTGTAGATCACTTACTGTCATTACTTGTTAATAGTATAGGCTACATTACTAAAACAACAGTGTCATACGTGGTTAGGATTTTATTATCTTTTATTAAATTGTTACTATTAGTTCACACTCTATGCATGTCTTTCAACTAAACACTTTTTAATCACCCAGTTAAATTCAAATACACTTTATTTTAATTTGTAGTGATTGACACCTGACGTTAATATGGTTTTAAGTAGAAATTGAGTTTAATTTTATATTAATTTTTTCATAATTTTCAAATGAAATGTTTTCTTTTTAAAATATGTAATACATTTTTGTAGATTCGGATAAAATATTGAAAACATTTTCAGAAAAAATACTAACATAGTAGTAAAATATGTGCAAACGCGAGTAGATACCAATACTGGGGAAAGTTTTGATATAAAACCAGCCTAGGGACATGAATAGTGCCAGTTTATTTGTAATTATATTTTCTATTATAGATTCTTGCGAATGTCCAACAGGTTTTACTAGTAATATGTACTACACGGGCATAAATTGTTCATACTATAGACATTTTGCCTGTTTCTTGAAAGGTTACATTATGCCATTTTCTTGAATAACATTGTACTTTTGGACATGATCGTCCAATGGATAGAAATTTTGATTATTGTTAAGAGTCACGGGATCGAAACCTGGCTAGAGACTAAGTTCTCAATGTAAAAACTTCGCAACTAAAGTTAGTTTAAAATTCATCATTATGAATTTTGAACGAAAATTATTTTTAGTGCAGGACAACATTGTGCGGAAATCTGCATATCATTAGAATATGCATATGAAAGTATATTGGAACATAAATATTAATAACATTTTTAAATCTTTTAAAAGGTAAAAACTATTCATAGGATTTGTAGAAAATCTAACTAGTAGAAAATCTCCCCTAAATGTAATATTTAAGAAGATAGCTGAGCAATGGACATTCTTTGATAATATGAAATGGAATTTAATAAATAAGATGATAACGTCCTGCTCAATTCCTTTATTAAATACATGCTATTAGTTCACACTCAGCATATCTTGTTCAAACTTTTAATCGTTAATAAAATGTTATTTTATTCAGTTGCGAAATTTAAAGTATATTTATTTTAAATGTCTTAATTTCTTCCATGTCACTTAATGTTAACACAAGTGTAAGCAGGAATTGACTTTAATTTTTGTTATATATATATGAGATATCCAGGTATTTATTGACTCATCACGATATCTCTGGTACCATAAGGCGTAAAGACTTGTAATTTAGTAGGGATGTTTCTTTTGCCGAATAGAGGTCGGCTAAGAACGGATTTTGCGAAATTCCACCCGCGAGGAGGGCTGCGGGGTGTTATACGTATGTTTCTTATTTGAAAAACAATTTGCCTAAATTAATGAAAATGCTACCGACATGTACATTCTACGAAGACGAAGTCGCGGCTTCAGTTTGTTATTTATTTATATACGAACAAAATAAAAAATAAGCATAACTTACTTCATTTTATTTTCTTCTACAACATTTTCAGAACTTGGACATGGACATTTTATTTCCTGTTTTATAATATTTCTAAGATATTTTTCTCATAATGTGTGCATTCGAACGGACCAATTCACTCTTTCAACAATCTACAAACTTCGTCGGTCTGTGAATAGGAGCCGGTGCTTTTAGAAAAGTATCCTGATGTTTCATTTTCGCTGGAAATTAAAAATAGTTAATAGTATTTCAAGGGAATTAAAAACATTTTGCTCTTAGGAAGGTGAGTGTTGATTTCTGGTACGTCATCAAGTATATGTTCTAATGTGTTAGAAAATTTCATTAAAGTGTAAATGAAAATTGTACTATATTTATTCACATTATCATGAATAAGTTAAAAAAGCATATTACATTAATTTTATAGAAACTTTTATAATTATACAAAAGAATAACAAGTATTCTTTTTAAAGATGGTGAAACAATGCTAACAAGTGATTGCTTTAATACGCTATAACATTTAAAAAAGAAAAATCTGTTTATATTTACAAGATTATTTTTAAATCAATTTATAAATTTTACATATTTCGTTATATTAATAGCAATAGGTTTTTTAATTATTTATTGATTAGACTAAAGATTTAGGTTAACAATATCTTGCATTTAAAAATATTCAAATAAAAAATATTGACAATAAATTAAAATGACCTAGTCCTATCCTATATCCTAAAAGCGAAATGAAAAAAATAATGCAAATAGGTAGGTCAAACAGAATTTTTTATACTTTGTATATAGATTTATTACTAAATATAAGTGATATCTCTTTTTTGTCCCAACTTGCTTAGCTTCTGACCATGTGATCCGTAATTGCCGTAATAGCGAATAATTTGCCATTGACTTTTAAGTTTTAATTAGATAGATAGTTTTCGTAAAGTAAAATTCTTGCTCAGGCACGAAATGTTTATTAGGTTACGATCGGATGCTGTGTGACATTGTGTATTGCTAAACGTGGTCAGCGCCGGCGGGTGACGTCACTTAACCGGTTCTGAAACTATTTGATATTGCATTCAACTTCAATGTAACTACGATTTTTACGATTACAATTTTGTTCTCATTTAGGACTAATTTAGTATTGTGGTCTAACTGGGTCATTATTAGCAACAAAATCGAAAGTGCACTTGTTTCCATTTAATTTGTTAGTTTGCATTTAAAATGGGCGATTTTGAAGCGACAACTTATTTAGGCGCACTGTGCTCTTTTGTGAATAAGTCTGCGCAGTCACACTTGATGTATAGCACAAAGTACTAGAGTACGAGTAAACTTAAATTTTTGTGGTTTAACGACATCGTCGTCGTCGTCGCTTCAACCGATGGACGTCCACTGCTGGACATAGGTCTCACGTAATGACTTCCACAAGGCGCGATCTTGCGCCGCCTGGCTCCAGCGGCTACCGGCGACCCTCTTTATGTCGTCGGTCCACCTTGTGGGGGGTCTCCCTACACTGCGCCGTCCGGTGCGGGGTCGCCACTCCAGCACCTTTGGCCCCCAACGTCCATCGGTCCCTGTCTCTTATACACATGCCCATTGCCACTTCAGGTTCGCGATTCGCAGGACTATGTCGGTGACTCTGGTTCTACTACGGATCTCTTCATTTCTAATTCGATCACGTAGAGAAACTCCGAGCATAGCCCTCTCCATCGCACGCTGAGTGACTCTGAGCTTCCGCATGAGGCCCATAGTCAGCGACCATGTCTCAGAACCGTAGGTCATCACTGGCAACACGCACTGTTCGAAGACTTTGGTCTTCAGGCACTGAGGGTTATCAGACGAAAATATCTGGCGTAACTTCCCGAACGCAGCCCAACCGAGTTGGATTCGGCGGTTGACCTCCTTCTCGAAATTGGATCTACCAAGCTGGACTATATGTCCCAGGTATGTGTACTTGTCAACAATTTCGAGAGCTGAGTTCTCAACGATGACTGGGTGAGGCGGTACATGGATATTAGACATAATTTTCGTCTTATCCATGTTCATTTTCAGGCCCACCTGTTGAGAAACTCTGCTGAGGTCATCCAGCATTGTATTGAGATCTTCGAGAGTCTCTGCCATAATGACTACGTCATCGGCAAACCGTACATGAGTGATATACTCGCCGTTGGTATTGATGCCCAGTCCGTTCCACTCCAAAAGCTTAAAAAGGTCTTCCAGCGCCGCAGTGAAAAGCTTCGGGGAGATAACATCTCCCTGTCGCACTCCACGTTGCAGTTGGATAGACGCTGTGCTTTGGTCCTGTATACGGACTGACATGGTGGCGTTTTCGTACAAGCACTTCAACACGTGTATGTACCGGTAGTCAATTCGGCATCTCTGTAAAGATCTCAACACGGCCCATGTTTCCACCGAATCGAAGGCTTTCTCATAGTCCACGAACGCTAAGCAAAGTGGCCGATTATACTCTTCGGTCTTCTGTATAATCTGCCGCAGCGTAAAGATGTGGTCTATGGTACTAAAGCCTTTTCGGAAACCGGCTTGTTCGGGAGGCTGGAAGTCGTCAAATCTGCGAACGAGACGGTTCGTAATGACTCTCGAGAACAGTTTGTAGACATGACTTAACAGCGCGATAGGTCTGTAGTTCTTTAATAAGGCGTTGTCGCCTTTCTTGAAGAACAGAACCACCACGCTCCTATGCCATGCCTTCGGCACTGTGCCATCGAGGATGACGGAATTGAACATTCGCTGAAGGACTTTGAGTACCGGTTTTCCACCCGCCTTCAGGAGTTCTGCTGTGATTCCGTCATCACCTGGTGCCTTGCTGTTCTTCATCTGTTTGAGAGCCATACTAATCTCGTACAGACTGACGTCCGGGATGTCTTCAGTGTAGTGTCGGGTTAGTTTGGCTCTGGGATCTGCAGCCAAACAGTCAATAGGCTTGACAGTTGATGAGTATAGCTGTCCATAGAAATTCTCGACCTCGCTCAAAATCTCTGGTTTCGACGCAATGAGCTTGCCATCACTGGTCCTCAGCCGCGTAAGCTGGCGCTGACCAATAGACAGGTCTCTTGCGAACACTTTGGAGCCTTTATTGCGTTCAATAGCGTCTTTGATGCGCTCCGCATTGAAGGTTCGCAGATCACGTTTCTGTGATTTGGAGATCTGTCTGTTGACACGCCGGTAATCGGACGCGTCCGCTGCTGACTGTAAGCTCATTGTCTGTCTTTGCTCCATGAGATTGAGAGTGTAGTCAGAGAATCTCTTGGTTTTCTTTTTACGGGCTCTGAAGTACTTAGTCCCAACCATATGAACAGTTTCTACTAGCCTATTGTTAACCTCATCCACGGATGAGGTTAACGACATATTGAAATATTTTTTAACGGGTACATACCACGATGGCGTTTTTGTAAAATGTCACCCTGGTAACGGACGTCGGTGAATATGAAAGGAAAATGACCGCCCTGCTCATGTCATTACTCACAAGAAGGTAAACTGCAACCCAATTGCCAGAGTGACCAAAAAGACCAACAAACTCATCCAAAAATTTTGGTCTATAATAGGAGATGACGTAAGTAAAAATATCTATTACACCTTCGCCTCATTCAGCCACCTAAGTTATACGGTTCACCTAAAATTCACGAGGAGGAAGTACCATTACGCCCTACTGTAAGCCAAATTGACTCCTAACATATGAACTCACAAATATCTTACAATCTCAAAGATTATACAATCTTTGTAGAATAAAACAGTAAATAAGTTTATCATCGAAAAAGTATACAATTACTGTATACGGTATTACTGCTAATTAAACGTGAACAACAAACAGACTAGATATAGACCTTTTCATACATTTTCACTTACCTTAGAAAAATTCTTAAATTGGTAACTACTTGTGTGAAAATAAAACGGTATATACCAAAGCAAAATCCTCGAGTCGCTTGCATGCAAACTGGGTCATTTAAAGCGCAGCTATAGATCGCCATTCATAGAAATTAGAAATCTATCGCTTGCGAACTCAGAAACAAAAGATTTATGAATCAAAACCTTTATTATACTCATACAAATTAAAAATTCTGCCCCATTTCTTTTGATAAAACCACTGAAATACACACAATGGAGGCATAAAAACTATTGGAAAATTAACTCATCTATTATACAATACTTTTTCCCTATAGAATCTGTTAAGCAAAAATTAATACATATAGGTTGATTGTGAAATAACTGTAGGAATTGAAAAAGACACACCTAATAGTATCCGAGGTATTAATAAGGTATTTTAAAATGAAAAAATTAACAGTTATACAAAAATATTCTTGCAAATTATAAAATTTGTAATAGTATTTTATCCGTGTTTTTCTTTTTACTAATTGGAAATTCTGAAGTAAATGTATCAACTTGCACAAGCTCATTGTGACGCAACAAGTTTCTCTTAAACGCATCGGAGAAGGCTTTAAGCTGGAAGGACACTAACAAGTTAATAGTTTAATTGGACTTCTCCTTCGTGTTGTTCATTTATTAATCCTTCTTTAAATATTTAAGTTCTAAAGCTCTATAAACCGTCCAATAAGTATTCTGATTTTCATATTATAAAACAAAGTTCTCCAATGCATCTGTCTGCCTCTTTACGATGAACTCAAAGACTACTGGACGGATTTTTATTCGCTCTTCACTTATAGAGAGAGTGACTCTTGAGGAAGGTTTGCACCGTCCTCATTTCTGTCCAGCGCCTATTTTACCCCCTAAAATTTTATGCACGAAAAGTCTTTCTTTTGATTTGATCTGTCTATTTTATTCCACCGGTCGCGCGATTGTTTGCCTTCAGTTTTTATAGCATATGAATTATAGAAAATGTCAAAACCAAATTAGATAGCTTAAAATAGCAGGCTTGAAACGAATTTATAGAACCTGGTGGTCACCAAGTTAATTTAAATTATAAGTTTTTGTAATATATAGGTTGTTGTATTTCATAATGTGATTATGACTTAATATGTTATTATTATTATACATAAACTTAACATTCACATAAATAAAAATAACTCATTATTAAATATAAGTTTGAACAATGTTAAGGGTCTATTGTCAGTCTTATATAATCATTGTATTTGATACTTGTATAATCTCAGATTTCGCCAATACACTCTTAATTTTTTTTCTAACAATTTATATGAATTTTAAATAAAATAAATCCAATAAATGATTAAATGAACAATTTCGATTTTTTTTTATTGAAACTAAAAACATTGAAATAAAAAATGTTATCCATTGAACTTGCGTTACATATTTCGATAATTTAATAAGTGATACAGAATTTCTCTGTAAACAGAGTTTCTTGTAAAAACTCTTTAATGGTTTTCTTAATTTGACCAATGACTTTAACATTAAAGAAATTAGTATACATTTGTGTGTGTCAAATACATGGTAATGTATGTTGTTTTTTATTGATTTAATTTATTTATTATGAATATTTAAAAAAAAACATTCATACTTATCCAGTATTTTCCTGAAAAGGGCTACAAAGCTTATGTCTTCATATATAGATATTCTCTTAAACTCCGAGGAACCAGCATGGGACCATATACCTCGAATAACAATTTTGTTTACGTATTACATTATTTCAAATTGCTAATCCTGAATTATAATGGATTTAATTTTATATTTAACACTCATGAAATGGGAACAAAATTTTTCGCGGTGCCATTCAAGCGTGCAGGTGTTAACACAAAATAGCTGTATACCGTTACATAGCTCGAAACTTTTACTCGTTAAAGCGCTTTGGCACGTTCTTTACTCGGTTAGAGAGATTGTGATTTAAATATTTCTAATTTTATTAAAGGTGTATTTAAAAGAATACCGATTCCTTAATTTTTTCTCTTATACTCTATTAATGTCATGAATTATTGCATTCTTCTAAAATAAAGTTATATTGACCCATAACATAAATGTATGGATTCTAGAGAGCCATGTCATGTTATCCTGGGCACCTGCATTATGGTTCTTTTTATATAAATATATACATATACCAAAAAAATAGGAAAACTTGTCATTCGCAGTTTTACTCTTGATAGCAAACTTTCTAAAGTATATTGTGATATTTTTGATGCACTAATTGTAGGAAGTTAATGTATGTAGACATATTTACACTAGGCAAATGAGAAAAGTTGATAAAATTATTACAATATTTAGCACGATGTTATAGTGGGTGAATGAGGTAGATAAATCAGTAAAATTAGTTATTCGTATAATTGACGTCAAGTTAAGATAAATTTTTGGTCCATTTAATTCCTACTGTTAGCTCACAATTTGATCAAATATTCAATTGTTAATAAAATATTTTTCTATTAATCTACTCAAGTTCAAATACAGTTTATCAAATAATAATTCCTCATTATAATCGAGTTAATTCGAAATGATAATTTATATCGTATTTTCGAAAAAGTGTACAACGCCTTATAATGCAAACTCACGTAAAAGGTTTTTTTATGAAGTTCGTGCTAGATTGAGTATTTTTTTTATCGCTGACAATATAGCGATTGGTAAGTGTTGTTATAATCTAAGATGGGAGCCCGCTAATCGGGTAAAACTTAATTTACCCTTTTGATCTGTACACAGCATCGTATCGGAACCCAATTTTTTTGTTTCTGGGCACATTTTTTGCTGGTTGTAGTTACAGCAGAAGCCTCCCACCAGTATAGATTGAGACAATTTAGATAATACAAATTTCTAAATTTGCCCTGCCTGGAATTGAACTTTGGGCGTTTGGACGTTGTACTTAATCTTCTCGATTAACTTATTCTTTTAATTATATAATAGCAGACTCGACAATCCTCGTACCGCCTCAAAATCACTAAATAAAAAGGCTAAATGGCAATTGCATAATTTTTCAACTTTAGTAAAATGTGGTCAAAACTTAAACGGAACAAAAATAGTTCGTAATCAAATTTCCGCCAATGTCCGTAAAATATTATATTTGCAATCTGAAATTGTTGGTGAAAGACTAAAGTATTCTTTAAAATTTAATTTGTATACTGAATGACGCGATGAACGTCAAACGTTTGCCATTCAACACCAAAAAAAGAAGAAAAATCTTTTCTTTAACACTTTAATTTAATTGATTTCTAAATAACGCGACGACCACAAAATGACAGATAGGAATAGTTTCTAAGAGTAAGCGAAGTTGTTGTATTTACTTAATTTTGAAACCCTCCCTAGACTTCCTAATTAACGAAATCAGTCCAGCGGTTCTCGAGTTTTAGCGAAACAAACTAACAGCATTTGATTTTTATATATACAGATGGGACTAAATTAATTTTATGAAATGCATACCATTTACACAAAAATGAAGTTTAAAATATATAAAAACTTAACATATAGATTATGTACGTCTATCAATAATACAACAAATACAAATCTATTTATATAGTTTGAGATATTATAAAAAATTATGGAATATCACTTATTAATTTATTAAGTCCCACTCGAATTAAGCGACATACAGCTTTGAAACATACCTCGATGACCGTGGTGGGTGAATGAAGGTCAACCAGTCGGCCATTTTCCGCGTGTTGGACAAGTGTGACCCTAGAAATTTACTTTACACAGCGATGGTGAACCGCAGGCAACTGCTAGTGTTAATTTACTTTCATACAAGTATTGTTTTTAGTGAATGAGGTCAATGTATTAATAACGTCTTGAGCACAATCATTATTGAAAAATATTGCCATGGTAGTATGCTTTAAATAAATAACAGTAATAGATTTGATTTTCTGTGTGTGTGCATATATATAGATAGATAGATAGATTACTCTTTATTGTACACCAAAAAATTACAACATCACTTATGCTTATGTTACACAAATATATATATATATACGTGTGAATTAATTATTTTTGCAATTTTCTCTGTAACACTCGCCACAGCTATTAGACTACAAGCCCATGGAAAGAAGTAACAAGTGAAATGAACCAACGTGACTATCGCTTAGAAGGCTGTTACTATAGCGCTCAAAGTTACTTTATGATTTAGTAACAGCCTTCTAAAACGTTATTCACGTTGGTTCATTTCATTTGTTAATTTTTTCATGGGCTTGTATCTATATCGACATAGGTTGAAATGATGCAGTCGACTAAAAAATAACGTTACTCTTTAACGTGTATATATTTAAAACTTAATTTAAATTTTAATCGTTTGCCACGTCGTCTATGAGGTTAGATTATAACAAAGAACAATATTTTTCTTTTGCATGGCTAGTTCCATTGCCTAGATTTTCAATGAACATATTTGGGATCTGATAAACATGATATCATGGGATTATTTGTATTTCAGTCAGTTCAGGTGCCCTAGACAACATCGCTGTCGAAGTTTGCTAACGCTGAAAAAATCTATGGGATTGACATTTGATATCGAAAAATGAAACGTCATTCCCATATATTTTTAAGCGTCAGCAATTTTCGTACGTTACGTTGTTTATAGGCCCAAATAGAGATACAAGGCTTATATATATATATATATATATATATATATATATATATATATATAAGCCTTGTATCTCTATTTGGGCCTATANCTTATAACTTATCTGGCCGTGTGTGCCTGTGAGGATTATAAAATCTTCTACCAGTGAAACTTCTTAGACAAATGAAAAAATTACAGAGAACGAAAAATATAAGCTGCAGCGGAGCAAATCATAAGTCTAAAAGAAAGCAATAAGAATTTTTGCTAAGACTTACGAAGCAATTTAAACGTCTTTCTACGAGAGTAAAGGAATAAATACACAAAAGTGTTGTTTATTTTTAAGTTGATATGTCATAGGGAGTGCTTAGTTCAAAGTTCCAATTGGATATTTATTACTTATATTATTATTACATGTTATAGGCATAATATTGAATTGTATGGTTAACGAGTATATATGGAATCATATCAAGCATCGAGGTTATTGCAAGAGATTGAATCATTTCATACAAAGGATGCTTAAGGGTTCATCTAATTAAAAATATACAAAATATTTTTAATTAGATGAACTTAATATAAAATTTTATATCCGCATAACAGGTTAGTTGTTTTAGCAATTAAGTTATAGTCATTTTAGTTTTCATTTCTAAGGTTTTAAAATTAAAAAAAAATAATTAGTGATTTATTAAATAAACAATATATTCGGTATCCAAATCATGTCTATGGACGTGGTACGAATGTTTAGAGATTCAGATAAACAAAAAAGTAAATTTAAATATGATACTGATAATGAAACAAGTTACCATATTACCGCACACCTCCCCATTTGATCAATTAAGGATTCATTCATCTCTGGAAAGCATATATTTTGAGTATAAAATAAAAGATTATAATATCAAACTATTTCGATAGAATAAGCATTTTCAAAAATCTAAATCTCAATACTTGTTCACTTACGTTGGTTTTAAGTTACACCATAATAAAATACTGTTTGGTTTATAATTGATTAAATCAATGCATGACAATAACACTTCCTCCTGGCACGGATACGAGAGTATTGACAACCATATTAGGATTTTATAATATCTTTTTACTAAAGAAACCATGTCCTTTTAAAGATATTGTGACAATAGCGAAAAAGCTCGACTGCAATAACAGGCAAATAAACGATATTCTATGTGTACCAACTTAGGTAGCAGGCAACTTCATCTATCTGTTGATCATTTTCAGGTATGGTTTGAAAATTTGGAATTGCCTTTCCATATTATTTTTCAAAGACCGTATCGTTTGTCTTTGTTTCAAAATTAATTTGTAGCTCAATGTCTGCTCCTAAAGGTCACTGGGCACTTTAGTATGGAAACTAGACCCACGGCCTACAAAAATAAAATAGGATATAATGTCTAGATATATGCCTGTAGCTTACTACAGGATGGGTCGCTGTACTGTAGACAACGGGAAACAGGCCAAAATTTTTTATTGAAAATTAAAATAATAATGTTCTAATGAGTGTTTACTCCCTCGAACATTACATTATAACAAGTGAATGAGCGCCATTTATTGAAACAAATTATCTATTTCTTGTTTAAAAGTACTTTATTATACTTGCAGATATTGATGACGCCAGTTTTATTCGACCTGATTAATATCTATAGGTATTATTGTATCATCTAAATATCCCGCAAGCACATTTATTCACTCTTGATGTCTGGCCCAAGATAAAAAATACCGCGCTCGCTGAAGGCGCGCTACTTCCAAAAGTGCGGTGTTTTCAACTAATTCATGGTGTCGAAACAGTTCGATATATGTATATACCAGTTGATCGCATGTGATCATGATAATATGATCTAGCGATCCTTAAACGATAAAAAGGATTAAATCATCGTAGGTTAATTAAGGGAAAACATCGTAAGCCGAATTATTTGCATCAATTGCCACAAAGGCTACTCTTTGCTTATCTAAGTTGTTCTCACATACTTGTGTAGATAATATTAATAAATTACCTGGCAAAACGGCTGTCCTCATATGCGTGTCCAGTGGCATTAATGAGCGCCGCCGTGATTTTAAAATCTGTCATCATATGTGGTAAGGCAACTTTAAAATAGGTGAGCCGAAAGATTTTAAAATCTTTTTTGAATCGGCCGTTTATAGTCTCGATTTTTCGTCGGACCATTGTGATAAGTCTCGACTTATTTGCATCAGCTGTCGTCAACTGTTCTCCTCAAGATCTAGTCTGGTATAGGCATCTGTGGATTGTAGTCACCATGTTCCATAGACAGGATCGAAAGCCACGGCCTAATGTAAATACATTCTTGGTCTTAGGGAGTCTATGCCAAGCCTAGTTTTCATCTTCTATTTGGTTGCATAACTGTAGCATCTAAAGTTGTTGCTGCGTATGGCTCTATAACATCTAAAATATAGCCATCTGTACAAACTGGCAGAAAAGGTTTGACTAGATCCCTGAACTTATGTATTCTATATTTTATTCTCTAAAATAGAAAATTGGAGCTCTTTTGTACATTTAGGTATATGCCGTCAAATATTATAATGACAGTATCTTGATCTCCACCGAAAATATATCTTGGGATGAAAAGATTTCGAGCAACCACTTCATCTCTGGTTATGTGATTTAAGCCTAGATAATGCGGGACAAAATAGTCAGTTTCGCGTTCTCTTGCCACACAAATGTTTTGTCTTTCTATGTTAATAACAAAGTCCAATCTAAAAGCATAATACAAATAATAAATCCAGTAAACACGCACATTAGTTGATACATATAATAGAAATACAAATAACGCACAAATCGCCACGACAGATGACGAGTGACTGCGAACTGGTAGTGCGCGGGCGCAACGACTACTGTTTTACCTTTTTTTGGTTAATGTATAAAAGAGCCAACATGAATATGCAGCTGATCATGTACATTATATATTTTTTGATAGGATTCAATAATTACTTTGTCCGAAATTTTGTTATAAAGAATGATCTTCAATTAATATCGATTTTCTTATTGATCTGTCATATTTTATTCCCATGGTTTAAAAAAAACCATAAAATGATAAGTGGAAAACAGCTTAACAAATTAGAACTAATTTAGTTGTTGTAGGTAAATTGAATCAGAATTTTTTTATATATACATCTCTGCATAATGGTCATAGCAACAACTACACGTTGGCCATTCGAACTGGTAAATGATATATATAACGATTACTTATATAGGTTTAATAGGAGATCTTGTTTTAATAAATTATATATCACTAGACGTTTAAAACTATCTGCGTTTATGAATCTGAGGACTTCATCAAAAAGATTCTCCTTTGTAATTTACACATGAATACTAGTAGTGCCTCATTATTATAAATATGTGGAGTCATTACTGTAGGTATGTCTTTGAATTTTTATTAAGATTTGAAAATCGTCGGATTCAGGGCAATATTTAATAGTTATAATAGTATACTTCCCCCTTTAAATGTTTGTTATTTAAACTAATATTACAAAGTGGAAAGTTTTGTGTTTTTGTATGTAAGTGTGTATGTTTGTTATGATTTAACATAAAAAGTACTGGATTTATTTCGAAAATTTTTTACACCATTTGAAAGCTACATCTTTACTGAGCGACATAGGCTATATTACTTTCTCAAAAAAATAGGGATCCCTAATAAAAATGCATTAATGTAACCCAAGGTGTGAAACAAAAATACTGGCATCACGTTTGCTGCGAAAACTATTGAAGATAGAACAGAAAAATATTACAGAACGTGTTAATATCTACAAAAAAGTCCGCGATGCCATATGTCCATCAACTGTAGTTATGCCACTATAGCTATTTTATTGCATTTTTTAAGTTAATAAAGGTGCCGACAATAATAAAACCATATTATTAATACCTCTGTATCAATTATATCCTATTAAATGACAATTTAATAAAGACCGTTTCAATACCTGTAAAATACTTTCTGAATTGTTAAAATCGGACATTCCATTAAAAAGATATAACGAATTAAAAAATCTCAATCTAAAGAAAATAATGTCTTCCGAGTCGAAATCCACTGTCACATGTTGTATAGGGAAGTTCTGAGACAATAAAGTATTAAAAATAAATCGTTTCCTTAATATTATGGAATATTGGTATCTTCAATGTTAGTTTTTTTTTAACAAAATATAATAATCCAGCAAGAAATTACTGGACCGATTTAAAAAATTGTTTCAATACCTGTAGAGTATCTTTAAATTGACTAATGTCGGGCATTCTACGTAAGTGATGTTACGAATTTTAAAATATATTAGTTAGATACACATATATTCGCTGTAAAGAAAAATCTGTGTATTCATTACATTATAAATGCAAGTGTGTAATCTAATAATATGAAAGGCAGTAATTAAAAACTAAGCGATTTAAAAAGTTTATCTTAACAAAAATATAGTCCGACTTAATAGACTTTCCACTGCCACGAGATCGGTATCTATGCAGGTGCAACCACGGGGTATTGCTAGTCATTCATAAAATATAAAATTGTTCATGTTATACGCAAGATTGTTTTAATACTAAGTAACACAATGAACTAAGAATTAAGTTACCATTTGAAATTGAAGCACCTTCTGTGACACGAGATATCGCGGTTTATTCTGGTAAATTAGAAAGTAAGCCTTCAGCAGTATTTTTTTTTTTTCAATAAGAACGATTTTAATACATATATTGTTTGAAAATGATCCTACAACAATTTTTGCTGTTGCTGTGTAAATTTATGACCTAGTTTACATAAAATGTACTTATATTATCTAATTTTACAGTCCAATGACTATACTTAGCTTACGTTCATGTTTAAGACCCGCTCTGTTTTTGACTTCTTGTGTAAAAATACCACTAAGCTATATTGTGTCACTGCACTTTCACTAACTTAACAAATTTCGTACTTTTATGTCTTCTCTTTATTTGGATGACTTCTTGAAGTATACCAGCTTCAGGATTACTTAACAAAAGCTATTAAGATTTTTAATCGTCGATACTTATTTATTTCTAAATTTAAATTAAATTTTTTTTTTAATTTGCAATGTATGACACTTGATGTTAAAATTACGTTTAGTGTAAGGTAAGAATTTAGGAATGTTTTTAATTTCACTTTTTTTTTTATTAATTTCATTATTATTTGAGAATGACTGGAGTTATTTCGATTAGTTATATATTTTTAGGAGTTTACTCCTGAATGTAAGTGTCCATTTTTTAATATTGGCGGCAATATCGAGTTTATACACACAATATTGTGGTCTAGTATCTACTATTTACTGCTTACGGCATTATCTTGTAGGTTTGACGGACACTATCAAGACGTCATATGCAGTGGTTATAGGAAGGAGTTTCTTATAAACCATTACAGAGCATTTCATGCTTTGCTGTAAACTATAAATATACGAATTAAAAATAAACAGAACATTTGTTTTTCAATTACAATCCTCGCGGCGTTAATTAAGTCGACTATCTTCTAATTGGTTTTTAATTTACTTAGTGTTATTGCAGACGACGAAAATTGCGCGACAAGGAAATTTAGCGACCAATGAGATGTTTATAGCTTTTACAATTTAAATGTAACAAAACTTGATTTAATTATTCTCGTAAAGTTTCTTTGCTACAATACAGCTCTGCTACAAACAGTAATTCAACTTTGTTAAAAATTACAAAGGATAGATTCTGAGAGCACCTTAGTTAAGGGTACCTATTATTTCTAATCGATAGAATTCTTAAATATTTAATAATCACTGAGTAGTTATAAAATGATTAAATGTTAAACAAAAGTCTTTAATTTTTATTGATTTGTAGATTATTTGAACAAGAAAAGCCAGTTGTAAATTATTATAAAAGTATTGATCCTTCTTCGTTATTAACTATTAACTACCTGTTGCTTTTAAATTTGAGTACCTGAATCTAGGCAATTACTATATAAGAACAAAAAGCTTTGTTGTATCTGCAAGGAAAATGCCTTAATTCACAAATTTTTTTGAATAACAGACAATAACCTAAACTTTTGCGACTTAAATACGAAAATACCTTTACTTAAGCATGTTCGGAATATTTTAACACCTAATTTTTATAATACACAAACCGATTATAAAAATACTGTAAAAGATGGAACCATAGTAACAGGCGTATAGGAAATCGTAATTTTCTTAAGATAAAAATACATTTAATATATTTCGTAAGAAAAAAAATGTAATAAAATTCAATAGAGAATAATATCGATTAATGCCGGTGCAAAGCGCCGAGAGACTACCACGATGTGACTTTACTGCGTTGACCAAGTGGCGGGCGCGCATTGTGACTACTGCACATGAACCATGGAATAAAATTCAGGCAGAAAAAAATGGACATACTTTTCTTTATGATTGTTTTCTC
This sequence comes from Elymnias hypermnestra, assembly GCA_015832385.1. Classification (NCBI taxonomy): domain Eukaryota; kingdom Metazoa; phylum Arthropoda; class Insecta; order Lepidoptera; family Nymphalidae; genus Elymnias; species Elymnias hypermnestra. Next base: position 1,176,215 of record JACTOM010000015.1, read on the forward strand.
AAATTATATGTACTTTTTATTTGGTCTTTCAAGTTACAACAATAACAACTTGCGACTGGTACAATCTTGATTACTTGCAAAACAGTGTCGCAACAAGCGCAGACCCACAATGGAGTTTATCAAAATAATCGTTTCTGTAACGCCAAGTTTTTATTGAAATGTGAAACTACATAAATGTTAAGGTTGCCAGCCACGCTACTTGGGCATGAGAGCTCCGAAGTAAATGTTATTGAATATTAACTAAATTTGAAGCGAACTGATATAATTTGCATAACTGGAAAATATTGCAATTGTTTGGGTTATAGTAGTTCTTCCGTAAGTTTCCAGTTGATTTTTTATTGTGAATATAATTTTGCTGTATTTATAAAATTGCCAGTATCGTGATGTTAAATACAAATTTCAGCATGTAAAGCAAAGGTCATTTTAATTTTTTTTTGCATAAACCCTTATAAGATAGTTAATAGGGTAAAAGTGAATCGCAACCTGCTCCTAAATAAAATGGATTTTATATTAAAAGGGGCTTTAACTAGTGCAGTGATTACATGTCTCTTTGGGTGAATAACACAAGCTTATGAAAAAAAATAGACTTTAACTTTAAAGTATGAAATTTTAATAATTAAGATCATAGTTAGGCCAAAAAATTTATATGGCGTGAAAAGGTTTGCTTTTATACCAGGAAAAAACTTTTGGATATGTACAATCTGTTATTACGACACACTATGTTTATCACAAAAATAATAGAGATGTGTTTTTTCACAAATACAAATATATTATTTTGAGTTGTGTAATCACAACAATGCAAAATAATATATTTTGAAAATTTTGAAAATTCTTTAAGAAGAACATAGTCTCACATTGTCTATATTTTTTTGTGTTAAAATATATATTCAAGGTCACCCTTGTGTCGCCGAAAAATTTCGTAATGTCACTGAGTAATTTAAAAGTTTTGTTTACTTTTCAAACCGTTGTCCTGGTAAATACACTTTTTTGAATTGTGCGCTTTTTTATTTCTACTAACGCAGTGACGCATTCTTCTTAATAGTTCTTGCATAATATAATATCTGCATATAGGGGACAAAGTTAAATTAATCACAAAATTTTATGAACGTATTTCAAAACAAATATTCAATCGTGATCACAAAGAAAACTTAAAACAAATCCTCAGGCGGAGACATAAAAATGGCCGACGACGCCCACGTGGTGTTCTACAAAAATGTCGAGATATGTTTTTATCAAAGCAACAGAATGAATGCCGAATTTCATTATTTACATATGTAATAAAATACATTACTATTTCCAATAAAATAAAATTTTGGTATGGACAACGGAACCAGAACGGATAGATGCTCGCTGATTTCATAGTAAAGGAGAGCCTCTTTATGATGAACTCCTTTTTCAAGATACAACCACTCCGAAAATGGACGTGGCTGAGTCCCGATGGTTCCAGGAGAAATGAAAATGATTTCGCGACGATATTCTGAACGTTGAAATTTTGTATGGACAGTTATACAGATCGACCTGCAAGCCTATTGATAGTTTGGCTTAAGATCCCCGTGCTAAATTAACCCAACCTCATACCGAACATATCCCGGACGCCAGCTTTACTGCGGCGTTGGAAGACCTCTTCAAGATTATGGAGTAGAACAGACTAGGCATCAACATCAACGGCAAGTATCACCCATATACGGTTTGCTGAAGACATGGTCATTAGTGTCAGAGGCTCTGGAAGATCTCAATGCAATGTTCAATGATCTAAGCAGGGCTTGTCAGTAGGAAAAGGAATTCAGGCTTCAAAAGGAACATGGATAGCTAATATCCAGATTCCGCCCCACCCAGTCATCCTTGAGAAATCCGCACTCGAAATTGTTGACGAGTACACATACCTGGAACATATAGTCCAACTAGGTAGGTCCAATTTCGAGAAGGAGGTCAACAGCCGAATCAAACTCAGCCCAACATTATCCGTAGAAGAAAGTCCGAATACTCGTATACTATAACCGAATATAGTCACCGATATAGTCCTACAAATCGCGAAGCTGAAGTGGATCGATGACGTCATTAGGTGAGACCTTTGTCCAGCAGTGGACGTCCATCGGATAAGGCGATGGGGACGATGATGTAATAAAATAAATTGCAAATCCTTGTAATTTACAAAAATGCTTCTAGAGAGTACTTAAACAAGAATTCTATTAGGTTTTCAAGTATTTAACAATTAACGAGTTGAGTATAATATAATGTCATACTGTGTTGGCATTTAATATTATTTTTGAAGATTAATCCGTACTTATATCGAATATTTTTTTATATTAAACCAGAATATATAGTGCTATTTTTTTACTACGTGGTGACATTTATAACGGCAACTTGTTGTAAAATGTATTCTTAGCCAGTTACACCTTTCACTTTGTTAAAATCTTTTGGTGTTAGAGTAATAAATGGATATTGACTTTCGTTGACCATTACTTAATTAAGGTGAGTTAACTATAACTTCTTGAATAGTTTCCGTATAATATTATATGTATATATGTCGGCGCGACGATGTTATACTTACTACCCAAACCTTTTAAAATAATATTGAATAGTTTTTTAGTTATTTCTTGGAACCATATTATACGTTGTTCAACTATGAATTTGTTTAGTTCATTATTGTCACTTATGAGAATTGACGCGTGATTGTTGAAATAGTTCTGACCGACCGTATTAAATACATAAGTGCTCAAGCTGTCGGACAATTCACATCTCTTTAAACCACTGTTACTCTGATTGGATCTAATAAATCACTGCCACTATTCTTTGACTTCTCACTCCGTTAGTCGACGAGAGCCGACATTACGCAACAGTGACGGCTCAGTCTCATTCAATATCCTAGAAATAACGGTGCCTAAAGAACTTTCCCTTTTCATTCAGTTATTTCTTCAAATATTCAAAATTTATAAATAAATTATCGTAATATATTTATAATCACCTACATGGGCCCATTAAATAATGTGTTCAATTAATTCGGATGCTAAACATTTTACTTAAATTAATGTTATACAAAAACATTTTGAATTTTTATTGATAACTTAAAGGTTAAAAGAGGTTTTTTGTTTCGTATAAAAAAGAATTATTATAAAACATAAATTGAAGTTATGTAGTAAACTCAATATCTGCTTGCCCGTTTAAATATTGGTATTTGTTATATGATTCAATTAAAAGTCACATATAAGACGACGACTACAAATGATGATAATAATTTCAAACCTTTAATAGCATACTCAATAATATTCATCATTGAAAAATCGCAACCTAATGAGCGTAGAACTATTATTGTCTGGACCACTCTGAAAACAAAAAAGCTGTAATTAAAACAAACTTAGTTTATAAATCGCTGCTGATTTTACCTATTTGTGAAATTTATAATCGCATTGCAGTCTGGACAAATCAAAATTAGATTCAATAACACGTTGATGTCTTTGATCGAAACATTTCAGTCGGAATCAATCCGACAATAGTTTACACAATAAATCGTATTTTGTAATTTCCTTAATCACTACAGTCGAAGATCGTCTCTTAAAACGTCTACGTACATGTGACTCGGTTATTTATAGTGTTTCTAGTAAATAAGTTGAACTGAGTCAGGATATTTGTTTATTGATATACAACTAATATTACTAAACTTCGTCTTAAAGTAATCTAAGTAACATCATCTCATCTCATCTAAGTAATATTATATTCATTGAATACTATGTCGAGATTGTTATTTGTGCAATATTTTTCTTTTATATAATATTGTTAATTCCACACTAGGCAAACTTGTGTTGTGGAAGTATATATTAGTGGAAAAAAATATAATTATGTTAATAAGTCTAAATCAATCCGAAAGAAGCTCTATTCCACATGATCACTTCTAATTATTTTCTTGTCAACTGCATTCAAAGATTCCTTCACTACAAACCTATACAAATGTTTGTCAACAATTTTAAGCTTAGTAAATAATCAGCCAAAAGTCCGAAACAAGTTGTACTCAACTTGATCACTTCTAATCATTTTTGAATCAATTTCTAATCTCCTACAATTAAAGATTATTCTTAAACCAACCTCTGTGTAAGTTTCACATGTAGTGTATACTATACTTTTTAAAAAGGAAGTGGAAGCATAGGGTGAATTGAATTTCAAAGATCAAAGCAACGTCAATATGCTACTTCACTACACAGCGTGCCATCAAGTAGTCCACGCAAAAGTACTTAAGTGCATGTGCGGAATTATTAGTCAAACGTTCGACGGACAAATAAGCCATACCGTAATGCTCTATACCTATATATCACAGTAGTATACTGTACAAAGTGGTTTGAATTTTGAAAGGTACCACTGTATTTAAACATGTTTAACAAGTGCGTTTAATTAATTATATGTACATTACATATTTGCTTTAAATATTATACTAAATTTAATAAAAGAAGATATTACACAGAATTATATTTATTATATAAATAGTACGCACTTCTAGGATTTTGGTTTAATTAAAATAATTTATATAACAATTTTAAATATTAAAATTGTATATATGGCAAAGTATAAAACGGTACTATTATTGTACAACATACAATAAATCAATTAATTGGAAACACGTATTATCACAAGACTATCTCAAATTTCTTGTGATGTTTTATTGTTCGACTAACCATTGAAGCCATAAGGCCCGTACTTGGTCCTCACACAGGTCTTCTAGGGACACGGCTGTTTCGGCATGTACCTGTGTCGGGTGGTAGGCCACTAGTCGATTGAAGAGTGCCACGAGTGTGGTTTTACTGTTGACATGGCAGAACATATAATGGTGATGTGCCCACGTTGGGTGGAAAAGAGAGCGATGGTGGGCAGTGAGGATTCCTGGAAGCGCAAAAGAAGTCAGCAGAGCGGCTGAGGGAGCTGGACGTAGCCGTTCTCGCCATTTGCAGGCGCAGGGTCGGACGCAGACGGAGAGGCCCAAGACCGTCGTCTTCCCCCCTAAGGATAACCTCTGGGCAGCAGATACGGCGTCTGAAGCCCGACAGAGTGGTCCTTAATATTGTGGACGGCATGCCGGGTGCTCCACACATGCCATCCTGCTAAAATTAGGATCAAATAAAAATAAAAAGAACCCTTATATCAACGGGCATCGCCGGTGGGTTTCCGCGGTCAACATTGCCATTCCCCTCCCGCAGTCCCGTCACAAGGCGACGCGGCGAAGAACCGACAGGATTTTAGCTGGTAAAAGTCTGGCATAACCTGGATATGCCTCCCGTGATGCCTCTGGATAACCATGAGGATTTTCCTGTCGAAAAAACATAATATGAGGGTTAAATAAATAGTTATTAGATGTACGTTCGTTCCTACAATTCTTCTGCATAAGTTACATGTATTGAATGTAGGGCCTTGGCTGTACATAAGGTCTCGTCTATACAAAACAAGTGCAATAAAAAACTAAGTGCATTCCTAAGTCATTTAGCACTAACTCTTTAAACTCATTACATAGAGAGAAACCTATAGACATTTTACATTAGCTTTCCATATATGGCGCAATAAAAATTTTCGCATTCGATTCTTGTTTAAATAATGAAGTAATTTGAAAAAAAAAAATGTCCTAATATTACGTCTCATCTGTAGAAAGAATGTACCAATTTGAGTGGACGAATAAAAAAGTAAGTTATTCACGATTGATAATTTGAATAAAATGAGAATGTTAACTACTAGTAGGAATTAAAAAAACATATACAAAATGTTGGCCGAGCTGATAACTTAACAGGCAAGTAGAGAAATCGAAGGAGTTGTGTTTCCGTTTATAATACTAATATAAATTTAAAAAAGTTCTGTTACTACTTGAAAACTGGCGTATATAAACTTCATAAAATTTTGTGTTTATTTTGCCGACACAATTTTGCGGGGTTCAAGCGAAGGATTAATACTGCTACACAAAGCAGTTAAAATTTAGTGAGCAGGTTGTTTAACTAAGATTTTATAATCTGCAACAACACCTGGTTTCCCGGAGTATGGTATATATAATGTACCGAAGTTCTTTTAACAGGAAAAAGGTTTTTTCTCTTAGCCAATTTAAATTGTTTCACTTGTAGGTTACCGTTGTTAACCATTGTGTATATTAAAATTAATTCCACACATTTATAATACTGAAACTATGCACTCAGAGTCAATTGATCTTATGTACTGAAATTATAGAAATTAATATAACAATGTAACGGAAACGATTATACAAATATCTAGCACAAGTAGTTATTACAGATATAATTGTATTTGTATACGAAATAACCTTTTGATATAACTACACGTGCCGTAGCGAGTAGATACCAATTATTAACTGGCTGTATGTAGATTATCATTTCGACCTACACAACAATCATAATGGAAGTCCCAAAGCATATCACTGTGTACATTGTTGCGCTCTATCACGAAATATTTAAGGTCTCTTTCGTTCAGCACGCATAAAAAATCTTCAACTTGAACTTGATAGATTAAATAAATAATAATACAAGTATATCTTGACGACCAAGTTCATTGAAACATCGGATATCAATTATTAACAAAAGGCTTATATACTTTTATAATTAAATGAGCGCGGCACTATGTCTTGGCTTGTAACTAGATACTAAAAAGAGAAAAAAACTTCGGATACTGTTATATTAGTAATAAACGAACGGAATAAATAAATTATCACTTAAGTATTATATAAAAAGGTAGACGGAACTAAATAAATTATAAAAGCTTTTTACTCGTTTCATGGTTCTAAGGGAAGAGAGTGCTATAATCACATTGCCTGGACTATAATAGGATTGGTTTATTTCGGAAAAAAGATGAATAACTACGCGTACTTTGCTTTACATTATTAAGGTTAACAAAGATAGTACCTTCAAAACTAGATTGTTGTTTAAGACAGCACTTCCACTCCTTAGATTCTAAGAATTAGCATTTGCTTAAATGATCTATCGCCTTCATACTTCTATACAGTACATTTACATTTACATTTAGAAATTGATATGACCTCTTCTTTAGCACTCCGAGCAAGTGATGAAACACTTAGCTTATTTACCACAATTATGGTGTTAATTGATCTGCGACCGTACCATAGACCGCCATCGGCGTGCCTTTATGTTTTATGTCATAAAGAAATTGCACAATGACATGCAATCGTTTTATTTACAATTAGTATCAAAGTAAGAGAGCAAAATAATACACATCTTGTCTGTTCTCATACCGAAGCGTCTAAATATTTTCTAACAATCATATTTGTGTACCGGTCTGAGTTCACAGAGGTTCTATAAACAGAAATCAGGAGTGCAACTCTACTTTAAAATAAAAGTAACTAAAATTCTAAGTAGCGTACATCATTGGAAGATTTTGTAATGCAATATCGGTAATATTTTTATTTTCCCCTTTTATGGCCTACCATCTATTATTTTTAAGTTACCCAAATAACTGAACGGCTTGAAAATCTGCTGACACTGCATACCCACTTCACTTCTATATATAGTCTGCTAGACACTGTGACAAATGACCATAATTATAATATTGCACTTTTTATACAATTTCTTTAACCTAACAGTATTTCATAAGACTAGGATTAAATTATATTATATAAATCTCATCCAGGTTCCCACGCAATTCTAGATAATTGAATATAATATAGGTCAACCAGAAACTGGGAGTATTGATCACCTTGGTTACTATAGATAATTGATAGACGGCAGCAAATACTCCAGTAATTAAACTGGCTTCCATTTCTCAACTACGGAACGAAAGGTGAAATGTATGTGGACATAAACAATAAAAATTTACAAAGTACAAAATACTGAGTAAATGTACATCTATTTGCAGCGTGATGTTCAATAAAACATAATATCTGTCCGCGATTAAGCTATTATTACGTTGAGTAAACGCACTACTTGATAAAAATATTTATAAGATATTTTACAAAATGTGTCAATTTATAACCGGCAAAGAGCTGATGATATTACAGTATAAGTTCATATATCTAACTGCATATATTAAAGAGCGGTCAGCTTCGTGAAGTTCAAATAGGACCAATATTAATTTAAATTTTTTAACTGTAAGTGCATTGTATCAGTACACATGAAAATTGAATGCCTTTTGTAAAAATTATTTATTCAAAGTACATTTTACGTATACTTATCATAATTTTGCCCCCTCAAGATAGATATATAGATAATATTTAATTGTACACTATACTAGAAACGTAAATAAAAAAAACAAAATTAAATTATGTTGCCCGAACGATATTAAATTGCGATGGGAATGGAATAGATTTCAAGATTAAACCAGCCTGTTTGTAAATTATGTTTTATGCTTTTATAGAATAATTTGTGTATTCCCATAAGATGTAACTAAGGATAATGGAACATCACACGAGTGTCATTACGAGCGGTGTCATCTATTCAACAATGCACATATGTCAGCCGTGTCATGAATTACACTCGCTCTATGGTCTCGATGACATGAACAAAGCAGACGTTTCAATGAAACATGGGTCTAAAATATTACTTTTCTTTATATAAATTATAGAAAGCAATATGTACAAAATTGAAAATGTATGAAAAGTTGTTTTTTTTAGAAATGCATTTACGCACCCCGACTATAGGGTCGGGAGTATGGGTCTCGGCGAGGAGACCCCGAAGTACCCATGAAAAAGAATGCTTCAAATATCCATAGTTGTGTATTTAGCGTTCACCTTCTTATATTCCCTAAACAACAGAAAATATGTTATATAAAAATTAAATAATTTCTGTATTAAAAGCAGAAACGTTTTAAATTTGACTGTACCCATTGAATGCAAAGTCATACACTTGAGAATAGCTATTAAGCATGGGAGTTATTGCTATTTTTCAAATAATTTTAACTAAGACTTTATAATAGGTCCAATAACTGATATTTTATTGAGTTATTTGTTACTGAAAAGTTTAAACTTTCTACAATATTAAATACCAGCTTTTCTTAACACAGATTTATTATATACACTAAGTGTTATATATGATAGACATTGACTATGAAGAAGATAGTTTTGACGGTCAGAGGCCGCAAGTTTGATTCCCGGTAGGGCGAATTTAGAAACCTGTATTTTCTAATTTGTCTGAATTTGGACTGGACAGAAACTTCGGCCGTGTTTAGTTACCACCGTACCAGCAAGAGCGTATCGCCAAACAAAGAGATTTGTGTTCCGGTACGATGCTGTGTAGAAACCATTTGAGGTATATCGCCTCTTAACAGATAGCGCGCTTCCATCTTAGACTGTATCATTACTTTGTTCAATAATATGCCCTTTCTCCTAAGTTAAGTCATAAAAAGTAAAAGTAGTTACATAGTAAAAGTAAAAGTAAGTAAGTAGCAGCCCATTAACGTCCCACTACTGGGCACAGGCCTCCTCACTCCGAGGAGCGAGGGTTTTTAGAGCATAGACCCACCACGCTGCTCCACTGCGGATTGGCAGGCATAGTACACAAGTGCACTCTCTATTCCTTCACTCTCATAGTCCGATGTGACGGGAATCCGACACGACCGGAGAGAGATCAGGCGCAGGACCGACGGCTTAACGTGCTCTCCGAGGCACGGGGGTGGATCACACCGCCAACTTCCCAACTTCGGGCAAATATTGAGAAAATCTTAATAGAAAACTCAATATTGATTTTTGAATTGGCCCGACCCGGGACTCGAACCCAGGACCTCATGTCTGTAGTCGAACGTGCTAATCACTAGACCAATGAGGCAGTTAATTACATAGGTATGAACATAATTACTAAACTCTAAAAAAACGCATTGAAACGCATACTACATTACATTGCTCACATAGATTCTTTACAAGCTGAAGTTATTACAATACTCGCTCGTTCTATAAACGTTATAAAAATATTGATAGTAACGTAATTACCCTCTTTTGTATTGAAGTTATTTTCGTTACTTCTTATTTTAATAACCGACTTCAAAAAAGGAGGAGGTTATTAATTCGTCTGTTTTTTTTATTTTATGTTGGTTACCTCATATCTTCCGACTGGGTGAACCAATCTGGATGATTCTTTTTTCATATGAAACGTGGTGCTAGCCCTAGGGTCTCATTTTTAATTCCAGTTTTTGATGATAGCCTCCATGGAAAAACCGGTCTAAAATTTGCATTAAGCTACAATTGAATGAAAACTCAAGATCACGTCAACCGATTACAATGACTAATTTTTTATTGGAAAGGATATAATACAAGGGTTGTTGATGATAGTTTGGTTAGGTTTTGATCATGGGATCCTTGTAAATGTAACGGAACTCTTCAATTTTTAGGATCAAATTAACGATACTCTGTAGAATCTTTTATAGTCTATCTGAATATTACCTACCGTAACGTCGGTATGGTCTAAAGATTGTTGTAGTTAAATATGACGATCAATGGAACTCCTCAACGGCTTATAGTAAGAGTGCGATTTCAGGCAGAATATACTGTCTGCAACTGTCTGTAATCAAGTGGCAATGAGCTTACGTTTTTTGTTGCATTGCAATATTTATAAGGTGTCATGTGTGAAGCAGTGGTAGCTGATGATGTGTGTGTGTGTGTGTGGGTGGGGGGACTTTGCCATATTAGAAATGTGCTGAATAACTATAAAAAAGACTGGTGATAACGGGGTGGTAAAAAAATCGACCTGTAACGTATAAGGTTGCGATTTCGAACTGGGGTGTGGCAAAACACAGATATGTTAGTTAGTTATCCCATTCTTAATACTATATGTTTATAATATTACGACCATTACCAAAAATTGATGTATCCAATGTCACTGTGAAAATCATTTATATTTAATAATTACAGTAATTCTGTTATAAATTTTCATTAATATTAATATTTGTATAAAAAATTATAATAAATTTGAAATTCTTGACCTACTAATTATATTTCAAGTATCAAAGTACAGCCAATAGTTGTAAAATACGTCTCTAAAATGAAGCCCGGCTCGCTTCTTCATCAAAATTAATTTTCTCGAAGTCTCGTTACAGTCTAACTGAAAATGAGGGATTCAAAAGATCTTTGAAAAGTACATTTCAATTAAACATTTCTTGATGTTGTTTGATAATATTCTTGTTAATAATGATCTTGTTTCACTAAAGAATATTTGTGAAATTGTAGTAGTTTAAAAAAACTATTTACTAAAATTTAATTATTACATTTATACTTTGTTTACTAACCATATTCAACTTTAGTCTAATAAATGGATACTTGAAGCTTTATATTATTTAAAGGTTCTTCATAAATTTGAAGTTCTTCCCATTTTTTAACCTAGAAAATTTATGATATAAACATAATTACAAATTTGAGTTCTAAAGGGCATATTTCAACGGAAGTTTGTGGGGTATACATAAATATTCGTATGTATTTAAGTGCAAAAGGTTAAGCTTAAACTTAATTTATAGATAAAATAATAGCGTATCACAAGCGTTGGATAGTTTAAATTAGAAATAGAATTACAAGAATTTTGTTTACGCGTTTTAATATAAATAGATTCAAACAAACAATGTGATTGCCATGATTCATTACGAGGAAAATAATAATTGAAGACTATAACAAAATTTGCTCTCAGGAAAAGATACACAAAATATCGCTTCCGATAAATTACAAACTACTTTTGTAAATAAATTCAGGAAATTTTATACGTGCAAAACTGATATTCAACGAATCATCGATGTGCAGAATGAACAGGTGCGATAATAAATGTTACCATGTCAAAAATGTAAATATAAAGACAAAGAGTAAATTGCTGCTGTTATATAAACAAATCGCACAAATATATTGCTTTGTATCGGCTGCCGTGGACAAAGTTGCTTTCATGTGCTGGTTTATATAACAATTGTTCGGGAAATCAAGTTTAACGAGTTTTTTATTAATGAGCAATATATATAAATGATAATTATATTTTCGTCCTACACTCAAATTCGAATATAATGTTCACGTTTCACTTAAACAAACGATCTGAGATTAGATTGTAATTTTTATTATGGTGATATGCATGCATCATGTTGTTACTTATTGTAAATTCTGCTTTTAAATACATGTAATAATCTTCTTTTAATAATAAAAATATACCATCGGATAATATACTTTTGTCGGTTTGAACATATGACTAAAATTTGGTGCATGAAATGAAATTACTTATATTAGGTCCTCACATATGATATTGGCGTTTTGTACCAACAGGAGGAATATAAAGTCTTTTTTTTTGTAAAATATATTTAATTAATCGAAGTATGTACTGTTGCTATCTATGTATTTTTGCATCATAGGTTGTTCATCGATCCCATTATTAAAAAAACCATGGAGCGAGAATCAATAAACTCTTTGGAGGCGGTTACTTCTGCCGTATGAGAGTTGAATTATTTTCCTTATAAGTAGTCCAAATTCCAGAATAGATGGTAATCTGTTGGACTGCAGAGTATAATGAATGTTGCAGACATTCCAATTGCAGCTCATCTAACTTAGTGGTTGTTTGTTGTGCAGTGTGTGATTTTGCGTTGTCGTGAAGCAGCAGTGGCCTAGAGCGATTGGCCAATCTCGGTTGTTTAGCCGCTAGGTCTTCTCTCATGGTTTGCATTTTCTTACAATAGATATCTGCAGTAATTGTTTGTAATAAATTAATAATTTGGCTAGATTTTTGAAAGGTGTGCTTTACTAACATCCTAGTCGCTAGTCCACCAAACACTCACAAAAAACATTTTCTGAGTCGGTTTTCGTTTAGCGCAGAAATTGGCTGGGTCAGGATTCAGTAACTGCGACGAGCGCTTCCGGCTATCGTACAGTATACATTTTGATCACAAGTAACGATTCGATTTATTTTCCCTTCATTATTGTGCCGGTTGAACAAAGTAACACAGCAATCGACGCGTGTTTGCAAGTTCGACTCACGCAATTCAGGAGGTACGCATCGTTCAAGTTCTCTTCCCGATTTGCTTCATTTGGATTAATATAGTTTTGCCACTTACCTTGAATGCTGCAGCTATCTCTGAAGTGCTTTGTGATGGATCCGTTTCCACAATAGCCATTAATTCTTCATTTGCAATTTTGGTCTCCGGCCGTCCAAGGGGTTGGTTCTGTAGATTGTAATTTCTAGAAAATCTCGTAAGCAAAAACATACCGTGCTTTATTTACGACATCAGCGCCGTACATATCATTAATGCTTCGAGCTATTTCTGCAGCACTGGTGCCACGGTAGGATTCGCACTGGTAAATACACCGATATTTCATATTTTCCATTGTGCGGTAATAAACGATGCCAATTTAAAAAATAATGAGTATCCAAACAAACGTATGACTGTTTCCAATACTCAAATGTACCTGCTAAACGATATTTTAATTTGCAATTCTTAACTGAAAAGGGAAGATATTTCAGATCATAGTGGTCAGTACGACAAAACGCTCATTTCATATGTAAGGACCTAATATAATCTTTTTTATTGAAATCACATAACAAAATATGTTGTTGACAACAAAATATGCCTCTAATGTTATATTTAAAAAACCGCTTTTTTGCTCTTATCCATAATAAGTAAAACGCACTACCCCGTTAAATAAGGGATAAAACACAGCTAGCGACATATTTAATACACGTCAACATATTAAAATATTATTATGGAAACAGCCCCTTCTTTGAGTATTTCCATTATAAATTATAATCAAATGAATAAGATTTGCTTTCATACTACTTAGTTTATTTATACTTGAAGATGGTGAGTTTGAGTGACATTTAATTAATTGAGGACTTTGTTATGTTGAAACATGTAGCTCAAAACAGTAACAACGGCTATATTTAAATAGAACAGTGTGACTTGACTTTCAGTCTTAAGATTAGTTATGTTGCGATATTTATTTCGGATCATTGTTTTGAATGTCATATAGCCTTAGTTGCAAATTCTACTAGTATCTACTTTACTACTGCCTACTTTCAAATGTGTGAAATAATATTAAACACTCTTTATTCATGGTTCAAAAGGATAGGTATACTAAATTTGTGCCTGATTTTGAGAATAATATACCGCTGCTTTGAAAGGATAGTATTAATACACAATTCAATAGAACTACTTTTACAGTATACCCGTTTGAAAATTAAATAAACTGTTGATATCTACTGAAAAATCATATTTTGTGGTGCCACAACGTCCTAATCGTCGATTGAAATATAAGGACTTATAACAAGAAAGGCATAGTTTAGTTTTCATTCCGCTGTCATTAAGTAAAATTTTGCATTTCTGATTATTCATCCAAAGATATGTAAATCTTTCTCAAAAATTTAATTATCGATATATATAATTCACGCATACCGCTAAAAATCTTAGCCGACACGTCCAATGTTAAATTGTAAATGACATTCTCTCCTTACTCGTTCATTTTACCGTTGAACTGCTTTGACTAATTCGAGTGACTTGATTATTCATGAATAACACACTTGACATGAATTATACAGCATAAAATTACCAGCCACATACTGTAGTTTTCAATATAACATTTTAAACGATTTAAAATTGTCTGATTTAAAATTGCCAAATTGGTGTATTTCGCTTATTTTTATAGCATTATGTGTTACGGCATACTGTTATGGGACATTGAAACTGTATTTATTTTACGAAAATAAAAACTTTAACAAAAAAAGAACCTCCTTCAAAACAAACTGTTCCAAAGTAATATGTAAACTGTTCCAAAATATCCTCTAAAAATTAAAAAATAATTACGTATTATTATTTAGAGTTCTTCGTATGTTTATATTCGGAGTCTGCGTCGCCCAAAGTAGTAGTACCTATAGCTGTATATGTAGTGACAACCTATAGCTACCTTGGCTATAACCGATTTATAATATCTTATATATCCGCGATAATTTTCACTTACACAGTAAAAAAAAACTAAAATTTGGCGGTGAGATCCACCCCCGCGCCTCGGAGAGCACGTAAAGCCGTCGGTCCTGCGCCTGATCTATCTCTCTGCCTCTGAGAGTGAAGGAATAGTGAATGCACTTGTGTACTATGCAATGGAGCAGAGTTGTGGGTCTATGCTCTAAAAACCCTCTCTCATATGAGCGAGGAGGCCTGTGCCTAGCAGTGGGATGTTAATGGTCTGCTACTTACCTTACCTTACACATAATTTTAAGAAATATGTACACCTTTTATGAAAGGGAAGGAAAAAATCGATCGTGATTTAAAAAAGAAATCTCATTTGAAAAGGTCTTTATTAGCATTATTTACGCTCCATCGTGTTAGTACAGCTAAATGAAATGATAGTTTCATAAAAAATAAACATTACTAATAAAAAAAAAACCAACAGACGAATGCAAATAAAACGTTTTGAAATATGAATATTTTTTAATTAGGGTCGATTTCTTACCGTCCCATCATCAAAGGTGTACCCTCTCTTCGTTTTTGGAAGCGGTCTTTATTTGAATTCAGTTTCAAATATATAGGTTCAATCAATTGTATACGTAGTCGTTAACATAAAAATTGTAGTTAAAAGAGTAGCTAAAGAGTTTCTTTCAGGTATCATCTCAGTAGAATACCTCTGCTGTATTAGTGTTAAATTAAGTGAGTGTTTGACTTTTAGAATCTTGAAAACGGTCTATGGGTTGCAACGTTTAAATACAAACATTGGTTCATTTACGTAAGTTCTTACGTGTAAAAGAGTGTTAAAATATTGTATACATTTTTATTTATTTATAAAGGCTTATGCACCTAACTAACACTATAAAGATTATATAATAATTAATAAGAGATTATATATTTAAAATAAGAAAATAAAGAAAACTTTTATTATGCAAACGGAATGATAAATATGCAGGCCAACGCTTACCGTTTTCATATTTTAATATACTAATTTAAGAGTATCTTTTCAAAGTAATTAGTATTATTTGAAAATAGGTCACAGCTGACATCAACATTACCACCCCGATTAGCCATTAAAAAGATATTGTTGTATTCTTTTATATCGCTGATAGGGAAGCGCATGCCTGTCATCTCGGTCAGTCTAAAATTCTAAGAGGTAATTTAGCACTTATTGATGTATACACTACATTTTCTTACATGAGGATACGACCAAAGCTACTCACCAGACAAAATATGCAATTCCTAAATGTCATGCCGGGAATCAAACCAAAGGCCTCTAGGGAAGTCAAGACTAGCACCATTAACTTCCACGAAACCATCGAAGTCATACAGACAATGTTATTTAAAAACTAAAATGAAGCAACAAAAAAAATGTGCTTTAAATTCTATTTTTAAACATTTAAATAAAATTGGAGTATCTCTTTGTAATATCCACACAAAAATATTAATAAATCTCTTTGAATTTTTATACAGTACAGTTGACAAAAAGAGATTACTTTCTACGTTTATTATTTTTAAAACGGCTGGACCAATTTTGATGTGCGTTTTATTACAAGAGATTAGGTTTTAACCCGAAATTTATTTGATGATGCGAACAGCCAACCGTATGAATAGTAATAAATAAAGCGAGGCTGACTTTGCTTATCAATGCATATCTGTAATTTGGTGTTAAATTCGAACCACTGTTATCATATAAAAAAAAATTCTTGTAATTTAGTCGGCGTCATAAGAAACAATAGGAGATAAAAATGAATTACTTATAAAATAAATTTGTATTTTTAGCGCGGCCGTACACAAAAGCTCGTTGAAATAAATACACCGAAATTGTTGCGAAAACAGAAATTGAAGTGGCGTGCAGTGGTTTGATCCCTTTATCAAATAACAGAATTTCGTTTCATATTTCATTACGTTTAATAGACATACCAGAAATAATTAAACTTAAACTATAAATGGTTTTATACTAGCTGGTGTCCGTGATTTTGCAGAACAAGAAACGTTCTTAAGTACCTAATATAAGTTATGAATTTGTATTTCCGATAATATTATAATACAAAGCATAAGTTTCCTTGCAAAGATTCATTCTATAATTTACCTCATCTTGTTCACATTTTGAAACGCAGAAAGTTTAAAAGGCATTGTTTTCAAACTAATCACTAAATTTCTAATAAAATTATATTGTGGGATTTTTTTTCGAAATTTATTAAGACACTGGAATTTCCAAGTACATACGTGATATAAGACAGAGCAATAGTGAAATGTGTGTGAACTAAGCTATTTAATTTAATAATGAAACAATAAAATGAAACATGATGTATAACATAAAGTCAATTCATACGCAATCAAGCAATAACTTCTTAAACTCATTTCAATAGATGAGACTATAAATTTTCCCAAACAAAATTTTATATTTGGTAAAGTGTATTAATTTTCATCCATTACAAGTCGATAAAACTTGTTGCGGTATTGGCAGTCGTAGAAGGACGAATAAAAAAAGTATTTAATTAACCTTTGAAAATATGAACAAGATTTAAAATAGAAAGAGTAGGAATTGATTAACGTAATTTTAGAAATAGTTTAGAATGTTCTGGAATAATTATTTCAACGGAAAATATGTCGGACATATAACATAGTTCAGATCATTGTTAGCTATAAGTACGGTATGTATCTGAATGTGTCAATGAACAAGAATAATGCCAAATTTAATTACATTCATGTTATGACTTTTAACCCACGCAGTTATGGGTCGTAAGCAGTAGACTAAAATGTTTATTCATAAAATTGACATTTAGATAATAACACTCCAGACTCTGTACTCAGTATTCTGAGATTAAAATCTGTATAAAAATAAACAAAATTGTACTCTGTTTGTAATTTCAAATTAACAGTTTTTCATTCATTGCATATAAAAGTATAATCGGTACTTAAGTCAAAAATATATTTAATGGTCTGTCTGTTTGGTCCGGTTGAACCGGGAATCTCTTTTATTTTGGAAAAAAGGCAGCCGGATGACGTTGTTTGTACCGCGGAATACAACTAATTATTTATAATATTTGTTATTAGCGACAGGATAGCGCATGACTGTGATATGTGGTTTCTACACAGCCCAGTACCGGTAGACAAATCTCTATGAATGATGGTACGTCTTCGTTGATAGGGTGGTAAGTAGGTGGCTAATTTCCACCGGCTGTGAAGCCGAAGCCTTCCACTAGTCCAGACAAATTAGAAGATTCAATTTCCGAAATTCGACCTACCGAGGACCGAACTTCTGCTAGCAAAGCGAGTAGTCGCACCACTACTCCAGTGAAGCCATCAAATTTAATTTAGGTAATTAAATGTTATTTAATTATTAGGGTAGAGATTTTTTCGTTTATAAATTCAATATTTCTATCTTAAAAAAATTATACGATTTGCAAGTATTGCAAGTAAAATTCCATGAACTTTGCGTGGGCTTTTCCCTGCAGGCAGTGCTAATCTTTCATTTTGTTTTTTTTTTAGTTCAATCTATTTTCCGAACCCAGGAGTTCATTATTAGTTAGTCTCTTATATAATGTTGTTACATTGTAATAACTTTGTAGTAATTTCATTTTTCCTCGCAATTTTATATATTGGTAATAGGTGTTTTAAATTGAATCCATAAATAAAATACCAGCCCATTAATGTCCCTCTCCTGGGTTTCTTCACTTACAAAGAGAGAGTTTTTATTTTTATATGCAGGTTTCCTGACGACGCTTAACGTCACCGAAAAGCGTAATGATGAAGTTTTAACAACAATTAAGCATATCAGTTTTACCCCTACTTTTACAGTCTCTTTGTAAGGCTAGAAGTACTTTCCCAAGATTCGAATCTGTAACATGTGAACAAAAATTCACGTATACGTCTGTTGGGCCAACACAGCCTGTAACGTTACTTATGTATAAATAATTAATAACATTTCTATTAATCTTAAATACAAAAATAAATATTAAGTTACAATTTGTAATATTTAAACTACATATGGTTTACGGCATTTTATAACTCCGCTTAAGTATGGGGAACTGGCATTGCATACTAAGGTGTGTAGGCGACTGGGTACATTGCACTGAGGATAGCATTGCTCCTTGACTTTTCATCTAAAAATGTCAACAAAGCCTATTGGACCAAATCTTAACTCTTCTCGTTAACAAGTATTATGTAAAGGTTAGTAAAACCAAACACAAAAAAATTTCTACCTATTTCCTGTATCGAATTGACCATTTAACTAATGAACCTTAAACCGGTTTCCTTAGAAAGTCAATATGTCTCTAAATCATTAATATCACTCATTCATTACGAGACCGTCAAAATTATGCGCATTTGATTGAAATTTACCAAAGCGACTCCTTCTGCAATGTATATGGCCACAAAGAACAGGGTTCCTCATATGAGTACGAGAACTGAAATGACAATGCCGGGATCATTAGATATATAAATTTTTGCCATAACTTTTAAACAAAAACCAATGTCATGTTAGAACAACGACAAGCGCAACTTCGCCTGGGTACATATAAATGTGGCTCTTAAAGAACGGCACTATCTATTTGATGCTTTTTAACTGAGATGTGAGATAGGCCTGTGGTATTTTCGAAGTTTTAAAGAACTACAACACGCGCCAGGATTTTTGCAAATGCCATTTTGTCCAATACAAACACTTAATTTCTGCACGAAATAAAGAAGTGCTAACTTCACACTCAGATTAAACTACTTTGTCATTTCGATGTACTTTCTAGTATGTAAACAATTTTTTTCATATATTGTTCAATTAATCTTGATAGCGTAAACCATTGATTAATATATATAATCTATAGACAAATTCAACGATTGATTGTCCAAGTTTTGAAAATAGTCTTAACGGCCTCGCTGGCGCAACGATGCAGGTACTTATTTTCCTGTCCAAATTCCTGGGCTTGATTCCCGGCAGGTCAAACTTAGAATATCGTATTTTCTAATTTTTTTAACTCTAAAACGATCGCTAGCTCTCTATTAGCAAAGAGTTGCATCTAAGCAAGAAAAACTTATTATACAATAATATTCCTTTAGGTCAATATATTATTTTATACTCTATTTCTATTAACAATATGTTACTACAGTACTTATATTTATTTGTTATTACTTATGTATTAATAATAAATAATAATTTATGCGTAAAATACACATCAATCTATTCCTGCAATGGCAAATAATTATCCCCATTTTAACAAATTCCTTAAGATAAATAATGAAATATAAATCTCAAAGAATCCTTATATTTCATACGAGACCTTTATCCGGCTGACATCATTTATACTTTTATCAAAGTTCTAAGTGTAGTAAAATGATTTATTTAAAAATATGTGTGTGTTCACATAAATCATAATAAACATTGTAAAGCGTACCGGATATTTGCTAAGATCGTATAAAAAGTAATACAACACGCAGCTTTTTCGCTACAAACGACTTCTTCTGGGCAGCGATTAAATCTAGAAAAGTTTATTTAAAAGACGAACTATTCCACTATTTGTATAGTTAACGTTCACACATATTGAGGTTAAAACAAAAACAAGGAATTATTTATACTGGGAATATAATAGATCAACCTTCTCAGAATGTTGTTACGAGACAGGGTAATTCGTCACGTATTTTGTAAGCGGCCGAAACACGTGCTAAAACATTTGTTATCTTTCGAACATACTAGCTATTGTTAACAGTCGACAAAAGTTATATTTTTAAACCATTCGTTACAATATTATCGCACAATTTTACAACCTTCAAGTAAATTATGGGTATTCTTAGATTATGTATCAAGCAATTTTATATTGAACTAATCCATAAAAAAGATTTTTGTTTTATGAATTTAGACAGCAAGAGCAAAAAGTGGCCTGTCATATCCTAAGGCAAAATTAAAAATATAAATATATTCAATAACACACGTAAAACTTGTAAATATTGGAAGGATGCATGGTAAGTTACATTATGATTAAATTTATATACATATATGTGTATATATATATATATATATATATACAAGCTTATCACCGACGCTAAAGAGTTATTAAGGAGGATCTATATATTTCTCTACGTGATCAAATCATAAATCATGAGATCCGTAGCAAAACCAAAGTCACCGATATAGCCCTACGAATCGCGAACCTGTAGTGGCAATTTGGCACGTAGTCCGACGGACCCATGGACGTTGGGGCCCGAAGGTGCTGGAGTGGATGATGACTATATCTTTATATCAACCATTTAGGGTCGTGAAAATTGACTATTTGCTTAAACTAGAATACTTGTTTATATTTAAAGTTTGGTTCGTGTGTTTCCTCGTGTAATAAATCATGATCTATGACATAGGTGAAATGCATGAGATTAAGCGAATCTAAAAAATAATCACCGAGTTAATCTAATGAGATTGAACGGCTCAAAGATTTTTAGGATAAGAACAATAAAAGCGAGATTATAAAAATCTATGAAAGAAATGACCACATTAGCAAACCAATCGATGAGTGAAATTATACGAAATCTCCTACAATTTATGACCAACTTTTTCAAATACTTAAATGCAAGCTCAACAAATTCATCATAAAAATTTTACTCCGTTCATATTTTAATATTATAAACGTAGAGCACAACTATTACTAACCGAACTCTTTGATCTGGTCAACTGGAATAACTTGTAAATCGTAACATTTAATAACAGTAACAGTTTTATACGTTTAGGATTTAGAATATGCATTATAAGAAGTATATAAGAAGTACAATACAAAATGCCGTATAAAATGGGAAAACTTGTTATTATGGAGTGTTTTAAATAGACATGATGTTAGAGTTTTAATGTCCAGCGTCCTATTATTAGTCTAGATATTGTAATCGTAATAATTCAGAAAATAATATTCACTAGTAATTAATATGGTCAAATCCATGTACGCCGTGTTCAAACATTGATAAATTTCAAATTATTTTATATGAGTATAAACAATATAAAACAATCCCTTCTAGATAGTGTCTACAAATATCTGTAACTGAATGTTTGGTTAGGATCGGTATGCAAAGCGTAATAAATGCATCAGATCGGGTAATCTTGCATTTTTCCCACGTGTTCTAAATATATAAAAGTCTTTCCATTTGTACTAACTCTTCAATAAAAAAATCGATGTGAATATGGAAGCCTTATTTGTTCGAAACATGGTTTTATTTTAAACTGAAGGTGGACCACACAGTGTTTTATATATTACACTTGACCCTACACAATTTTTTTGTGTCGTAAAAAAACAGCTTAGGCAGAATCCCCTAGCCACATGTTAAAAGAGGGCAGTAAATCAGTCAAGCGATGACATGCGACGAAATCTTTACTTACAAGTCCAAGATCTTTGTAGGGTGTCATTGCTTTATCCTTCTTATTTTCAAAATTACTGTATTTAATGAGGAAACAGTAATGCCACTGAATATTGCATATACGATTTATAAAATATAAGCAATATTTATTGATAACTAGGAGACCCGAAGGACTTCGTTCTGTCAAAAAGATTTGGAATTTGGCAGATTTCAGTTTTACGAATGAATTTCGAAATGAAATTACAGCAATACTAAATATCTATAGCTCTTACATTATGTGACTATTCAATTTGGCCGGGTTGAGACTATTCAATTCATTTTGAACTTTGTGCAGCGATAATAAAGTGCAAATTGACTCTTTAACGTTAGGAACACACATAGCTTAGATAACAGTGAATACTTGTAATTTATTATGAACTTTATTGAATAGCAATAAAGGTCACTAAGGTACTTATTAACACAGTAATACGTTTATTTTATATATGTTTATATATATATTTCACATTATGTGTATATATATGTATCATAGGTATAATACTTGTGTAGTATTTCATTATAGTTTATTTTATTTACGCACTGCCCTTATATATTTCATTGTTTAATTTCGACAAGGGTTGCCTGGCAGAGATTGCTTAAAGCAATAAGGCCGCCCTTGCACATAGATCAATAGTTTTATCTTATCAATTTTAGCATAAGTTTCTGTACCGTTAATTTTATGTGCAATGAAGCATTTCTATCTATCTATCTAAAGGTCAAATTTACTCTACTTTTTAGTTAGAAAACGTTTGTATGGGAAACAGAAAAGGGCTGTTTTTAGGGTTTTCTCCTACAATTATTCGAACTTATCTCGCCGTAAAAACCATCCTTGGACTTCAACGAACATTTAAAAAAAGAAATGGCAAAATTGACCCAGGCGTGGTTCATTTATGCGCTTACCAACACATTTTGCGATTCATTTTTATATTATAGATATATCTAAGGAATAAAAAATGTTTCTGATTTCATGACCAATAAATAATAATGCAAAATTTACACAATATAATAAAAGGAAAAGTTCATTGTTTTAAATGTATATCGAGATCCCTAAAAGATTTTGCCATGGTGTAAGTAAGCATTGTGTTATAATAATAGAAATCGCGGTTCCCAGTTAAAATAATGTAAGTTTCCGTGTAATGCGTTTAAGAAGCTAATGCTAAATGGCGTTGAAGTTCATATTTTTTAATAACATTACTTGTTAAGATAAATAATATAATTATAACAACTAAAAATCCTTATGCAATAATAGCCCCCAACATTGTGAGAGGATGGAATTACTATTGCCAGTGTATGTCACAAACATAATACAATGTTTTTCTTTAGTCATCTTAGAACAAACATGACATCAGGGTCGTCAATGACAAATAGGTTCTGTTCTTCCTTTTAACTTTCAATTTGTTAATAACTTGCTGGCCTATTTATGTTCACTAATTGACAGAATATTTAGCTCCCATACAATATTATTACTACACAACACTTTTAATACATTGTTGGCACCAATATGAGTTTAACTTGACATTTGCTTTTAAGTTATCTAAAGCATGTTTATTACATACGTAACTGTCTGCGGTTTTTTTAGTAGTAATATATTTTTATATATTTTTAACTATTAATGGTCACAAAAATTTATATCTGGAAAACCAAAAATGTTAATTATCTCAACAATAAGCTGCTATAAAGCTCACAATTATGGGTCAGGTTTTTTGAAGATTCGTGAGCATAATAATTTTATTTCATCAATTTAGATGAGCTGCTCTTATTAAAATAATATTTTTGTATATCACTACCCACGTAATCTCCGATTCCATACGAATATGGGGCAACTCGTTGTTAGTGAGTGTCTACATCGCGAAAAGAATTTACCGATTTTTAAATCAATGGGGCGAAGAAATTCGAAAATTTCGCAGTGATTTTTTTTCGTGAATTTTATCTACGTTGTAATATATTTATAAACAGCGACAAGTATTTTATATCTCTGAATGAAAGATTTGTGAAAAAGGA
Organism: Elymnias hypermnestra; assembly: GCA_015832385.1. Taxonomy (NCBI): domain Eukaryota; kingdom Metazoa; phylum Arthropoda; class Insecta; order Lepidoptera; family Nymphalidae; genus Elymnias; species Elymnias hypermnestra. The sequence goes on from JACTOM010000015.1 coordinate 1,200,449, forward strand.
AATCTCATAAGAATACAGATATATTTGATGATATTTAATATTGCGAAGGTACTGTTAGATTTGTTTCTTTGAATTAATTTCTTAGAGAAGCACGAGATCCTAATTGATATACGGCACGTATTGCTCTTTTTTGTAAAATAAATATAGTTTCCATGCCCGCCGTCTTAACCTATAGTAGTATGCCCGAAGACGTAATGCTATGGAAATAAGTATAATGAAATATTATATATATATATATATATATATATATATATATATATATATCCAGGTATCTATTGACTCATCACGATATCTATGGAACCATAACTTGAAATTTGGTAAGAATAATCCTTTTGCTAAGTAGAGGTCAGCTTTTGCAAATCCGGAATTTGGGAAATTCCACCAACAAGGAGGGTAAAATTTTCACATTAAAAATAATTTCAACTTCACATTTACAAACTATATTTAAATGGTACGTAAAAGTTGGTCAGAATTTTTTTTGACGTAATGGAATCTATCAAAAGTAAATTTTAGGAAATTTCATCCTCAAAGTGCAAAGGGCAGTGGGGGTTTGTTTCTTATTTGCTAAACAATTTGCTTAAATTAATGAAACTGCTACAAAAAAACATCCCACGCAGATGAAATCGCAGGATCAGCTAGTATAATATAAATTAGGTATATACTCGTATTATATTAATAGGTATTTACTATATATAAACAGAAACTTACGTGTTTCATTGGTATTTCAAAACCGTCATTATGCATATTAGTGAAAAAAAACTTATAAACTTATGAGTAATTTTGGAATATGCGTAACTTGCCAACCAACAGTGGAGTAACGTGGTGGCTCTATACTCCAAAAACTCTCCTTTGTGTGGGTAGGTTGCCACTTACTTAATAAATTATAACCTGTTAGATTACAATGAAAGGATTTATAAATACGAGATCAATAAGTCCCTTCGCAAAAGAAGAGCCATCTGTATAAATATCCTACGGCGGGGTCAAATAGAGAAGAACTTTTATTTTATTTGTAAGAACGGAAATGAAATTCGGGAGCTCCGTTCCTAAGAGCGAACACTGATGCGCACCAGTGCATCAATACTCGAGGTCTCAATTTTGGGACGATAAATTTAGGTCTTACAATTTTGCAGTCAACAGTGAAAATGAACTTTGTATATAATTCAACCTTTGTCAAGCTCTAGTTACTCCGCAACCACGCCGAATGCAAACCTGTCGAATGAAATGAAAGACACGATGGCGTGAAGTATTTATAATACAAGAATGTAGACCGCAAATTATAAAAGATGGTACAAAACTTATATTATACACAGTCTTATATGCGGTGTCACGCGTGAATTACCCTACCCCTGAAAGTATGGTGAAATTCGTACTTAACGACCATCTACATATAAAGAGTTACTTATAATTTAGCAATTACACCTTTGCTAAATTCAATTGCGAATAATTTTGAAAATTCTGTCACGAATGAGTGAATGACTTTAGTTCTTTATAATGGTTTTGGAGGTACATCGTTTGCATGCATTCAAATTCTAAATCAGGCATAGGTACAAAAAAATTGTGTTTACTAGCAATACCCCGCGTTGACACCCGGGTACCGTTCTCGTGGCAATGGAAATTCTACTAAGTCGGACTATAGATTTATTTTACATAAAAGCTTTATTTCACTTACTTTTTAATCACTTCCTTTCAGATTATAAGATACATACATTCATAAACTAATCAATAAACAGATTTTACTTTCTACTACTAAACAATAACTAAAACATTTTTAAATTCGTGACATCATTTATGTAGAATATCTGACATTTAGTAAATTTAAAAATACTCTACATATATTAAAAGATTTTTTTAAACGGTCCAGTAATTTATTACAGCTTGATTATTATAAATTGTAAAAAATTAAAAAATCAAAATGCAAAACTTTCTTCTAATTAATTAAAATTAGAGAAGAGATTTATTTGTAATACTTTATTGTCTCAGAACTTCACTATACATAATATTTGACACTATGGAGTTCGACTCGGGATATATTATTTTCTTTAGATTGAGATTTTATAATTCGTCGTCTTTTGAATGGAATATCTGATTTTAATCATTGAAATTTATTCTACATATATTGAAACGGTCTTTAATTGAGTAAGGATTAATACAGTTATAAATAATATGGTTTCATTATTGTCGTATGAATAAAATGTAAAAAGTAACTATAGTATATATAACTACCACGCCAGATACTTAAACCTTAAGCTTTTAAAGCAAGTTTAATTTTTAAATATTTGGTATTAGTAGTAGTGGTAGCCTTTAGATATAAAGTATTAATATTTCTAAATGCAAATGTGATCACATCTTTAAATGCTCTTATATTAAAGATCCAAAGATTTAGTTTTGAAGGACAACGACAAATGGCGCAAGAGACCATTGTATATATTTTCCCACAATAAATCAACTGTATACTGCTGAGTTTTTATTACAGATTTGCAAATTATTATAGTGTTAAATGAAAAATAATAGCATATCTCAAATGATTACGCTCAGTATTCTAAGAGAATGAGCGTTTATTATTTTATCAATATATATTTATTGTTAGTTTCTTAACCACTCGCCAAGTTTGCAAGACTTTCTGGCTCTGTGATTTAAACATCAATTAGTTTGGATACAATTGCATTTATTACCCTTTAATGTATTGTTACAACTTTTGTATAAATCAATTAAACGTATTATTACTCACGAAGTCTTTCCTTTTTTAAGTAAAATCTCTAGTGTTTAATGGAATAGATAAAGTGTTTGAGCATGAATTTTTGGATAAATTGTTGATGTTGAATTCTTAACTATGTTAATAGTGATATTAAACAAAGGATGCATATGAATATTTGTTCATTATTACGAAACTTAAAAATATTTGACCTTAATTTCGGGGAGACTATTACTGAAGCGGAGACTATTTAAAGCGTGTGTTGAAACATTTGCTGCAGATTGTTGATTATACTTGTATCTTATACCAATCTGCTAGAAAACACTGCTTACTTGCGATTTTATAACATACTTGACCAAATTATGAGTTGGCGAAAATTGTAAGATGTAGCGGAGTCAACAGAGTAGAATAACTAAGAGATAGTTTCTCTTTTTAAAAAAAATATATATTAATTTTCGTGAAGGAAAATGTCGTAAGGAAACGTGCATATCTTGGGAGTAATTCTGGATTACGTGTAGCCTATCAACCTGCAGTTGCGCACCGTGGTGGATTGATGTTCCAACAAACCATCTCTCCTATGAATGAGAAGGCCTGTGGCCACCTGTGAGATGTTAATAGGCGGCTACATAGGAAGTATTTATCAAAATGTTTTAAATAAGTTTTTTTTAATGCTGACAAGTTAATGCTTGACTGTGATCACACCTGATGGTAAGCGATGATACAATCTAAGAAGGGAGCGCGCTAATCTGTGAAGAGACATTTTACCTCTTATGGTTTCTACATAGCATCGTACCGGGACACAAATCTCTTTGTTTTGGCGGTACGTCTTTGCTGGTAGGTTGGTAATTAGCCACGGAATAGCTTCCCACCAATCCAGACTCAGAAAAACTTGAAAAGTTTCTAAATTCGCCCTACCGGGGATCGAATTGAATCGAAACCAGGATCTCTGCTAGCAAAGCGAGTAATCGCACTACTGCGCTAGCGAGGCCGTCGAAAAGTGTACTGACCCATGCGTTTAGCGCTATCTATCGACTAAGGAGCGGCGTTGTCTTACAACTATTTACGACACTATCAAACAAACAAGACATATTATACTAAGTATATGCAGTAATTTTATTAACTTTCACAAGGTTTTTTGACGCTGGGAAATTCATTTAGGGACCAATCTGCACAGATGACCGGTCAAAAGAGTGGGGCGAAGTTATAGAGGAGACCACGCCGTACCCACTAAAACCCCATACAACTATTTTAATACTGTGAGACACCAGGGGATCAACTTGCGCATTTTACCCTGGTGTCCCGGATGAGTTTGACTTAGGAAGTGAGAGGAAGCGCCCAAATATATACCGCCCCAAACCCCGCTGCGGTGATAAGGGAATTCACTGCAATCTCCCTCCCTCGCTCGAGGACCTCTTTCAGCCAGACTACTGTCCACGAAGACCGCTCCCGTCCACCAGATTAATATTCAATTTTATTTACAATGGCTGTTCTGGCAAAATTATAGGCACACGCTTGTAGCTTATAACTTAAGTCATTGCGTGAAGTAGGGCACGCACGTCGTCTATGGGTTTTTGTGTTTAGAACAATCGGTCACCGTTAGCGGACGGCATCTCGGACGCGTAGGAATCACTCGACCCCGTCAACCGTTCTGAATAATTCTGAGCTTCGTATGTATGCGTGTGGCAATATTAAAGTAAACGAACATCGAACTTTTGTTTGTGCCGACTCCAATTAGAGATACGGAAAGGTCGGAAGGAGAATGAAATTGGTTTTCTGTTTGACTCAATTACATTCGATATTTGAAATAAATGCTGTAGTGAACTGTAAAACTGCATTCAATTAATTTAAAAAAGTGGCGAACGATATATTGCCTTCTTCAATTTTTTTATCACAATATTGTTTAGTTGAGTACTATATTTACGCTATTTACTCTTAAGAACGAGTGAATCGAAGTACGCCTTAAAATATTTTATATATTGAGGTATTTATTTACAGCTTTCCTGGCACATTAGTGTGAGTACTCGCTTCGTTCTAGAACATGTACCTTCTGATTCTGGAGTAGCGGGGAGCTTCGGCTAGTTACCATGGTGGTAGGACTTTTTTGGCAACTGTTATTTTATTTAAACAGCTTTAACTGATAATCTCTTACATTTGTTTCATTATTCTGTTGGAATTTGAACATTTGAACATTTAGGTTATAGAAATTCGCAAGGAACTTGAATTTTTCTAAAAAGCAGTTCAGTCGGCATGTTCCGTAATGCTAACTTATGTGAACGAGTCACGTCACCTATCTTTTTATTGCTGCTACTATTTCAATAAAAGGTACACAGCACATTTTTAGATAATAAAAAAAAATATTAATGCTTATTTATTTATAATTCTGAATGGACATTTTCTGAGAATTTACATTTTAAAACAGAGTGTTTGACGCCGCCCATTTAGAAAACAATACTAAATAGTGTTATTTATTAATTTACTCTTGCAATTAAAACGCCGTAGATTTTTATTAAATAAATTTTATAATTTGGTATGTAAGATTATTTAGGGTTATAACTCAAAAATGTATTAATTTATTGTTAATGCTAAAAAGTGTGACTTTTGTAATACAATTAGATTTTTGTTAATATGAAGAGAAATTATTATATTTAAAAGTTTCTTTTCAATACGGTCAGCGTCGTTGTCATTTTTGCTGATTAACATTTGTGACGGGACATTGCCTACAAATATATAAAATTGGTGTAAATGTTTGTAATTTCAAATTAACTGCTCTTAAAAAAATGAGTATATATCATATAAAAAGTCAACTTTAATAATTGTCACTCTATCTTTGCTTATTACCGCTAATCTCTGACAGGGTTGGAACAATTGAGAGCGATTAAACGAGCGAGCAACCTAGTAAAGTTAATTACAAGCAATGATTTCACCAAATTTTATCGCAATCTTTCAATCGATTGCAATATAAATGAATACAGTCATTTTAATAATGAAATAAAACTTCGGCGTATTTTTAATATTTTTTTAGCATTCTTTCCCGAATATATCAATGGCTCGGTTTCATAGCCGCCTGAAATTGTATCTAGGCAAACTAGGATAACGCAATACATTTTGAAGCGTAGGGAAAACATGATCCCGCTTTTAGAGTAAACTAATATTGCAAATCTATACAACTTGCAGCTCGGTTTCAGTTTGAAATTGTTGGTGTGTATCTAAACTAATATTATAAAGAGGAAACATTTGTGTTTTTATATGTATGTATTTATGGGTATGCGTATGTTTGTAACGTTCCCACACAAAAACCACTTGACCGATTAAAAAAAAAAATCACCTTTAGAAAGCTGCATGTTTCTCAAAATAAAGTAGGGATACCTAAGAAAATGCATTAAAGTAACACAAAGTGTGTAAGAAAACATCTGACATCGCGTGCGCTGCGGAAATTATTTATTATAAAACAAAAAAAAATCTACAATATCATTGAAGGTATTAATATCTTTTAAAGTGTCCGTGATACCATATGTCCAACTACTGTAGTTACGCCACTATAACTACTTTTTTACATTTTAAAAGTCAATAAAAGTGCGCACAATAATTAAACCATATTACTCATACCTCTGTATTAATCCTTATCCTATTAAATGACATTCCATTCAATATTAGTTGTTGAACTTTGACTGACGCCGACTATATATATAATACTAATTGTAACTACATTATATTATCCAATATTTTTCATTTACTTAGGAGAAAATACGAAATTATTTTTTACTTTTTAGACCATATTAATTTGTTTGGAGTGGTTTCTTTGAAGGCAGTTTTTTTTTTGTTAATTTTTTTTTAATTATTGTTTTTATTTAACACATATAACAATAATACTGAAGAACAAAACAAAATAAAAATAAATTTTAAATTGCAATTATAATCAAAATAAAAGATACCATATTTAATAAAAATGAACATTACAATTCAGATTACATAATGGCAAGGCAGTTAACATAATGACAGTTCACTGCGTATATATATTAGAAAACTTGTTGTATGTACATAAAAACATTGACTCTTTTAATAAAAAGAGTGAATGTACATCATATAACTTACGAAACCAAAACAAACTTGTTATAAATTCTAGTAGGCTGCATAAGATTAACAACTCATTTAAGGGTAACTGTATACGTTTCTATAATAAACTCCCACAAGACGTTCTAAAGATGTCAATTAATAAATTCAAAGTCTTTGTTAAAAGAAAGTTGATAGAAAAATCGTATTATAAGTTGCAAGATTACCTAGACGATAGAAACGCTTGGGAGTGAACAAATTGCTCTAATTTTAATTAAAATATAGTAAACTAATTTGTTATTGTAATGATGATGGTAAAAAAAAAAACCCGACTGAGTTTGTTGTGGGTTCTTCTCGGATCAGGGCGCGAAGGAACCCTCGTAACTTTAGATTTTAAGCCGATCTTGAGTACCGTCATCAGATGTATATTAGAATCAGAGTGTGGAAAAAAAATATAATTTGACGATTCAAAAGTGCTGTAATATGCCTACTTGAATAAAGATATTTTTGATTTTGATTTTGATTTTGATTTATGTAACAATATTGTTAAATAAATCTAAGGGTCCAAGGCGTCCTCGTCATTTTCGTGATTAAACAATTTTCTGTAATCTACCTATATTATTCACTTTTTATTAAGTAATAAACACTAGACTTCAACTGAAATGAGCCCTTAAAAGGTATTTCGGAACATAACCCCAGAACTGAAAATGAATTGTTTTAATATGTCCCTTTATAGAAAAAGAAAACACATGTCTCTGCATATAGATGAGGTACCTTAAGAAATGTTTTTTATTGCAACGTCATCGGAGTATTTACTGCTTCCTTATAATATAATTCCATGAGCGGAGTCCTCATTTATCACGGAACCCTAAACGCCGATGCAGGTCTCACGTAATGTATGTTTAGGAATACATCAAAGACATTTATGACAGTTCGCTTATACTTACATTGTGCTTATTGGTTTTTATTTTTGTTTATATCTTTACTAGAGATTTGTATTAAAGTCCGAAAATTTTTGTCGCACTTTCAAGAATGAAATATAAGTTAGCTGAGTCGCTACATACCATTGATTATGATGATTCTTTCGATTCGACTTTTTTTCTAGTACAGAAATTGGTAACGGTATTTTTTCTAATTCAGAAATGATTGCATGTTCCTAGTAAAAGATCTCAATCAATACTATGAATATACACAGCAAAAAAATACAGGAGAATTTTATTTGTACAAATTTTCCATATTTTCTTCTATAGTATTCAAAAATAGTGTGTTTTGTTATTCTTCTAATGAACGGCATACAAGAATCTTTTTAATGATGACATTTTTTGCTAAAATAAACAAGCGAAATCGCTGGTATAGCTAGGTTAAAAGAAATGTATCCACTTTTAATAAATTTTCCCTTAGGTAAGTGCTTTTACAAAACTTTCTGATCACGGCACCTTACAAAGTAATATGCTAAAAACCTTCTGATGCAAAGTTTGTTATAAATTCCTATTTTAGCTCCGATGATCAGCAACTATTCCTATGGCCTTGAGGCATTCACTAGTGATATGCAGGCCTGTAATTATATACAACTTATCTTGTTGACCTCACTTAGTTTACTTTGAATCCGTATGTCTTTACATAACAGTGTGTATGGATCCAAATGTACTTGCTACATATTACGCTATTTAAACAAGAAACTAACATACACCTGAAGCTAGTGTTTGCTTTAAACTTAATTACAGTGCAGGTTAGCGGACATTGAAGTTGCGTCTAACGTGGTTACTTATTTTTCATATTGCTGAAAACTTAGCTTGACTTATGAGAAATCCTATATAGAAATGCTCTAACCTAATAAAAAGTGATTTATCTCTTATTTTTTCTACACAGCATCGTACAGAAATGTTTTTTTGTTAGCAACACTTCGTTGCTGGTAGGGTCACTAACTTGTCACCGCGGAAGCCTCTCACCAGTCCAGACTTAGACAAACTAGGAAATGCAATTTCCTGAACCCTTTCCAAATCGAACCCCGTTTACGAAGAGATCACTCGCATCGTTGCGTCAACGAGACAGTTAATTTATCACAGTATTACCAACGTAACTATTTGAAGAACATAGATAAATATTGAATAAATAACCTGCGTCCAAGTCAATAAAACTATCGAAGTAAGACCATTTATCTATCTATCTAAGACCAATTAATTTATTACCGTCCGGCAGTATCACAATAAATCGGCCTTTTTAAAATTATCGTTATTTGCGTTTAATCTGCTTACTTGATTTATACAACTATGACATGCTGGCGTAAATCTTACAATATAGTTCTCTTAACAAAAATTGCGGGGTACTATTCCCGAAAGGGAAAATTTTGAAAATTTTATTTTTGTATTTTTTTATTTAAGAAGACTGTTGAGTGGCTTTGGTCGTGGCTAGCTAACAAGCTTCCAACAAAATTGTGCCACCATAAGAAAGGAAATTGGTATCCGGTACGGTGATTTCCAGGGCATTAAATGGATGAACGTTTCTGTAATAAAAAAAAGAATAAATGCATATTCATAAATCTGCTAAAGTAATTGACATTCACCAATTAATTGAAAGAGTTTTCTTTTAATTATTGCCATGAAAAAATATTTTTCCCTAGTTAGACAATTTTCTACATTTTGTTACGCGGGTATTCAACAGACCACAAAATTTACCTATATTTAACAAGATTGTTACATTATAAAACCCACACCATAGTGCAATATGGAACTAGACACTTACGTATCATATTTACTGTACATGATCTGATTCAAAGTGATTGCAAGTTTACTTGGACTATAGAAGGTTCACGGTCAACAAGTAATTCCATCTAATAGAAATACCATAATCGTAAAAGAAGATTAAATAAAACAAAATAAAAACGTATTTTTCAACACCAAGAATGAAGTTACGTGCTTGATTGTTAATTCAATCGATCATTGGGCTTTCCAGAGAAACTTACATATCCCGGGAGTAATTCTGGGGTATGTATAGCGTGTCAATACGCAGTGGAGCCGCGTGGTGGGCCAATGCTGTAAAAACCCTCATGCCAAGAAAGAGACCGATGTCCAACAGTAGGTCGTTAATAGACTGCTACTTACGTTTACTATATATGGTGCAATTGTTTTCATAATGAAACGTATTTTAATTATATTATTAATCTTACCTAACCTGCGGAGCTCTTACGTTCAGTGAATAAACGACAAAAATAAACACTATGTTCGTGGGCTGCCCTTTTACGTTGCATCTCTATTTACGTTAAAAGCTTTCAATGAGCGCTCCTGTTTCTTTAAATTCAATATTGGTCTTTAATTTTACTGAAATGACTGACTTGCGATTTTATAATTGCATTTAGGGGAAACGGTGATTTCAATTGCGACATTGCTAATGTGATTTGAGGACTTCGCAGTTTTATCGATGAAATCACTTACAGCTACGAAAAGGATTTTCTGGTTTGTTTAATTATTTGATCGAAATACTCGACCGCGTCCTTTAAATTATAACGTCAAAATTGAAACCACCATCTTCAATAATAAATTCGTCGTCCGATTTTGGAATTGAAAATGTTTTCGTAAAATTTACATTTTCTCATTCTTAGATGTTTACTTCGAGATTTGCTATATCACAATTCGATTGAAAAAAATCTAATTTTAAGTAAAAATTATTTATATGAGTTTTGTTGGCGAGTGAAGCTTTGTATACTTTGTTATGAGACGTATATTTTCAATATCAATTTTGAATCTGTACTTTATTTATGTCGTTTTAATTCAGTCAACTTTTCTTGGATACTGATTGAAATCCATCACGGCACCACAATCAATAGTGGTCAAAGATACGTGAGTAGATCGGCCTACTTTAGTTAACCTTCGGTACAATTCACAAGCCTTTGATATAAAGCGTTATTACACGATACATGTTTTATTCGATAATTTGACTAATTATAAACTAATGTACCATTTTTTCATGGTGAAATGCGCTTTTCACTTGAGATGGTAAAATTCAAGATTTGTTATGAATAACGCTAAATAAATTCCAACTTTATGACCCACTATAAAACTCGCTATGGTTTACAAACAAACTTTTTGCGTGAATTACGTAATACTTATATCAATATTAAAATATGATACTTCATATAGATTATTATATATTATTATATCATAGAAAGATTAAATTATTGTTTACCAAAGCCCTCTCGCACTGAAATGAAATATTAATTGCGAAATCCCTATCCAAATAATATTTTTGCATAATTCCGTAATATTTGATTTCAAGAATGATTGTTCCTAAGTTAAAGCACATCAAACTTTATTTTATACTTATTTTAAGTATATATGATATTGAAAGCAACCTATCATTTATTAAAAAGCAACAAATTTTATTTTATTTATTTATTAAAGTAAACACCCACAAGCAGTACAATTATACAAACATAGAAGAGTAATGATTAACAAAAGTCGTATGCTACTTGCCTACTCTTTTACAAGTTTTCAACAAATTACAAATTTTTAAATGAACAGTCAACATCATATTAATAGTAACTAATTAAACTAAATTAACAAATTAACAAACTAAATTTAAGTAAGTAATTACAATAAATCTTAGTCAGTTATAATTGGCGTCAGTTATGTTTAAGAATGCAATGTATTTCTTCTGAAAACTATTTGACTGATATAAAAATAAACAAATTTTCCAAAAGCAAATTCAACTCTCGGCAAATACTACATTTTTATTGTTTCTCAGATTAACTAATATAAATATAAATATATATATTGAAAAACTTCAATAAAAATGTACCAAAATATCACAATTAATGGGACGAACATATCATTAAACTAGTGATAAACAAAGAAAATTTTATTTTGTAGTATATTTTTGCCATACAATGAATGCCCTATGATTATGCGAAAACAGCAAATCGTTAGTTTGTAAGGGTAATTCCTAATTGGACAACGCCTTAAGAAGAACTTGTGTTCGTTGAAAACACTTTTCACTTTTGCCTTGTAATCTTAGTGAGGATTAATCTAAGAGGAAGAGTCGGAAAGTAGTTACGGCCTTAAAAGCTCTCGTTTTATTTATAAAAAGGATGTTCAAACACTTTGAAATTCGAGTAAGATTTGCATCGTAAACTGCAAAACATTTAAAAAATATCACTTATAACTGAGACCGAATCAGAAAATATTATAACATTGAATAGTTTAGTTATGTTATTTCATGTGTAAAAATGATGATTTCTTGTCGCCTCAGCTTCTCAATATTATTGAATTCATATTAGATATATGAAATGGGAGTAAATAAATTATTTACACGTTTTCTTATCGATACTATCGATTTTTATCTAAGCAATATGTTAGTTATCACATACGTATTATGATTCTAAAGCTTTTAAGATTAATTTATGGAATTACCATAAAATATCATGATTTCAATTTTTGATATCGTAATATAACTACATTACGATTTTATAGCTATTTCCTTAATTCGTGTATATCTTTTGTCCATCCGTACACTTAACAACATAAAGTTAAAATGCAAATATTTTTAAAGAATTTCAAAAATTGACTTTTAGAGAGTAAGTCCAAGTGCTTTGGATCTTAAATAACAAGTTATATGTGTCATTATTAGTCATATAAATTCATGACCATCCACGGTATTAGCATTCCACATGGTATCGTATGCGTAATCGTGAACCAAATTTGGTGTACATTATAATTTTACATACAACACAATGAATTGCGAAATGTATCGACATTGTTATTTAACGTTACAGGTTAGATATTCTGACATATTTCAAAGTGATCAAGTGGTCCAATTATTTGGGAGTCTCATTAGATTTTTTCTATAAAATGGATAAACTCATATATCAATTTATAATTCATTTTAAATTTTAAATAAGGGCTAGGTCAAGAGTACTCTAAGCCGACGAACTTGTATGAATGGTTTAATGAGAATGAAAGAAGCGAAAGAGATATGCAAGGATCGTGGCAAGTGGAAGGACTTTGTCTCTGCTCACCTCTATAGGAATGAGGCGTGATGTATGTATGTATAAATTTTAGTAAAAGTAATCCGCTACGAGGAATACTCTTGTGGTAGACACATAGTCAAATTTATTGTAGTTTTTATACATAGATAATCGGAAAATACTATCAACGATTTCCACAAAATACAATATTCTTTTTGTCAAATAATTACACATCGTGAAAACATTTTTCTTGACTAGTGCATACTAATATTACACCGAATCCATACTTTTGAAAAGTGTAGAAGTATATTGAAATTATAGAATATTGAAAAATATAGAAGTAAAGCGAATGGAACAGTCTGTCGGAAATGAAAATTTTGTAGGGTTTCCTTCAGAAATATAATCTTCAATCATGGACGATATCTAGGAGTCGGTAACTTCATTTCAATTCTCAATCTTAAAGTTGAGAACGATGGATGCATTTCTTTTGAACAGACGTTGTTAATCAAATATTGCAATCATTTCCAAAAGCAACATTTGTAACATAGATACAATACAATAGATATTTTTAGTTTTGTGGTACCATATTTATATTTACCCATTAGGTAGGACGCTACATCTAAATAAAATTGGTGTGTTTATTTGTAATTTCAAACAGCTTATCACTAAATGCATGTGAAAATCCGGTATTTATGTCAAAAAAACAACATAGAGCTGCTTGATAAACCGTTTTTTGGGGTTTATAAAATTTCTTCACATTTATATTTCGTTTTGAACAATGTTTATAATTATCCAGTAATTGTTGTGACTTTCAAAATTTCACATCACATCGGTAAGTGGTGATCACCGCATACAAATGCATTGCCGGATTTATCGCACACAGTTGTACATTGTTTAAGAGTTGCATAACATCAGCTTTCTATACATTACCCTGGCGGAATGTTGGTATAGACACAGATTCTGCAATAGAATATTTAGAACACTTAATATCTTTTTTTTAGATTCTGGTTTAAGGTCTTTATTTCTAATAAGAAACAGATTCTCTTACATGACAACGTGCAAAATTATTAAAAAAAACTTATGTTAGACTTGAACATCAGGTAGGCAGTAAATTTATAATGAATATGAACACTAAGTAAGGAAACAATTTACAACAGTGGGTAGACGTTAATAATAACATTGAACATCCGTACCTAACTGGAAGTGACAAAATCTATAACATATATATTTATTTTTTAGATGATTGAAATAAATTTGTATTTATTTATAAATTTATTACTTCATTCACTTAATGTGGTTAAAAATAGTTTCCGTTCAAGAGCTCTCAAATAAATTGACATAATTTCTTGCAGAGGCGATTCGAACTCTTGATAAAAGATACCCAGACTTCTTTACAGTAAATACTTTTACAAAGAGAATAAAGATTTTAAACGCCAACTATTACTAATAAAAGAGCACCATTTCAAATATTATACAATGGTTCTTTTAAATCTTAACAGTATTCAGTGATTCGAGACAGTCCCAGAATTATCTTGTAATGAACAGTCCCAGAATTATCTACGTCACGCAAAAAACTTGCTTTCCTTATTTATTAATTTATAGTTTGCTATGAATTGTAGAAAATATTATTGATTAAATCTTTTTAACTCTTAACTTAAACCAACATAAACATAATGTAATAGTACTTAGGAATAACGCCCGTGTTATTGGAAAAAGGGGAATAATCCATCCACAGCCCTATTCTATAGGTGGCCCTTATCATAGACATTACTTGGTATATTTTTTTAAAATAACAAAGCAATATTTTTGTATTTTTACTACTTAGTTTGTGAAAAATTTACGAAAAACATTTCTTACCGGAAAACTGTTAATTTACATTTAAACAATATTGCGATAGACCTAATTTGATCGTGTTGTTATTTACTTATTGGAATTGTACCGAAAGATTCATTTCTATATATTACATTGTAACCACTTCAATACAGCAACTTTCTCTCGCCTCCTAATATCTGTGGATCATGGTCACTGTATGGGTTTCATATGGAGCAGATGATATACTCCCGTAGGTTTCTGTCGAACGACTTTCTTATCACCATTTAGAATTTGGCGAACCATAACTCTTTGCCTTGGCCGGTCTATCTTATTGGTGAGCGGCCGTACGATATTTTTATTCGGTGTTCCCAACCACAATAAGTTTTCCAAATTTTAACCGCCACTGCGTGTTGTGGCCGAAATTTTTGTGAATGCGTAACGCAGCATACTTAAATACTAAATTTGATTTCAGGCGAACGGCGTTGTCCTCATCCAGCAGTACCGCCTAATGCAAGAGTATCCTTACCGACTACAAATATCGTGTCAGGCACGATAGCCACATACGAGTGTGACGAAGGATATGAATTATTCGGCGCATATCAAAGGGAATGCACACTTCGCGGAGATTGGACATTGGAGCCTCCGTTTTGCGGTGTGTATTTAAAAATATAAACAAAATAAATATCACAGAACATGAAAGTATTGTTTTGCAAACAATATAAAATTTCCACGAATTTCCTTCAAAAATCATTTCCACGGATTCGGTCAAACCATATAAAGTATTATTCCGAATAGAATTATTAATTCCCAGAGTAAATTATATTTGTGTGCTTCCCGGAAACTTTCCGGTTTATTGTACTAAGATGTTTACACGAAAAATACCAAGGCTTTTTAAATTCCACGTATAAAAACCTGAGATTATTTTTTAAAACAACTTTTAGACCAATTGTCAATGTAATTTTAATTTTTAAAAAGTTTTCATACGTTTATAGGTACTAATGTGGCTTTTCGAAAGCCTGCTAATCAGTCGACTACCGTAAGAGGAGGCAGTGCCGGTAATGGCAACGACGGTGAAAAGACTACGGAGCATGACGGCAAGCAATGTACAGAAACATTGCGAGAAGCATCTCCATGGTGGCAGGTGGATTTACTTCGCCACTATGCCGTTAAAGTTGTACGAGTAACGACCAGAGGATGCTGTGGTAAGATATCTTTATTAATAACTAGCAGGCCTGGATTGGTGTGAAATATGACCGTGGCTATTAACCACCACCCTACGACCAAAGGCGCCACCCCAAGCAAAAAATTGCGTTCTTCTAAAATTGTTATAGACAAAAGTTATTATAAATATATTTTTTTTATTCGACAGTACTAGTGACTGTTTGACATTAAAGACAAAAGCCGAGCATATTCAATGGCTGCGATGCATAGCGTCTATGGTCTATAGTCTATACTCTATAAAGTAGAAAAATGGAATAGAATGACAAATGATATACTATACAATAATGCGCTGTAATATTCATAACGACCTTTATTAACGAGAGAGCCACTACAGATATTATTCGTACCACTGGGGAACCTCAGTCAATTATTGCTATTCATTCGATCGTTAATAATCGGTAGTACGGAGATCTATTATACAGAAAGCTTTTAATATTCAGGAATTAATTAGTAGCGTAGTACTTAGACTTGTAAAATGAGGTTTGAGTTGCTTTTGTCAAGGCTAACGCTGTAGAAAGACTGAGTTGGTGATCCATTTTTATAGAAGTGTATTACATAAAGCATATTTTTAAATAGTTGCCTACATATTTTATGCCAACTAGTTGACCCACGTAACTCCGTCTGTATACAATGAATTTTAGGATTTAAAGTATGACGCCTAATTTCGTACGTACGCCTTACTTAAAGTATCTACTTTATCAGATAGATATAAGATAGAATATACTTTATTGTACACTTTAAACATGAAACAATTCAGAAAATTACTAAGGCATACAGTACAAGAACGCAATAAAGGCTCCAAAGTGTTCGCAAGAGACCTGTCTATTGGTCAGCGCCAGCTTACGCGACTGAGGAACAGTGATGGCAAGCTCATTGCGTCGAAACCAGAGATTTTGAGCGAGGTCGAGAATTTCTATGGACAGCTATACTCATCGACTGTCAAGCCTATTGACTGTTTGGCTGCAGATCCCAGAGCCAAACTAACCCGACACTACACTGAAGACATCCCGGACGTCAGTCTGTACGAGATTAGTATGGCTCTCAAACAGATGAAGAACAGCAAGGCACCAGGTGATGACGGAATCACAGCAGAACTCCTGAAGGCGGGTGGAAAACCGGTACTCAAAGTCCTTCAGCGAATGTTCAATTCCGTCATCCTCGATGGCACAGTGCCGGAGGCATGGCATAGGAGCGTGGTGGTTCTGTTTTTCAAGAAAGGCGACAAGGCCTTATTGAAGAACTACAGACCTATCGCGCTGTTAAGTCATGTCTACAAACTGTTCTCGAGAGTCATTACGAATCGTCTCGTTCGCAGATTTGACGACTTCCAGCCTCCCGAACAAGCCGGTTTCCGAAAAGGCTTTAGTACCATAGACCACATCTTTACGCTGCGGCAGATTATACAGAAGACCGAGGAGTATAATCGGCCACTTTGCTTGGCGTTCGTGGACTATGAGAAAGCCTTCGATTCGGTGGAAACATGGGCCGTGTTGAGATCTTTACAGAGATGCCGAATTGACTACCGGTACATACACGTGTTGAAGTGCTTGTACGAAAACGCCACCATGTCAGTCCGTATACAGGACCAAAGCACAGCGTCTATCCAACTGCAACGTGGAGTGCGACAGGGAGATGTTATCTCCCCGAAGCTCTTCACTGCGGCGCTGGAAGACCTTTTTAAGCTTTTGGAGTGGAACGGACTGGGCATCAACATCAACGGCGAGTACATCACTCATCTACGGTTTGCCGATGACGTAGTCATTATGGCAGAGACTCTCGAAGATCTCAATACAATGCTCGATGACCTCAGCAGAGTTTCTCAACAGGTGGGCCTGAAAATGAACATGGATAAGACGAAAATTATGTCTAATATCCATGTACCGCCTCACCCAGTCATCGTTGAGAACTCAGCTCTCGAAA
>JACTOM010000015.1:1218268-1317018 GCA_015832385.1 Elymnias hypermnestra
CCGTCACATCGGACTATGAGAGTGAAGGAATAGAGAGTGCACTTGTGTACTATGCCTGCCAATCCGCAGTGGAGCAGCGTGGTGGGTCTATGCTCTAAAAACCCTCGCTCCTCGGAGTGAGGAGGCCTGTGCCCAGCAGTGGGACGTTAAAGGGCTGCTACTTACTTACTTTTTTTTACTTTACTCATAATTATTATAGACCGTCGAACAATAGGTTCCTCAATTTTGAAAACAACCCATTTTTTGTAAAATAGCTTCAAAAATTATAAGTTTCTTTTCGTTATAACAATAAGTCCGTTAATAAAAATGTTCAATAGTGAAGTAGTCCAAGTTAATTTGCATAGTTACACCTATTATATTGTTTCACATAAATGGATGTTATATTCACGACTACGAAATCCGTCACAGTCGGCAGAACAATGTTCAAACGTAACAGCTTGTCGTGCAATATGAGGGTAAACACACACTGTCAATATTTCGCAGAACTGCCCTATCAAATAGGGTTTTAAATAATGAGATGGACAATAAATATAGAACTGTATTATCATCCATTAAATTATAGCTTGACAGACAAAAACCAAATTTAAAGCCAAATCCCTTGCTATCTAGCACGAGTTTTTAGAATTCGTAAATATAGACGGAATTTTCTATGTGAGCTTTCTATAGATGTAAGTGTACAATTTTTCGCAAATAAAATTATGGATTTGTCAAAACTAATTATTATATTAATATAAAAAAAACAGTCTTGTTATCAACTGCCATTCACTTGTTTTAAAAAAATACTTCTACTTGAGTGATTGAATAAAAAATATTATATTGCAAAAGTGAATGCGAAAGTTGGAACGGGAAGACCAAGGCGAACGTTCCTGGACCAAATCCAGGACATTTTAAATAAGGGCCCGGTCAAGAGTACTCTAAGCCGACGAACTTGTGTGAAAGGTTTAATGAGAATGAAAGAAGCGAAGGAGATATGCAATCGTATATGGATCGTGGCAAGTGGAAGGATGATGTCTCTGCCTACCCCTGGGAATGAGACGTGATTCTATGTAAGTATGTATTGAAAATTAGAACTCTCAGTCTCAGTTGCATTCAGTCTTATATAATATTTATTGATTTTATACCTTAAGACTCACAAAAAATACAGGATCTTAAAAGAGAAAATGAACAATTATAAGAAAAAAAAATTACAAAGGCTTGAAGCGATGTCTTGACGCTTGACGCTTTATAATTAAATAATAACAAATTTGTCTAATATAAAGAAAAGTAAGCAGAGACAACATCCTTCCACTTGCCACGATCCTTGCATATCTCCTTCGCTTCTTTCATTATCATTAAACCTTTCATACCAGTTCGTCGGTTTAGTGTACTCTTCACTTGGCCCTTAATTAAAATGTCCTAGATTTGGTCCAGGAATGTTCACCTTGGTCTTCCCCTTCCAACTTTCGCATTCACTTTTGACTCATAAATCCTTTTTGTCAGTCTCCTTTCATTCATGCCTAAACCATCGAAGCATACCTTTCTCAATTTAAGTCACTACATCTTCTTTTATATCACAACGTCTCTTATCACACCATTTATCCATTTATTACTCTGTCACTCAGTTTTAATCCACACATATTTCTCAACGCTCCCATCTCTACCGCACTTATGTTACTTTTGTGATTCTTCTGCCATACCCAACTTTCACTACCATACATAAGTGTTGGCACCAACACTCCAGCATGCACAGCCAGTCTGGCCCTTTGGCACACCATCAGGCTATTCATAAACGCGCAGGGCACCATTTACCATATTCCCTGCATTCACTCTCCTTTCAATATCACTTTCAAATGTTCCATCTTTTTATAAGTTTAGATCCCAAGTATACAAATTCTTTCACATCTTCAACTTGTTCACCATCTATTAAAATATTGCCATTCATCATAGATTCATCTCTTTCAAAAATCATAACTTTCGTTTTGTTTACATTTACTTTCAATCCTTTTCCTTTCACAGCTTTATTCATAATATTTACCATCTCCTGTAGCTCATTAGCGTATGACGCAAGTATTACTTGATCATCGGCGTAGAGTAAGCTTTTGATGCGTAATTCATTCATTATTAACCCATACATACTCTCTTTAAAATCTGTCAAACAATTATCCATAAATCGGTTGAACAGACATGGTGACGCAACACATTCCTGTCAAACCCCTCTTTCGACAGGAAACCACTCCGTGTACGCCCGTTTATTCTGACACAAGCACTAGAACCCTCATCGTTGTCGTCGTCGTCGTCGCTTCAACCGATGGACGTCCACTGCTGGACATAGGTCTCACGTAATGACGTCCACAAGGCCCGATCTTGCGCCGCCTGGCTCCAGCGGCTACCGGCGACCCTCTTTATGTCGTCGGTCCACCTTGTGGGGGGTCTCCCTACACTGCGCCGTCCGGTGCGGGGTCGCCACTCCAGCACCTTTGGCCCCCAACGTCCATCGGTCCTTCGGACTATGTGCCCCGCCCATTGCCACTTCAGGTTCGCGATTCGCAGGACTATGTCGGTGACTCTGGTTCTACTACGGATCTCTTCATTTCTGATTCGATCACGTAGAGAAACTCCGAGCATAGCCCTCTCCATCGCACGCTGAGTGACTCTGAGCTTCCGCATGAGGCCCATAGTCAGCGACCATGTCTCAGAACCGTAGGTCATCACTGGCAACACGCACTGTTCGAAGACTTTGGTCTTCAGGCACTGAGGGTTATCAGACCCTCATACAGAGACTTTAATGCTTGAATCAGATTACTTCTCACCCCATACGTAGATAACGTTGACCACAGCTCATTCCTCACCACTCGATCATAACTCGATCGATCATAATCATTTTCTAAATCTACGAAAGCGCAAAATTACTTTCATAGTAAAAAATAATGAAATATCGTATGAATCTATAAAATAATCTTAATTTATTTCATAATCAATTAAAATGAGCTTCTTTTGATAAAAGATTAGTAAGATTTTGGTTATAAGAAATTACGCTAAACAACAGTCTTTTAGATATTAGCAGTGGTTTTCATGCATTTTTTTTTTAATTTGTTAAAAAGTAACTAAGCAATATTATTTGGAGTATCAAAATATAATGTTATCTAACATTTTCAAAAGCTAAATCTTCATTATATGTGTCAGCTTCTATCAACAGTGTTTAGCAACCATTCGAATGTAACAAACATCCAAAGCGTTCAAACAGCGTTAATCAAATAATTGACTCAACCCTAGCCATTACCTACATGGATGGTCGGAATTTGGACGCAATAAGCTCTTTCCTTTATTTGACGTAACAATTCTCGCTTCGGGTTGCATTTTGTCATTCGCATGTAGATTAATGACTTTAGGAAAAAACTGAACCATTTTAAGTTATTTTTTGTTGGAGACTACCCGGCATGTGCTATTACGCTAAAATATACATTTTGTTGGATATATAATTTTCGTTAGAAAGTACAATTTATTCATTAACTTTATTTTAACATTAAATTAACATTATCTTAATGTTAACAGATAAAGAGTGTTTCGAATATTTTAACGGTATATGCCTACTGCATTGTGTGAGTCGATAATGTACATTAGAAAAAATAATTTTCGGGTTTTAAAAAGCAGTATGAAATAAAATAAAGGTGGGCTATACATCGTATGTATTTTTTTTTAACTTCAACGTAAATAGAGTTTCCTATCGCTATTGTGATATGTATAAGTATCAGCCGAAATCTAAAGTAGCGCTGTATACACCATAATCCTTGAAAATATTCTATATTTAGTCCTGGATTTGCATCCCTAGTTTAGATAATAAGGATGTTAAAAAGTGGAAATATTTATCGTTGGTACCGTAGACTAAATCATCACTTATTAGAAAACATCAAAATCAAGCGCTTACCTAAGAAAAACTAACAAATGCCTCAGTATACAAAAGTAAACTATCAAAATAAATCGATTTAGGACAAGTTGTGTGCACTGTGTACTCAATGCAAGCGAATTTAATGTCAAATAGATTCACGCCGTCTCAGACTCAATTGTGCACTGAAAGTTTCCTCGATCTGCCATGCATCGACGCTTCCATTGTGGAAGATGCATGAAATTTTTTCCTATCTAGGGAAATATTTCACCATCTTTCTGAATACAATAAATTGTATACTTATACGTACTTACCAATATATTTTGATTAAATGTATTAAAGAAGTTATCTACCTCATGTCATGCTTCACTGACTGCAGCTCGCAATTGGGTTAGCTGGATCGGGGTAGCACCACATGCTTACAGGATACCAATGTGAAACAGCAACATAATTTTGACCCGAAAGTCCAACATTCAACCCCCTCGGTTGAACTTTGAGATGATAACTTCTTATGGGATGGTAAATCACATTGTTTTATAACGCGTTACAGCGTCAGTCTGTCTGGCTTCTCTTTCTCTTCTCTCTCACTTTAACCCAGTGCTAACAGCGCTAGCCGTATTTCGGACAGACAAAGAATAAAATATATTTTATAATCAATAAAAGATTTCATTAATAAACAACCTTCCCTTACATTATCATATTAATATAGGTACATAAAATTTAAATAAACTAAGCTCAAGTTAAATATACTAAGTAGTTCAACTTAGGGCTGTTTATTACTTGTGTCGGGCGTTCAGAGACGGTCGCGTTTAATTTACTAAAATGTCAGTGTTTGACTGTGATCTCACCTGATAGTAAGTAATAATTTGAATGGTTTCTATACAGCATCGTATCGGAATATATTTTTTTGCTTGACGGCAAGCCTTTGCTGAAAGGTTGTATCTAGCAACGGTGGAAGCCTCCCGCCAATCCAGACGTAAACAACGGATTCCTGAGAGGAAGGGGCTATTGAATCTCTGCTGTGAAAAAAACTGTTCTACAGGGTTTAAATTGTTGTTTTATAACGTAGGTAGTTTCGCGGGGTTTAAATAGGTCGGTTCCATTGGGTTTGAGGCCTCTTCTCTCGCTTTAGGAAGTTTCATATTTGAATCTAAAATGAAATACTTTACCCCTGAATCAAGTCCAAATATATGTTTTCTTAACTTGTAATGGGTGCCTCTTTTGTGAATACTGATTTTTAAAAATATATTTATATATTATAGGTATACAATTAAATATTATACAATTCCACTACCTTGGAATCTCACGTAAAATGGTTAAAGGTTTTTTTTATGTAATTAGTTTAAAAAGTTGCTAGATATTGTAGGAAATAAGTTTAATATTTTCTATATCACTTGTTCAATGTAAAATAATTAAGGGTCTATTACGTGGTGCCGATGCCTTTCAAGCATATTGCATGCTGCCCCTTCAACCATATTTTAACGATAAACAACTTTGTAACTCACTATTATTTTCCCTTATGTATTACGAATCGCTTTTAGAATATTGTTTTAATAATAGTAGGCGTTTAGATATCAATTTGATTAATATGTACAAGTTTTATAAAGAAGACTTATAATATATTTAGCTATTTTATATATTTACATATACATGTGTTACGAGAGAGATGTAAATAACATTTTAAAAGCATTTTTTCTGTCTGTGAGAGATTGCTATAGCGATAAGACAGCCTTTGCGCGCTTCACAATCCTAAACAATATTTTATTTATAAGGACTTGTAACACATATGTATTCAATAAAATATGAGGCAAATAAATAAAATTAAATAAGACTCAACTGAAAATATCCCGGACGTATCTCATAAATTTTAATTCTAATAAGTGTTAACCTAAGTCTTATATTTCGCTAACATTAGAAAACCGCTATTTTTTTAAGTTATCACCTCTGCTAAGGGGTAAAGATTAATACACTTTGTTAAAAAATATAATAAATTTAGTTATAAAATTATCACAATTCCTATATATGAGATTACAACCTGAAAGAAGCTTATTTTCTTTACAAATATAAATGAAAGTAACATTGTACTTTACATAGAATAATTTATCATATTTCCCAGTAAATGCTTTGTTTAAGAGGCTGAATTAATAACAAGGAAGCTTTCAGTATTGTACTTATTTTTCAGAATAAGATAAAATCTTTGTAGAAGTTGCTTTTTGCTTACCACATTTTGTGTAATATTTTTAAATAGTTCAAAAATGTATCTTTTAATTAAAAACATTTTTTTTTCATTTTCATTACACCTAATTGAAGATAAAAGCAATAGCAAAAAAATATATTTATTAAACTCATAGAATTGACTGACTTTACCGAAAATAAAATAATAATTCTTGCACGAATAATGTTGCGTGTTAATACGTATATAGCCTCTTGTATACACTCAATTTAATGTATTTTTTATTATATTTTTTAAATTTTCTACAGGTCATCAGCCATTGCAGGACTTAGAAATCAGAGTAGGAAATAGTAGCAGCGATTTGCAGCGAAATCCTTTATGTGCTTGGTTTCCGGGAACAATCGGTAAGTCGATTTGAATTAATAGTTTTTCAAACACTTTGCTATACTATATTCTCGACTACTCGACTAATGTACGTTTACTATATGTTCTCGTAAAAGAGAGGTATTTTATAACATTTAAAGCATAGGGTAGTAGTTTTTAAATAATATGATATCGTTATATTACATCGTACGTGTACAAAGGTTGCAAAACCTGTGTGTCAAAACTAATTATTTTTTCGAATATTTGAATTAACATAGCATACTACGTATTTTAGGATAATATAATATTTGCCTATAATAGAAACATTTTAGTTTTCAGTCTAATATCCCCTTCTTGTTAAATATATTTATGGAAGGATCACCTATTAAACCAAGTAGCACAGTCTTAATTCATTTTGTTATGTCTGCAAAATGTTAACAAGCTGTGACCTTAGCTTCTTATGAGAACTATGTTCGGAGTTAATCGTAAAGAGTTTAAAGCCAAACATTAATCGAAACAGACTCTATTTGCAAAGTCTACGCGATGGGAAACAAGAATTAAATGCAAAAGCCATTAGTGCATTTCGTAATGTTTTAACAATTCCATTTTCATGAAGCAGTGTTTATTGTATATTAAATAAAATTGCTAATATTAGGTTCCTACATTGGATATATCTTAGACATTATAAGATAAATAAACGCAAATATTTTAATTCAAAACTGAATTTTCTTCAACAAATAACTATGTTTGTAAAAAATATTTTATAATACCCTTATTTTAAGAAAGAGATTGTTTAATGTGGCAATATGTATGTGTTACCCATTAAAAATCATTATAATTTCGTGTCAAATTTGGAACTCATATAGTTTCGCAATGTCTTTTCGTACATCGATCTGTCTGCGGCTTTGTTCTGTGACTATTGCTACTATAAAACTTTATTTTAGCACATCTATTCGTAAAATATGCCCCGCTCATAGCCGCCTCACCTTCGCGATAAATAGGGCTATGTGGGTGAATTCGGATCTCCTCATTTCTTATTTGATGGCGTAGCGAAACATCAAGCATAATCCTCTCCATCGCCCGCTGCGTGAATCGAAGAGGGTCGCAGGTAGTTGCTGGAACTAAGCGGCGCAAATTCTGGCTTTGTGGGCATCATTAGGTGAGACATATATCCAGCAGTGGACGTCCTTCGCTGAAAGCGATAACGATGATGACTTCTAAAATGGGTATATTTTTTTCCCATTGTTGTTGGAATCCATTTTCGTTTTCTTAAGTACGTTAATAATATAAATTATTATAAAAGTATATGCAGAAACCTGTGCGTTTGCATCAATCAAAAGAAAGTGGAAATCGAGTTACGTGTAGTCACAAGCTCTCTCGTGTTAAAGCGCGCTTCATGGGAACGGTCGCTCAATCGGAACTATTTAGATTAAACGACAAATGATATACGATGTCGTTGCAACTTTGCCGTTCTCATACAATCTATTATTATATTTTATTAATGTATATATGCCCTATATTTAACTACACATATAACCTTTCCCAGTCCATATTTCCAGTCTTAGTACCTGAAATCAATATATAAGTATACCCTAAATAATTAATTCTAATTGAAAAACCTTAGTTCAAATAGGCTTTTACAGCACTTTTGAATATGGTTTTTCCGGATATTATTTTCAATGTACTACTAATGATAAAATTAGGTCCTTACATATGAAATTGGCGATTTGTCGTACCATTGGTTAAGAAATCCTAATTCAAATTAATAAATTAATTTACCTGGTACATTTGAGTTTCATAAACAGTCATTCATTTATTTTTTTGTATTATTTTTTCGTTGGCGTCGTTTATTACCGCACAACAGAAAACATGAAATATATATTACGAGTACGAGTTCTACCAGTGCTGCAAAAACAGCTCGGAGGATTAATGATAGTAATCCACTTGAAGCAAACCAGGAAAGTAAAATAAATTCTTGAACGACGGGTACTCTTTATGGGTACGGGTATCCTGCCCTCAATTTGACTAAAACTGACTCAGAAAGATTTACTTGTGAGTGTTTGGAGGACTATCGTCGGTGTCTTTCTCTACAACTTTTTTAAATCTGACCAAACGATTACAGCAGATATCTATTGTCAGTAACTGCAAACTAAGAAGGAAGAGCTAGCTGCTAAACAACAGTGATTGGTCAATCGCTCTAGGCCACTACTGCTTCACAACAACGCAAGACCACACTGCACAACAAACAACCACTATGTTGGATGAGCTACAATTGGAATGTCTGGGACATCCATCGTACTCCTCGGACCATACTTCAACAGACTACCAACTTTTCTGGAATTTAGACAACTTCTTACAAAGAAATAAATTCAACTACGATGCGGCATCCCCAAACCGCCCTCAAAGAGTTTACAGTTTCTTGCCCCTATGGTTTTCTTAGTAAAGGGATCAATTAACGCCCTATGAGATGGCAAAAGTGCATATGTAATATCGGTGCATACTTTGATTAATTAAATATATTTTACACGCATAGTCGAGTGTCGTTTTTTTAATGAACTATTTTTTTTTTTCGAACTGTGTTTAGCTGTTAGCCCTACTGGCTTTTACAGCGTAACCGGGAGGTTAATGAACTAAGAAACATATATATATATGAGATAGTTTTGTTTGCTGATGACACTTCTCTAATATTCAAAGTTAATCGACAACAAACAGATTTTGACGACGTAAACAATTCGCTCAATAAAGTAGTACAATGGTTTGTAGCTAACAACTTATTACTGAACGGGAAAAAAACAAAATGTATTAAATTCATATTACCAAACGTAAAGCAAGTGAAAACCATTGTTAAACTTAATAATGAGGAACATGATCTGGTAGATAGTACCGTTTCTTTAGGCATTACGTAAGATAGTAAACTACAGTGGGGGCCATGTATAAGAGGTCTATCGAACAGGCTCAGCTCTGCGGTTTACGCGGTTAAAAAAATTCACCGTCTGACGGACGTTAAAACTGGCAGGCTGGTCTATTTCAGTTATTTTCACAGCATTATGCCATATGGCATTTTACTTTAGGGTAATGCTGCTGATATAGATGCGATATTTGTGCTGCAGAAAAGGGCTGTTCGTGCGATCTACAATATAGGTTCAAGAGAGTCGCCAAGAA
Organism: Elymnias hypermnestra; assembly: GCA_015832385.1. Lineage (NCBI taxonomy): Eukaryota > Metazoa > Arthropoda > Insecta > Lepidoptera > Nymphalidae > Elymnias > Elymnias hypermnestra. Next base: position 1,227,829 of record JACTOM010000015.1, read on the forward strand.
ACAAATCAAATCAAATCAAATCAAATCATTTATTCGCTGAATATGGTAAACATAGTCCTCATATTCTACTTATTTAAGTTTGCGAAATTACAGGTTTTAGTAAATCTAAGGAAAGGTATCTTTACATTATTAATCCAATAATTACAATTTTATTAGAATTAACCCTAATAACATTACATCGAACCAATTTTCAATTAAAATTACTACTATTAAATGATGTTATTAAAGTGAACTTATATATTATATTACCTCTTATTAAATACAGTATAAATAAATATAGTATAAATATAGTAACTTATTATTACTTATTGCTAATTTCCCTTTAAATAGTCATCAACGGAGTAGAAAGTTTTATTGATTAGAAAAGATTTGACAGAATTTTTAAATTTTATACAATTTTTAAATTGTGAGGCATATTCCCTTATATCTTTGGGTAATTTATTAAAAATTTTAATAGCCATCACGCAAACACTTTTATTAAAAAAAGAACTTTTATGATCGGGATATCGGAATCTGTCTTTACAACGTTCTCCCTTAAGCCTTTCGAAAAGGTTTTCATTGTTTTTTAAAAATAATGCTAATTCATATATATATAAAGACGGCACAGTCAGAATATTTAATTTTTTAAAGTACGGCTTGCAGCTTTCGCTCTTTTTAATTCCACATATCGCTCTTATACATTTTTTTTGTGCAACAAATACGCTATTAATATGATTAGAGTTTCCCCAAAAGATAATGCCGTACCTAATTATGGATGCTGCCTTGGCATGATATGCTACTAATAATGATTTTTGGTCAACTTTTCTGGATAGCATACGCAGTGCGAAAGAAAGCTGACTTAATGTTTGTGCGTGTGAGATTTCCAGGTTCAGACAAATTCAGAGCAATAAAAATAATGATAGTTCACGGCGTATATATATTAAAAAACTTGTTGTACGTCCATAAAAATATTGACTCTTTTAGGAAAAAAAGTGAATGTACCTCATATAACTTACGAAATAAAAATTGCTGTAAATTCTAGAAGGCTACATAAAATTTACAAGTCATTCAAAGGCTAACTGTATACGTTGCTACAACAAGCTCCCAGAAGAAATTTAAATCTTTTATTAAAAGAAAACGAATTGAGAAATCATTCTACAATTTGAAATGATACTAAGAAGACAAAAAAGCGTGAGAGTGAATGAATTGCTCTATATGTATATAGATATATAATAAATTTAAAATATATTTTGTAATGATGATAACAAGAAAAACCTCATAGATCAGGGCGCGAAGGAACTTTCGTAACTTTAGATTGTAAGTCGTTCTTTAATGTTATCATCAGTCATTCATTTAAATAATATGTAGAAAAAACGATATTTGACGATTCAAAAGTGCTGTAATAGGCCTACTTGAGTAAAGATATTTTGACTTTGATTTTGAAGATGACACTTGATGTTCATATAATTTTAAGTTGGGATTGACTTTAATTTTTCTTATATTACCTGTTTTCTTTTTTTATTTCATTACGTTTACATATAGCTTTGCTTGTTTGTTCGTAGTCGTTTATTCTAAATGACCTTACCGACTTTAGCACGCTAATGTAGTGTACGGCGCATTATAATGATATTGTCATTGTGTTCATTATGATTGCTATTATCGTAAATTGATGCATATTTCATCCTTTAGTGTTATTCAATCAAAAGTACGCGTGATAAAAAATCAAATTATACAGGGATAATTTGAAAATTTGACAAAACGGGCAAATCAACCGATGCCGTAACGGCAATTGCAGCACCTAAACGTCATTTTTGCCGATTTAAGTATGAGGTTCTAAGACAGAAAATATAGACTTTTCTGGATTCTGTTGTATCATTTAAGTAACATTTGGATTATGTGCGTATTCATATAGAGAAACATTCACTTAGTTATCACAAGAGCAAAAATTAAGTTGACAAAGTTTTATGAAAACAGATTTTACGGAATGACATTACAGCTCATTACAGCAACAAAATAAATAATTTGATATGCTATATATATGTAGGCATGCGGTAGACCCTGTGATAGGCCGAGGTATTTATTATATTGAAACAACCCGTTTGATTCTCTCATTTACTATTCTTATAATCGCTTGATATTATTCCCTTGACTTTATCACAATCATCATCTTATATCACTTACTTAAGGGACCACTTTGCTATTCGGTTATATTGTCTGTAACGACATAGGTAGATTTTTGTGGATGAATGATTGTATGTAGGATATAAAAAAGAAAGCTATCATCAAACTAACCACTGTTAGTGAAACATTAATAACAGTATCCCAGTTAGTTGATCATGTATGCCATTCTTTAAAAAAATTCATCGGCAAACAACGATTTCTGGCGGACACGGTAAAGCGCACACGCATTATATAATGTTAAACGAAGTCACTTTTATGTAACTGAAATACATAACGCGATTCACACACCAGTTAATTGCTTAAGTTATGAGAAATATTTAGCTGACAACTAACACAGTTGCTGTTTTACAAAAATTGGTTTGAGATTATTAGTACATAATTCGCTGTTTTGCTAGCATCGCAAAATATAATTATGTCGTTGGTGGATTTCAATGTTTTGTTACATTTTCAAAAGGCTTTCCTGTAGATATTTACACCATTCACCTAAAGCAGCGATATGTTTTAATTTATAACGTCTGGTATTTAATAAATGATGCTATTATCACAAACTAAATATATAGGATAAATTTTCAACCTCTTTGAAGAAATAAATATCAAGGTCTTTGAGTGAGTGAAGGAACCGAAACGCAAGGGTGTCAAAATGCGTTTTGTTATTACTTGTGGTCACCTGAAGTGGCGATACAAGATAGAAGCGCTACCCTGGTAAGGCAAAAACCTGCCCTTTTAGCAGCAATTTATTGAATTCTAATGCTCTTACAACTGTCCATGGCTTATGACATGGAAATATGTCATTATCTCAAATAAATATATACTAGCTGAACGCGCGACTTCATCTGCTTGGAATGTTTTATGGGCAGCAATTTCATTAATTTAGGCAAATTGCTTTACAAATAAGAAACATGACCTCTACTCCGCAAATGGAATATTCCTACCAAATTTCAAGTCTCTACGCCTTATGGTTCCAGAGATATCGTTATGAGTCAATAGATACCTTGAGATATATATATATACATATATATGTATGTATGTATGTATGTAGCAGCCCATTAACGTCCCACTGCTGGGCACAGGCCTCCTCACTCATACGAGAGAGGGTTATCAGAGCATAGACCCACCACGCTGCTCCACTGCGGGTTGGCAGGCATATTACACAAGTGCACTCTCTATTCCTTCACTCTCATAGACCGATGTGATAGAAAATCCGACACGATCGGAGAGAGATCAGGCGCAGTACCGACGGCTTAACGTGCTCTCCGAGGTACGGGGGTGGATCACACCGCCAACTTCCCAACTTCAGGCAAATATTGAGAAAATCGTAATAGAAAACTCAATATTGGTTTTTGAATTGGCCCGACCCGGGACTCGAACCCAGGACCTCATGTCTGTGGCCGAACATGCTAACCACTAAACCAGTGAGGCAGTCATATATATATATATATATATATATATACGCAATGTAGTAATCATTGTAAGATGATATATATAATGTAGATGATGTATATATATAATAGATTTGAATCAGATATTTGAACCTAGGACAGAACTCTATAGAAATGCCTACAAACAAAATGGCTCCCACGAATCGTTAATTAATTTTTAATTAAGAATGAATGCTTTTTTAAAAATATACTTTATATTTATTAACGTTTCATGGTCTATGATTAAGGTATGCAAATAATTTAAACATTCTATATGTAATGATAATGAATTTAATATTATGTATCGATAAAAATAATATTATACTAATAGTAAATGTCCATATGCTTTTGCTTAATATAAAATGTTACAGCTCTTGGGTTGTTTAAATGAACCTTAAAGTTATTTTCTCTGTAGCTTACTTCTTTGAAGCTCGTTTCCTGTAACTTATCATGTACAGAATTTGATTACACTACGTTTACTTCGAGGTTTCAATTCATATTTTAACGGAATCATAAAAACGGAGTTATTTAGAACTTGCATGGTTAGCTTTAACATAATTTTCACTGCTATTCGATTCGTTTACATTAAATATTTGTGTTTGTAATCGAGCAAATAATAATTTCATTAACATGTATGTATTTAAGTCAAAGTCCCATCTCGTAAACGTGATAGATTAATTTTTGACAACTATTTGAAAACTATAATTTGATATATATACATCATCTTACAATGATTACTACATTGCGTAAGAGAGAAAAAGTTGTTTCTAAATAGCCATTACACTTTCTCTTACAATCAACACGGGAAATATTCGAGCGACTACTTTATATTACTTACGGAAATTAATTTTTATCAGCGTAAATATCGTAGAATTTATTGACTGTAGTAAACATGCACCGGTATTAATATGAATTACCCCCTTTTATTTGCAATGTAATGATTATGTCTTTGATCTAAAATATATTTATATGAGTTATTTTACCTGCAATACATAAATAAACCTCATGTGACACTGTCTATTATTTAAAAACAGCTGTGGCATGACTGGATAACCACTAAGTTCTCTATGTAAAAATTATGTGCATAATTGTTGTTTTATGGTCATTCTTTATCATAGTAATATTTATTAAAGGAATCTCCATGTCTCGGAAGCAATTCTGGGATATGTTTAGTCTGACAATCCGCGTACACTCCGTAGAGGCTTTTTGCTCTAAAAGCCTCTCTCCTAAAAGTGTGGAGGCCTGTGACCAGCAGTGGCACGTTAATGGGTCGCTTATGGAGTATTGTACATTGATACATACATACATATATAACATCACGCCTCATTCCCATAGGGGTAGGCAGAGACAACGTCCTTCCACTTGCCACGATCCTTGCATATCTCCTTCGCTTCTTTCATTCTCATTAAACCTTTCATACAAGTTCGTCGGTTTAGAGTACTCTTGACCTTACATACATACATACATACATAGCATCACGCCTCATTCCCATAGGGGTAGGCAGAGACAACGTCCTTCCACTTGCCACGATCCTTGCATATCTCCTTCGCTTCTTTCATTCTCATTAAACCTTTCATACAATTTCGTCGGTTTGAAGTACTGTTGACTTGACCCTTATTTAAAATGTCCTGGATTTGGTCCAGGAACGTTCGCCTTGGTCTTCCCCTTCCAACTTTCGCGTTCCTTTTTGTCAGTCTCCTTCCATTCATTCTCTCTACATGCCCAAACCATCTAAGCATACCTTTCTCAATTTTAGTCACTACATCTTCTTTTAAACCACAAACACATTTATTTTACTTTTGTGATTCTTCTGCCATACCCAACTTTCACTACCACACATAAGTGTTGGCACCAACACTCCAGCATGCACAGCCAGTCTAGCCCTTTCAGACACCATCTGGCTATTCATAAAAGGGTGCAGAGCACCATTTACCATATTCTCTGCATTTACTCTCCTTTCAATATCACTTTCACATGTTCCATCTTTTGTAAATTTAGATCTCAAATATAGAAATTCTTTCACCTCTTCCACTAGTTCCCCATCTTTCAAAATATTGCCATTCATTCATAGATTCATCTCTTTTAAAAAGCATAACTTTTGTTTTGTTTACATTCACTTTCATTCCTTTTCCTTTCAAAGCTTCATTCATAATAGCATCTCCTGTAGCTCATTAGCGGATGTCGCAAGTATTACTTGATCATCAGCGTAGAGTAAACATTTGATGAGTAATTCATTCATTCTTAACCCATGCTTAACCCATAATCTTTCCTTTAAATCTGTCAAACAGTTATCCATGAATAGGTTGAACACCCATGGTGACGCAACACATCCCTGTCGAACCCCTCTTGCGACAGGAAACCACTCCGTGTACGTCCCGTTTATTCTGACACAAGCACTAAAACCCTCATAGAGAGTTCAATGCTTGAATCAGATTACCTCTTACTCTATACGTAGATAACGTTGACCACAGCTCATTCCTCACCACTCGATCATAGGCCTTTTTAACGTTGATAAACGTCTAAAACCAGCTCATTCATCGTTGAGCATAGACTGCCTTGAATGTTCGTTTTACATTCCCATTGACGTTATGGCGTCACGTTTGTGTTCATGTCGAGAATCTAGTATTCGAATTTGTAGAATCTGTCTAGTGTGTGATGACCCTTGAATCTTCGACATGTATTGAAAAATGCAAAATATTTCTGTCCCCCAGCATACTTGCGAAAGTACCTAACCATGTTACACGGTTCCAATCGCTCTATGTCCATTACGGCGATAATTGAGTGAGTTAGATTCCCGGCGGTAGAATTTTTGGGAATCCTATAGATGACTACGAAACTGGACTACTGGACTACTGAAAAACTACAAGGACGTGTCATCAAACACTCATTTTCAATGCTGTACAGCTCTCACTAAAGAGTAAATTATTATTTCACTTTAACCAGGTTATAATCTATTATAAAAACATTATTATTTCTTAAGGAACGCAATAAAATAGGATAAGTGGGAAATGGACTGACTCGGAAAATCCAACCCCGTCCTTATTATATTCAAGACCTATTAGTTTAACTGCTTATATAAAACATGAATTAGTATTTCGTGTTATAGACATATTACATTAAGTATTCCTTTAATATTAATCCATTTACTTATTTGCACAGCCTCAAAATGAAAGCTAGAATATTTGCTTTGTTAAAAGATCAAACATATTTCTTAGAAACAGTCTTACAACCGATATGCGAGTAGTAATCTGTGATTATAATCATCATTAATTGTCGTGGAGGAATTGTCAGACCATTGTTAAATCGGCCTTGGGCACGTTGGTTGTTAGGTTAACGGTCATACATAGATTATTTTTACAGACAATGAATTTATTATGGTCAATTATTATCGTACATATTTATGTTCGACACCATGTAACAAAGTAATGTGAATTTAAAATGCGACATTTAATTTATATAGTGATTTTTTGTGGAACCTGCAGATAATATTTGGCATAATTATAAAATTGTCTCTAAATAAGAATGAATCTTGAATATTACATGGTGATACATAAATAATTGAAATATACTTTCATTAGTATATGACCACATCAATTAATCTTAAAATGGAAATAGCAAGCTATTCTGTTGTTAAATCTATATAACGTCTGACGACATATGCATATCGATATCAACTATTTTCCAACTCCACGGACAATATATATAAATTTCTTTATAACAATTTTACGGTCTACGCCGGACTCAAACAGCTAAACCGATAATGTGTTTAAAAGAAGTAATGTAATCCTATAGGTGTTGAGTAAATAAAATATATAGGTTATATATATATATCTCATGTACATAAAGAAGTAATGTCTGTAGTTTTAAGATGTCAACTAGTTATAAGATAATTGTAAATTACTTTGGTTGGTTATATAAATAAATAAAAATAAAATACACGGGCGAGTACCCATTCAAATATATTAAATTTTTATGTTATTTTAAATTTTTCCTTTTCTATTACTAAATAACCTAAGTAGGACAGCTACTTTGCAACAACAAGTACAGATATACGCTTAAATGGTTTCCGACGAACATAAACTTATAATTTTAATACGAGTACCAAATTCAACTATCCATATTATTATCATCAGTTTTCTTAATTTTATGGACCTATTCGCGTCAAATATGTAATATAGTTATAATTTACTTTATATAATCCTTAGTTGTAAGGTAGTTTTTAAGGTATTTAATAATTGCTTGTTCCCTAAATATATAAATAAACTGTTGCTCTAAAGTAAATGTAAAAGCAAAGCCATACTCGTTTCGGTACAATTATTTATTCCTTCTTTATCAGATTTTCCATAGTTAGTAACAGTTTTACAACCATTTCATCTTCTATACGAAGTCGTAATTCAAACATAAATCACTTTCTTCTAATTTTCAATACGGAACGTAATTCCAGCCTTGCTTGCCAGCACCAACGCGCCGACCACTGATTACTGAACTAAGCATATATCCTCTTTGGCGCTCTGCATACCGTCTGCCACTTGTCCGTCAATATAATATTATAACTATCGCACTCCGCTGCTAAAGCTGGATTCAAGGGCGCGTAACATAAAATATAAATTTTTGCACACTACATATACTAGCTAGCATACTCTTTAGTCCTGATATGACTACACTAAACTATAATATAATGTAGAGTTTATTTTATACTAACAGAAACATAACAATTTAGTTTGAACCTTAGTACGTTATTGTAATATTACACAAAAGATTTGGTTACAGTACTGTCTATGATTGGGCGCTAGTATACATCGTTGAAAGGATATCCGAAACTTTCTTGTTCGTATTTGTAACAAATTTCATGCCTATCAGGCTGGTGAATTAGGCATGCATAGAGATCAGAAATAATATGTAAATTAAAATAAGACATCTATATACCTACACTAAAAGACAGACCGATGAAAAAAAATGTTATAGATCTTTTTTAACCAATTTGACTTAATTTCAGGTTAGTTAAATCGATTAAATAAATTTTGGCTGCTAAAGTCGGGCTTTACTAACAATAAGAATCAATTGTACATTTCAAGTACTAAAGTTATTTTAAATAAATCGATGTTAGATGTAAACATTTCTTCTAGTGTCCTATTGTTTTTAGATCAGTTTTGATAAAAAAAAAATACATAGAAAATCTATAAATATGGTTCTAACTTGATATTTCAATGAATGGCAGTATTGATCCAAATGCAATTTTATTTTCATTATTCAAATGTGACAATACATGTGGGTGCTACAAATTGTACATCAAACAAAGGAATTAACTAACATTATTTTTAGAGTTTTTGTTGTTCACCTGCGTAATTAGTAGCGAATGTTTCTCCCATAAGTTGTAGAACACTTTCATGGCGGAGTGTACGTAACAAAAAAGAAACCTTTGTTAATGTAGCGTTGAACACCTTCCACGAGGAATTTTTAAATTCAGATACTGAATTTTTACATTGTAATATTTTCGCTACCAGAAAATCCTACGTTTTTTCTTTTATTACTCAACAATAATAATTTATTATGGACAAATATTAAATAAACTAAGCCCTCCTTATTGTTTCAGGGTTTTGCGAAACCGTGTCGTGTAAAAATAGTGTCGACTATATTATAACGGAATCTGAAATTTTGGGAGGATTTATTTTGTTAATGGTATCAAATTACATACTGGAGTAAATCATTCGTTCTAAAATATTAAAATAAAGCTCTGATTAACCTTTATCGAAATGAGTGAACATTGAGGTCATATCATTTATGTCAACCTGTTCACTACTTAACTATAGAAAGTAGAAACTGTATAACCTCTTCCTAGTTTACCGCGCTTTCATCATAGACTGTATCATCACTTAAGATTAGGAGAGACTACGGTGAAGCGCTAAGCTATTAGCAACAAAAAATATATCTTTCATCTGTCAAATGATTGCATGTGCTTAATGCATCAACTATGTGTCTATTATATATAAAAGCGTACTGTTGTTGAGTAACGTCTTTAATCCTACCAACTACCCAGTATAAAGGACTTGCAATCACAACAACGGGGATCCCTCTACACACATTTAACACAATCACAGCGTCTTCGCCCGCAAAGACGAGGTCACCAGCCACGGACCCACGGCTAAGCACCTGTCTGTTTATCCCTTTGCAGCAAAAGCAACGATGCTCTAAGCGTAGCTCCGAGCCTCACAGGAGGCGCCCTTAGAGCAACGTTTCCCCCACGATGTTGCACAGCCCTTTTACAGGCTCACCCTCGGCAGAGATTCTGCGTTCACCAGTAGAGCTGACACTACAAATTTGAAAAAAAAAACTGACGGGGACTTCATGTTTTTCGGTCCTAGATGCCATTTGGTTCTCGTGAAAGTGTATATTCGAGTGGAGATAATATTTTATAACATTGGAGTGTAAGCACAGTAAACGAGAAAATTGAAAAGGTTGTTTCAATACAAAGCACACCACATCCCGACCATATTTCTGCTGTACGCCTAACTATACATTAAAACAAACAAAACTTCGTTCAGTAGTTTTTCAGTTTATTTACATTCAAGTCGAGGGATGTAACATTCAAGACAAACAAAATATTGGCTCGGTAGTATGTATGAAGAGGCAACTAATACATGTTTTATAACGATGAACTGCTAAACAAGTGCTTATGCAAGTGTTGTCAGAAGTAATTAATTATGTCGTTGACATTTTTAACAAATGAGAAATATTTAAAATTATAATATCATGTAGTATACTCATAATACACCTCGTAATCACTTATCGTCAGGTGAGGTTACAGTAAAGCATAATATAATTGCGTGCGGGGTCGTCAAAATTTTTTATATATCAACTAGCCACAAATAATATCTATTGCTATTATAAAAAATAATATTCAATTTCTAAAGGTATTTATATAAGAACTTGCTAAGTCTATTAACTAAAAATAAGAACGTTTGTAATAGGATCAGAGAGAAACGTCCCGTTTTGTTCCATGCAAACAATTTTGCATTGTTCTGGATTTATATACAACTTTCGTTGTTCGAAACTTCCACTTTGAATTCTTGTAAACACTTAACCTTTGACAAGGAATTTATAGAATCATATCTATATAATTAAGTATATCTACATATGAAACTGACTCATTGGTCTAAGAAAAAATGTATTCTTTACACTGTTAATTACGTACAATTTTCATGTTGATTGTATTAGTGTCGCGGTGTGATTTAAAAGGTTAACACTCACACTAATATGGAAATAATATAATAATCCCAATGCTGATTTTCTGTGGCCACCTTTACAAGCATCTCGACGTTTTGACGGCGGCACGGTTTTTACTTAAAATGCATTTTTTTTTAAATCTTAATGATTGAATGCGTGAGTGAATGGACTACCTAATGAATGGCTATTTTTTATATATGTTTTTGATTGTCCATTCAGAGTTACTTAGCCTAACTGCCAAAGACATAACGGAGGCGGCAAATTGTTCCAGCATTTAGTTGCAATATATTTAAATATGCCTTTAAAGAATGTAGACCTATGAGCATAGGTTGCCAAGGCGTATGAAGTTGAACAGGTATTATGTGTCGTACTCATGTCACATACCAAGGACAATTTATGATAAAAATTATAGAGAAGCGTCCGTCTGCTGGACACAGACCCCCTCTCTCATAGCAGAGAGGGTTTTAGACCATATACCCATCACGCTGCTTCCCCGCTGCGGTCTGGCAGGCGTGGTACGCAAGTATGCGGTCATTATCAGACGCAGGACCGACGATTTTACTTACAATCCCCGGTGGAGGTGGAGCACACCCCCAAGTTCCCAATTTAGGACAAATACTAAGAATTTCTTAACAGAAAACTCGATTTCGATTTTTGAATTCGCCCGAGCCGGGATTCGATCCCAGGGCCTTATGCCTGCCAAACAAACTGACCACTAGACCACTGACGCAGTTCACGAGGCTCAGGGTACGATCGCAAAGATAACTTTTTTTAACATATCCTACGTGTGCTATCACTAAACCATCAGAGGTTTTACTATAAAGTTTTATATGACTGTATTATTAAATAGTATTAACGTTCTTTAAAAATTAACAGACGAAGGTGTAACGAAGACGTTCACTTGCGCTCGACCTCTGATTGGACAGTATGTATTCCTGCAACTTGTCGGCGTCGAAGGCTCTCTATCGCTTTGCGAAGTCGAGGTCTTCACAACAGAAGGTTAGTATTCGTATATTTATGATAACAATGTGTGTATGTGTGTAACAATGGGTGTGTAAATATATTAAAATAATATATATAATTATATATATATATATATTAATATATTTATATTAATATGTATACATATTTATAGATACATAATCATGAAGATAGTACATGACACTTATAGAAAGTACTATTACTTATCTAAAACTGTTTAGTACAATAAAATGTTTCATACTATTTCATAAATAATATAAAAGAATAATAATGAAATATACTGAATAATAAAAATATAAGAAATAGTTATTTTAAAATGTCAAAGACTCTACAAATACTGATGCTGTGTAGCCGTGTAATTTAAATTTCCCCTTTAAAAGGTTTTTCAATTTTCCACTCTTATGTAACTTCTTTGAGGGAAGCAAACAAACTTTGAAAGTATATATGATGCCTGCGGTGTCTATTACTAAACTTATTTCGAAACATAAACTAAAATTATATCAAAAACATCTTTCATGGATAAATGTATATTTATTTTCCATTAAAAAGCTCTCAAATTAATGTAATAATTTATTAATTTTTTAAAGAGCCTTCGTACTCCCGGCCATAAATAAATTGATAGCAAAGCGACTACATATCAATTCGAAATGAAAGTCACTACACATGGAAATATTAATTATATGAAGGTAGATACAGTGTTTGATGATTCGAGTTATAAATATCAATCGATTTTAAAATGTATGTTTAAATGTATTTAGCTACTTCTAATTATGTTATACATTCTCTTCCAATTTTGCCACTTAGCTTTCTTATTTATTGATTCTGAAGCGTACGAGTTTTAGCCAGTTATTTATATAGAAGGTAATATATAAAAATAACGTTTACTAAAATATTTGTACTGTATGTTCAGAATTCTCGAACGATCGATGCGCGCCTGTTGGAGCTTCCGCTGATATAGAGTTGGCTGCTTTTGCAAGAAACTGTTACGAATTCAACGTAGCGAAAGGCGCTTCTTTCGAAGATGCAAGGCGACAATGCCAAGATCATGGCGGTGACCTGATACACGGTTTTCAGGTGAATATCCACTTAAAAAGAAAATATGCAATTTCATTTATTACAATATTATGAGTTACGATAACTTAAGTGTCATTTTATCAATCAATTATACTTTTCAAACGATATTAATTGTGTGTAACAAAAGTAAGGTAAGTAGTAGCCTCTTACTGTCCCACTGATGGGCACAGGCCCCCTCAGTCATAGGAGAGAAGGTGATTAGAGCACGGACCCACCACACAACTTCGCTGCGATTTAAAAATAATTTTGTTTGAATTATTATGTAATAGTCTCTGTATGAGGAATAATTGACATCTGTCTCCTAGATAACAGTAGTTCGGAAATCAAAGCTCCTCTAATTGTAACGAATTATGTAAGAAATTGTTTATATTGAAGACTTTATTTTTATACAATTTTACTAATGTTTGCACAATTATCAGTAAGCCTAATATTCGCTACAAAATAGATATTAAAATTTAAATTACATTATGCATTTTTCTATAAGGTATTAAAAAGTTTATTGGCAAAGTTATAACAGAAATATGTATATACTATCGGCTAAATATTGCTAAAGCTAAACTCAAAAGAGTAAAGCTGTGTAGCGTTGGTATATACTTCTTAATTCATAAAATAAATTTACTCCATTTCTGTAATTTTCTGTTAAGCACATTTTTGTACCAACAAAGATTAAGTTAACTTGCATTGTAATCCAATTCCAAGATATGCTCAACAATTTCAATTTCATCAGGAGATTAGACAGTAATCATTTAAAAATTCCACCACCATATTACATTGCCGAAATTGAGATAATAAAAGCATAGCGTTACAAAATCCCCTTTTTTAATTTAAGTCTTAGAGCATATATATCAATCTTGATGATAGATATATTTGCTACTGAACTATTTCTCGGATACTTTATATAGACTAATTCAATGATGTTACCTCAAATAAAAATAAAATTTTAAACGGTGCAAAAGTACTAAAAAGCTAATTGCATTCTATACTAAAACACAAAAGCTTCCGGAGCCCTTGTAAAAAGTAATTATATTTGCAGCAATGAATTTTGTTCATGTTTTAATAAAAGAGAACTATTGTATATTTTTAATTTGCCGCTTTGCTATTTCTACTTTACAGTTTATGCACTCTGTTACTCAAAGAATGCATGTAATTACGGTAGAATTTATAAGACTCTTTTAAGCATAACAAATACAACAATGATATTTAATATTTGTAAATTTAACAATAGTGTCTTCACTATAACTGAATTGAGGCTCAAGAACTAACGAATTTTACGATTTAACTACATATTTAGAAATCCTCAAATATTTATACTGAGTAACATGTTTTCGATTCTTAGGGAGCAACATCCAGCTATTTAATTCAAGAATTAGAAAGACGAAAGACGCAGCTGAAAACTCAACTTGTGTGGATAGGTGCACAAAAAGAGCCTGGACTCACATCTCGAACATGGAGATGGGTTGATGGTAAGCGTCTTTTAAATTTACTAATATTTTGTACAGTTAATTTAAAAAAATAAGACGGATACATTTTATTAATTATGCAATAAAGGTATTTTTTATTTGACAGGTATGAGAACAGGTCGTTAAATATTTTTCACCCTGCTACCTCCACTCCCTATTGTTTAATTCGGATTTTTTTTATTTTTGTATGGTAAAATGTCAATTTGAACTTTCATTTTGCATATCTCTTAAGGTTAATGGCGCGGTAAACAAGTTTGTCTTATCTCTAACCCTCTTTTGTGTCACAGGGGAAACAGTATTAAAGCCAGCTTGGGGAAAAGATCAACCAAATAATTATAATGGGGAACAGAATTGCGTCGTGCTGGACGGGGGACGCGCTTGGCTTTGGAACGACGTTGGCTGTAATCTGGATTACCTTCACTGGATCTGCCAGTACCGTGAGTGTCACCTTCATAGGTACATATCTATAACTTTGTTACCAGCATCTGCGAATAGAATGTTTAAACTACTAATTTATTTTGGAGCTTCATTAAGTTACTGTATTTAAAAAATAATAATGATGTCATTATGTGCAAATGCCGTTATGTATGAAAATATTTTAATGTAGTCGCTAAGCCATTTCGCTGGTAAAGATAAGCGAAGCGAAATATATTAACTTTAATTTGCATTGCTGACTGGACACGTAATTGCAGCTGATGCCTGCATAATATTACAAATTACCTATAGTTGCATGATATATGATGCGCGAACTGAAAATGTAATATGCGGATAAATGCCTATTATTGAGTAATTATTTCATTTATAGTACCTCCTTCCTGTGGAAGTCCAGATAAACTTTCCAACACAACAATCGAGGGAAATGATTACAAAGTTGGATCTTCTATAGCTTATAAATGCCCAGAAGGGCACATGCTGATTGGTGACAAAACTAGAAAATGTAACACAGATGGCTTTTGGTCTGGCACAGCACCTAGTTGCAAATGTAAGTAAAAAAAATGTGTGTGTGTGTACTTATGTACATGCGTTAGAAGTTATACTTCTGTGGCGTAAAACGATAAAAATCTTTTCAAACAATTAAATGCATAAACTTTGTCTCGGAATTTAAAAATTATCAGTCATTATCGTTGGATAGCACAACTTTTAGCGCGATTATTTAAAGTCTTATTAAAATACACGCTTGATTGCATAAAAAATGCAAAGTAATATATAAGCAACAGTTAGTTTCTTCGAAATTTTAACAATAAATCCGTAGTTTTTGTTGCTTGTCAAATCAAATACATCCAACACTCCTTCACTCAATGCAAGGCAAAGGCCAGAGAATGTAAAATAGTAAACGTAAACTAAATGGACATAAATATTTTATAATCTGTTTCCTATATATATAACTTTCAGACTCAAGTCTGAAAGTTATATATATAGGAAACTTTCAGACTCAAGTCTGAAAGTTATAATTTTGATAAGAATGTCACTTTGATATTTTCAATGTCGCAATATACCAACAAGTAATATAATAAAATAATGAGGGTATTATATAATAATAAAATATTTAAAAAAAAACTAAAATATTGACTTCACGGTGTCGGTTTTTGTGACGGTATGCGCGCGCATCGTAAATATTTACTCTCATCAAAGAAGTATAACATAAAAATATTGATTCATTTCGAAAAATTAAAATCCATTTTTATTGTTTAGATGTAGACTGCGGCGGTCTGAGTCCCGTCCAAGATGTAGATGTAATCTTGGTAGATGGTCGAACAACCCATGGTGCAAGGGCAGTGTACTCTTGTAAAGAGAATTATACTTTGGTTGGAAAAGAGGAACGTTTTTGTGGAGACGAGGGTATTTGGGATGGAGAGGCACCAAAATGTCTATTTGATTGGTGTCCAGAACCACCACCAGTGACTGGTGCTACTGTCGATATTGGAGGGCACAAAGCCGGCTCCTTGGCGACGTATACTTGTCAAAATGGCTTCATAATTTTTGGATCCCCGGTAAGCATTTTGCGTCAAAAGAATAAATTTCACTTTTCGCGATTGTTTTCGTAAAACACAAAATCAAGCTTCATTTTACATCAAGTACTTTACAATTTATATTGCGTAGGTTAATTTAAATTTTTTTATGGTAATACATTTACATATTATAGCTAACTGTCTTAATATAATTGTTTATTCTTAATTAAATAAATGTTATATAATATCGCCGTTATATGATTTGCCTTACGTATGTGCATTAATGTTGATTTTTGAACTCTATTTAGCTTTGCATAAATTTAAATATTGCAATGACTTGTACATATAACTAAGTGAAATTTTCATTTTCTTAGAGCGTAACTTGTAATCTCGGCGGAACATGGTTGGGTACCCCTCCCTCCTGTAAATATGTAGATTGTGGAACACCAGCCCAAGTGCACAAAGGATCTTTTAGACTCCTTAATGGCACTACTACTTACGGGTCTATAGCCCAATTTAACTGCGAACCTGACTATTGGCTTGCTGGAACTGAAATTTTGACTTGCAATCGTGATGGAAAATGGTCCCACGACATACCTTCGTGTGAATGTAAGTTTAATGACATTTATCGTCTTATGTCTTACTTGTAGTAGGAAAGTATTTGTGCCAATAAATTTTTCTGCATTTAAACACATAATAATCATAGTTTAAGACTTTATATTGTAGCATCGTAAAGAGTCTATTCTGTGTAACCAAGTATATCTCCCGAATGTTGGATTATGATTAAATGTTATATATTAGACTAGCTGAACCCACGACTTCGTCTGCGTGGGATGTTTTATTGGGTAGCATTTTCATTAATTTAGGCAAATCGTTTTCCATATAAGAAACATACGTATAAAACAACCGCAATTTCACCCGCAACCCACCTTGCGGAAGTTTCGTAAAATACGTTCTTAGCTGACCTCTACTCGGCAAAAGGAATACTCCTACCAAATTTCAAATCTCTACGAGAGGTAACGTTCCAGAGATATCGTGATGAGCCAATAGATACCTGGATAAAGAGGTAGTTACGTTAATAAATGAGAATTGTATTAAATTTCAGTAATTTCTTGTCCGGATCCCGAGGTTCCTGCAGGCGGCTACATGGAAGCTTATGATTATAATGTGCACTCAACGATCGATTTTCATTGCGAAAAAGGACACAAGCTAGCTGGTGAACCTAACTTGACTTGCCAACAAGATGGAGAATGGTCAGGCGAATCACCTAAATGTGAATGTAAGAATATATCATCATTTATATATAATTATAGTTCACGATCTCGATTACTTTTATTAAATCGTATTATTATAACAAAGCTGAAGAGTTTATTTGTTGGAACTTTCTAACATCTAGCACTAGTAGTCGGACTACAAAAAGTATAATTGCCTGTAATGGATTAATCATTGAGGAAGATTAAGGCGGCATGGATGAATGAATGATGAATTCCAAATGTATGTTTGTTTTATTACGATCTCTCACTCATCACGAAATCTTCAATTTTGTTCTTTTCTGTGCTAGACGTGGACTGCGGAAAATTACCGCCACTCCCTTACGGAACATCGGAATTGCTTAATGGCACCACCCATCTGGGCAGCGTCATACAGTATGCTTGCACAACCAATTACAGACTTGTGGGAGCTGTGAGAAGAACTTGCACCGACGAATATCAATGGAGTGATTCTTCGCCTAGATGCGAAGGTACGGGTGACTTTCAAATCTTATGCATTAGATAATTATATTTATATACAAATATAAGAAAATAATTTGGTAGAATAGCGACCAAAAACAATGAGCGTATTTTTATAAAAGAGCTGTAGGAAAAACAAACTCATTAAATCAACCAATAACAGGGTGACGTTTTTTTTGTTGCGCGAACGTCATTTTATCCGATTTGAATCTGTATATGTTTTTAAATGTTCTATACTTCCAAAACAGCAAACTCTTGCCAAACTAATATACTATTTAAATAGAATATATTTTAAAACCTACGAGTTATAGGTACTTTTTATCGCATAATATTCCTTCCAATCCAAATGCTGTTAGAAATCACTTCAATAATATTAAGGATAAAAATTAATAATTTCTATTGTTTAGTAACAAAAATCGAACTGGCAGATCAAATCCGTTTGCGAAATTCGTTGAATTGAGATATTTGCAACAATATCTTATTTAAGAAACGATTCGATATTTTATATAACTTAGAATCCCATGTTTATGATTGATATCAGTCATTTTTTATTATTTTGTTGCAGAAATTCGTTGTCCTGAACCAATAGTTGCCGAAAATAGTATTGTGTCAGTGACTGGCAATGACCGCATGCATGGACGGACGTTGATACGAACATCGGTGAATACGAATAGTGGAAATACGTATAGAATCGGGGCTCTCGTAAAATATCGCTGCGAAAGAGGCTACAAGGTGGTTGGCGAGAGCCTTTCTACATGCGAAGACAATGGTCAATGGAGTGGTGTAACGCCAAAATGTCAATGTAAATCTACCCATCAGTGTTTATTTATTATTTATTTCGATTCGGTGACGCTTTTATATGCGTTATTAAAACTTCAATAACCCGAACTTAAACAAAGAAAGGAATGAACGTACAGTGACTTTACTTGTTTTCACCCGTTACAGAAACAGCGCATGATTCAGACAATTTAGAAATATTGTTTGTCTGATTTCTGTGAGGCATAATGATTGAAACACCTAGGTTTATTTGGCGGAATTTTCACAGGCGATTTTCGGCCATTGAGTACCTAATATTTAGTAATTAAAATCATAGAATTATATCGCGATGATTTGAAATAAAAAATCATCTGTACAACAGTTTTGCGGTATCGAAAATAAACTTGGGCTAACATCGTGACACGAGATCTTTATGTATAAAAATAGTAGATGAATAACGGATTTC
This sequence comes from Elymnias hypermnestra, assembly GCA_015832385.1. Classification (NCBI taxonomy): domain Eukaryota; kingdom Metazoa; phylum Arthropoda; class Insecta; order Lepidoptera; family Nymphalidae; genus Elymnias; species Elymnias hypermnestra. The sequence goes on from JACTOM010000015.1 coordinate 1,247,047, forward strand.
GCTAGATGTTTCACAGGGTATATACGGAGCCCGATGGGAACAGATTGTAGCTATAAAAAATCTTCCGTAATATTGCAGACGTGGATTGCGGCAACCCAGGGCGTTTACAAAACGGAAAGGTGACGCTTGCAACGAACGCCACTTACTACGGCGCTGCGGCCCTTTATGAGTGTGATGAACACTGGCAACTTGATGGTGTATCGCGACGTTTGTGCCAAGACAATGGCACATGGAGTTCTGAGGCGCCAGTTTGTAAAGGTCAGCAATGCTCTAAATATTTTTCTACTAAAATTAAAAATGCCGAAGATTTTTGAAAATTGATGTGTATTAAAATATATCTTAGTCTGATGAAAACGTTACTTTTTAATAGTACGTCAACAATTTCTTGTACTCTATGATGGCTGTCCATACATACAAGTACACAATAAAACAAACTTCTCCAACGCTGTCTGTTTTTCTGTCTGATCTCGATAATCGTCTGAATCGAATTGAATTTTCTTTCGATTTTCAACAATAAATAAGGTATATAATACGTCTATTTTTTTGTAAATTGATTGAAATATAACTCATATAGCCGGTTGGCACAAAAATTCAAACCACGTGGTAGCTATCATCAAAAACTCTGCCTAATCTCTTAGAGATATAACAAAACAGTGCATAGTAGTATAAGGATATTCCTTTTTGTAGATCAACAAAAAGTCGGGGATGATATATATTTATCTTTTAAGCATAACATGAATGTTCATAGCTTGACGGTATAAAATACTTCTAAGTTGAAATATGTTTCACTGCTCCAGAAATCACATGCACGGATCCAGCTATCCAAATTAAGGGTAGCACTGGACTACTGGTCGTGACTTCCACTCTTGGTATTGGAGGAGAAGCACATTACAGATGCGAGCGGGGCTACAGTCTAAAAGGAAATCAAACTAGAGCTTGTTTGCCGAGAGGTCTCTGGGCCGGAACTCCACCAGTCTGTATACGTAAGTTTGAAATTTTTAAGTGTTCTTCAAGGGGATGTTACGTCCTTGAAGCTCTTCCTACTGATATGCTCTATAAAACGAAAAATATAAAAACCTTGTGCTCCGTATTATTATGTCTGCAGTCGTGTATGATCTTAAAGTAAGTGTACACAAAATTATAGACTTAGACGTAATTCAGTCATTACCAAATTAGCATACTGTTTATATTTTTACAGCTATTGATTGCAAGTCTCCGGGCACTATAGAGAATGGTCGAATTATCATTTCAAACAGTTCAACGCTTTTTGGAAGCTCAATCGAGTATCACTGTTTACCGCAATACCAACGGGTTGGACCTTTCCTCCGGAAATGTTTAGATGATGGAAAATGGTCCGGTGAAGATCCAAGATGTGAACTGGCATCTAATGAAGCCGCAGAAAGCGGGGCTTTACCTTTAAGCGTTGGGGTCGGCTGCGGTGTCGTTTTATTTTTATTGATGCTGTTAGGTGTTATTTATTTAAGATTGTGAGTACCATTTTTTTTGCTTCCTTATTTAAATATTCGTAATCTTATATGAATCTACATTACAGTGCCACAATTGCACAAGTAAAAAAAAATACATATTATGAAGCTACAACGGCGTTTAACATAAAGTTTTTACTAAAATCGATAGGGGCAGTATTAATTTAACAAGTACTAATTCTAGTTTTGTAAAGTTGTTTAGTACAGCTTTTATAATAGGGAAACATCTGTCACATTGCTTCCCTATTACCTACTGATAGTCTTCTCCCGAATAAATAAAATCGTCTTAAAAACGTTTAGTAAGATTAAGAAGTAGGGAAAAAAGTATGGTATGAAATAAAAATTTGTTTTATTAATTAACATAACGTATAAACTAGAATTATTAACATTTAGGCAACATATATCGATTTGTTTTCTTACTATAAAATTATATCATAAAGAAACTTAGGAACATATATAACAATTACAAAACTGCTCTGCTTTTAATCAGTATTATTTTTTAGGCGGAAAGCTACACCAGTTAAAAATACAGAAAACATTGAAGGCGCTGAACGAAAAGAAGACCAAAATGCTGCCGTCATGAGCTACGCTACGCTTCACGACACAAATGGAAGGCATTTGTATGATCATGTCAGCGATAATCTTTACGATTCCCCGTACAGCGAGAGCTTAGCTGAAAATATAGCATATGGGAGAAGGAGTGACACGGACTCTGCCTATGAACCCGAACCAACAGGACCTAGTGCAGTTGTAACCATTAATGGAGTTGCCGTTCGTTGATGAATATAGTTATTTATGAGTTTGCTATTGCCTTGTAATATGTGTTAATTAAACCGATAAGTAATGAAAACTAAATTTCTAAATAAGCACTGTTACATCAATTCCTTAAAAAGTAATTTGTCGCATCCCAAGTAGCTACATTTCATTGAGATTTCATTTCAAAAATTATTGGTAGCAAAAAAATTATGGTCTGTGTTTGTTTTAACCTATATAGTCACTTTAAGTATTCATCCAATTACATAAGTAAGCTATTTAAGGTGTGATCTAAATTTTCACAACGCGTATTAGTTATCTTATATTATTTAAAATAAATGTTTCGTAGCATGCATTGGATTGCCGCGATTCATAATACCCTATTATATTTTTAACCCGGTCTTGCCTTTATATAATTGTAATTGATTTGGTGATAAAATTATAATAATAGGTTTGTCTCAAACCGTTTATGGTTACCAATTTTTAATAAAATTTTTGACTATGCGCTCATCAGATCTAAATTAGATGGATAATATTAGTTGCCAATTGCATAAACCCCCTTTTAATTCCTAACGATTCTTATTACTTCAGAAACAAATATTTCTTTCACTGTCTTTTCGCATGCTGGAGAATAATACTTCGAGATATACTTTGCATAATACAAAACAGCTATATAATACTCTAAAGTTAAAATAAGAGCCTGTATATAGGTAATATAGGTTCAAAAATAAAATGATCTATACATAAAATTTTGCTTAGGTCTATTCAAAATAAATTTTATGGAACTTTTTTACCAGATTGGTTGAGCATTAGAAGACCGTAACATGTCGGCAATATCCTCGATCTAAAAATATTCCGAGAAAGAATATGCGAAATGGATAACAAAGAATGCGGTCTTACAAAATTGTTTATAATTACATACCCTGTTCTTAAAAGACAAGTATTATTATCATATTCACCTTAAACTGTTTTAATAAATTTTTGCTCTATCCATCAAACTAGTATGAATAAAAAGTGCTAAACGCGCATAGACATTTATTATGAAATAAAATAATTTTTTACTTCAACAGTTTAACTAGTTTCAGATATGTTCAAAGCGGTCGCCAACCCTTAGCAGATATTTAACCAAAGATGTAAAAAAGAGTTGGAAATTGTATGAAATATATTTTTATTTATACTAAGATTATGATTATGTATTTTCTTCATTGTTTTGTTACTTTAGTGGGACCTTTTACAGCTAAAAGTGTTGTCAAGATAAACTGAAATTCTGACAGAATTATATCGTTATAAAAATTGTTACAAATTGGAACTTACATATGAACACAAATAGCATTATAGGAAATCTTGGAAATATAGATGCCGTTTGTGAGTTTGTATTTTGTGTTATGGCTATTTTAACGCAAAAAGTTGCAAATGCGCTGTTTAACCAGTAAGCCTATTTATAACTACATGGACATTAATTTGAAATGAAATGAACTGTAATAAAGTTTTAACATTTTTAAGGTATCGAAAAGCAAATATTTAACAAAGAAGTGTCTATTATTTATGTATCTTCTTATTAAATTCGAATTATTATAGCTTATTTTTTTATTAACTTAATTTAATCGAAATTTAAGAGTTCCTGAAATTAATGCATCGTTTTATCACATTTTAGGATATGATTAATGCTAACGACCAAAATAAACATATTCTTATTTAGGATTTAAATGCACTATAATGTGTAAGAACTGTTGTAACCTTTCTGAGAAATTCTCATGTTGCTTTTTTTTAAAATAATTTTTCTATCATCGAAGTATGTTGCATTTTTTTACAATTTATATTAGTAAGTATATTGTGTTACTGGAAATGCTGAAAAACAGTTTGAAATGAAGATAAAAAAGTACGCCTACAAAGATTACAAGCCATTTCTTATTTTATAAGAAAATTTAATGGCATTTTTCATTTTAATCACCCTAAAATGTGTAAACAAATCTTAGTCTCATAAATATTTACTGTATGAGCTTTTAAACAGATCTAGAATGTCATATTTCTAATTTATTTTGTTTCTTTTAATTTTTCTTTGCATTCAAGTCATAAATATTGGAAATATTTAAAAGGAAAACTTCATTACGTTGTAATGTAATACATTTTATAGTAATAATTACATTATTTCAACGAAATAATGTTATGTATAAAAGATAATGTCTGTTTAAAAAAAATACTATCAAAGGCTGGAATCCGATATTATATAATCATTTCTATTTAAAGCAAGCGTTCTTTTTACATAAAGTACTTTATGTATTTTATAAAAAAAGAATGCATTTATATCATGTATTACAATGAGAAATAATTAGTATAGGAATAAAAATAACAAACGGTTTGTGATAAATATTGTATTAGGGTAAAATAAAATATGTTACTATGAAAATGATGACCTAAAGCAGACTGTAATTGCTTTAGTAGGCAAACAAAAGTTAACGTTATCATGCGGTGTAGAATCTAACAAAATGTTAATGTTTATAGATAAACGGCACAAGTTAACTTTGAAAATTCCGGAATGGGGTATACTAATACTGATTCCATCCCGGCTACTTACTTTTCACTTCCATTCAGAACATTATAGACAAATTGTATAGAATTATAACATGCGAATGCTTTGCTAAGTGCCTTCATTTAGCAAAGCATTCGCATGTTACAATTCTATAAGATATCCAAAAATACAATTTAATGTAAGGTAGAAACAAATTCTCACGTCTTCTCACACAATGCGACCGAATCGTGAATATAGTCCTTATCTTTATATATATATTTAGTTGAAATTCAAAATTTAATTATATTTTACAGGGAATGAATACATCGTAAAGAAATATGTTTTTGTCGGAAGTGATTTTGGTTCCGCAGAGATAGAGAGAGTGAGGGAGCGAGAGAGAGCTGACATGTATCTTTCTCTTGTCAATACTGGCTTTTCAAAGCACTCTTTCAAACGACCCAGCACCTTAACGTTATGTAGGATATAGAAGAAATCGTACACTTGTCCGAGGTCGTGTACCTTAAAATGTAAGAGTGGCTTTGTCATATAGTGTAGGGGAAAAGGGGGTAATGTGGGTCACATAAGCGAAAACTCAAAATTTAAATCATAAACGAAATATTTATTGCAACTGTCTTTAAACATAATTTACTAAATTAACTATCACTAGAAATAATTTTCAATCATCTGGCAATCAACTTTGGATAATATAATAGTTAAAAAAAAACAGCTTTGACTTTCATTGCACCTACGTGCGGGTAACGGTGGTCACCCCAGGGGGCAATCAGAGTCAAAGAAAATCTAGCACGTATCGCAGATATAACCTTGCCACAGCCTACGTCCAGTGTATCTGAACCAAATCTCGTTGTTACTTGTACTAGGCATCTGTTTCCAGCATCTTCTGCGTATTTATCCGCATCGTCCTGGCGTAAACTGTCAGTGCCAACATCTGATACAGAAGTTTCTTTGGTTTCTTGTAATATTTCGCGCTTTACCTTTTTAGGACGATTCTTCTGTTTTGTAGTCTTTTCCGTGACATTTACCCTTCTATCTATTTTATATTCTTTACCCTATATTTTTTATCTCCTTATTTTCACCTTTCTCACTTGATTAGTAGTGCAACCATATATTTATATTAATATTAATTTATTTGCCTAATAATTTGCCTAAAAAATTAATATTTGCCTATTTCTTCATCAAGTTTGCTAGTACGCCTTCTGTCTCAAGACTAAAGATAGTGAATCGTCCTAGATGAGGTCTTTTCTGGGGTAGAACCTTTTTTATCCTCTTTTGAAGACTTGAAAATGGGGGATGGGGTTCCCCCATAAGCTTATAAGCATTTCTTATACAAGGACGTGCATCAATAAGCTTTTTCGCCTTTTCCATGCTATCAGAAGACAGTTTTCCTGACTCATCGTCGTCGTCGCCGCTTCAACCGATGGACGTCCACTGCTGGACATAGGTCTCACGAAATGATACCCACAAGGCCCGATCTTGCGCCGCCTGGCTCCAGCGGCTACCGGCGACCCTCTTTATGTCATCGGTCCACCTTGTGGGGGGTCTACCTACACTGCGCCTGTCTCTTATACACATCTTAGGCTAATGGCGTTCCAAGCTGTTTAGTATTCGCATGCCATAAATTCCTATCTCATAAACACTTCCGCTAATAATTACAGTTGGTATTTGGCGTATGACACTCAGTTAAAATTTGTATTAAGTAATACAGGTCAGGGAGTAAATTACCTATAAGGACGGTACTGTCTGCTAGATCAAGTTCTCGATTATTAAGTTTAACAATGGTTTTCATTTGGCAACGTGAATTTACATTTTGTTTTTTTCCCGTTGAGTAATAAATTATTAGCTTCAAGCCCTTATAAAAAATCGCACCTCTTGAAATTTTGACTTCGAGCGAATAATACATTATTCTTATTGAATTGATTATTCTTAACATATTTATTGTAAAAAAAAAGTAAGTAGCAGCCCATTAACGTCCCACTGCTGGGCACAAGCCTCCTCCCTCTTATGAGAGAGGGTTTTTAGAGCATAGACCACCACGCTGCTCCACTGCGGGTTGGCAGGCATAGTACACAAGTACACTCTCTATTCCTTCACTCTCATAGTCCGGTGTGACGGAAATCCGACACGACCTTAGAGAGATTAGGCGCAGGACCGACGGCTTAACGTGCTCTCCAAGGCACGGGGATGGATCACACCGCTAACTTCCCAACTTCGGGCAAATATTCAGAAAATCTTAATAGAAAACTCAATATCGATTTCGAATTGGCCCGACCTGGGACTCGAACCCAGGACCTCATGTCTGTTGTCGAACATGCTAACCACTAGACCAATGAGGCAGTTACTAGACCAATGAGACAGTTACTAGACCAATGAAGCAGTTACTAGACCAANATGACGGAATTGAACATTCGCTGAAGGACTTTAAGAATGGGTTTTCCACCCGCCTTCAGGAGTTCCGCTGTGATTCCGTCATCACCCGGTGCCTTGCCGTTCTTCATCTGTTTGAGAGCCATACTAATCTCGTACAAGCTGACGTCCGGGATATCTTCGGTATAATGCCGGGTCAGTTTGGCACGGGGATCTTTAGCCAAACTATCAATAGGCTTGCAAGTCGATGTGTATAACTGCCCATAGAAACTCTCAACCTCCCTCCGAATCTCAGGTCCAGATGCAATGAGTTCGCCATTTTGGGTCTTCAGCCGCGTCAACCGGCTCTGACCGATAGACAAATCTTTTGCGAACACTTTAGTGCCTTTGTTGCGTTCGATAGTAGCTCGTATACGCTCGGCATTAAAGTGACGCACATCACGCTTTTGCGATTTAGAGATCTGTCTATTGATCTGCCGGTATGCGGACGCGTCAGCTGTAGACTGCAAACTCATTGCATGTCTCTGTTCCATGAGACCAAGAGTATGGTCTGAGAATCTCTTGGTTTGCTTTTTACGGGGTTTATAGAATTTCATCCCAACCGTATGGACAGTTTCCACTAGCCTATTGTTTAGCTCGTCCACGGAGTCGCATTCCTCGAGGCAGGCGAAGCGGTTTTGCAGCTCTAGTTGGAAGCTCTCGGGGTTTTGAATATGAGCGCGAGTGGGTCGGAGCGTTGACTTCACCAGTCTGTACCGTTCCCGGTGTACGTTGATATTCAATGTGCCTCTAACCATGCGGTGATCGCTCCCAGTTTTCACTTTATTGATCACAGAGACATCATTGAATATGTTCCGTTTCGTAGACATGATGAAGTCAATCTCATTTCTCGTGGAACCATCGGGACTCAGCCAAGTCCATTTACGGAGCGGCTGTTTCTTGAAACTGTTGTTGTTTCTGTTTCCTGACTCATACTTTGTCTAAATCCTTTGTCTAAAGTTGCGAAAGTCATCTGACTCTCATTTCCCGCAATCTAAGGTGATTGCGGTAAATGAAACAAGACAAGAAGAATAGTGAATTCTAAAAAAAAATCTATAAAACACTTATATAATCTGAATTGCACATCTTATTTTAGCCTTACCAAGTCCGTATAAAAGTCTTAATCGCATACTGCAAGATATTCGGCACTTACCTTCTAATTTGCGTTGATGTAAAATTACATCAGCAGAGCCCAAATCCAAAAAACCCGCCGTAACTTAGTGACACGGGGGTTGACTGGCGCGAGCTGCTCCAGGTTGCGCTGGGGGTCAGCGTAGTACTGGGGATGTCGTTTACGCATAACTGGCTAGTACAGTTTCGTGGATATGAGGGGACTCCCTTTGCTTCCACTGACCCTGATTTCCCCATTCTCCCCTATCTCTTCATATTTAAGTTCGCATTGCTCATTTTTTTAAGTCAGCGAGAGAAATGGAGTGAATTCGCTGATTAAGACGCGACAAATTTGTGGCCTCGCCTCATTTAAAGTGGGCATTGTGATGAGTGGATCAGCATAAATCGGAGACTACTCTTACAAACTCTTTTACAAGTCATGTCCTACCAAACTTTACAGCTGCGGGAAGTGAGGTGTATAATAAGCGACTATCGGAACGAACAGCGGTAGATAATAAACTGAAAACGAAAGAACCAGTAATACCGACATACACTTTAAATGCAATCAAAATGTTTTAAACCAGCCGGAGGATTTCAATCGATGTGTCCTTAACACTTATTGCTCAAAACCCATATTAAGTAATTTACTCATATTTCACCCCTATTAAGATTATCCTTAGGATTTCTGCTTGACACATGTTCCTCGCAATTTTGTAAATTACGACATTAAATTCCTATTGTAACTCCATTGTTTAGGTTTAAGTGCAGTACGATTGATTTGTTGTATTTCAATGGGTCCGAATAGTAAATGCCTAGTATATAAATATAAATAATAGATAGTTTCTTCTTTATTTGTATATTTTTAATACTAATGTGATTATTAACGTAAGTATGTGTTCGGCTACGGTTAAAAATGATCATAATTGTTGTATTTTTGTATAAATAGTTCATAAATATATTGTACTTTTTGTTTTAACGTGTTCGTTTAATAAAGATATTTGATATAATTGCTTTGTTTATTTTTTGGGTAATTAATTTAGGTATACAATATTCAATAATAACATTAAATGTTCTTATATCTTTAGAGATCAGGTGCGATTCCCACTACGCCACCTTTCCCAAACCCTGACAAAGATTGAAAGTTCAGAAAACGCATCCTTTCATTAAATGTTAATTATAATGTCCCCCTGATAGTTTTAAGATCCTGTAGTGTCAAAATAATATGTACAAAGTTCCTTTACTTTTATTCTATTTTATTACTACTTATCCTAAACTTTTATTTATAAATATTCACAGGCAAAATCAAAACGCAAAATGCAATCATACGACAAAATATTTTCATATTCAATTTATTTACAGAATGTTACTGTAAACGAGACAATTTATATAATATACAAACAGGACACAACAGAGATTTATATAATTGTACACAGTCTAGCCGTAATCAGCCGTAATTAGAGAAATCGATATAACGTTTTTTTAGGCTTGTAAAGTTTCCTATAATTAGAAATAATATTACTTGTAGGTAATTGTACGTAGGAGCGACAAGAATTATTAAGTCTTTTTTGCTTTTATGAAAGAACTAACACCTACTATCTGTTAAACATTAAAGATAATCTTTACTTTATAATTTATTCAAATGATATATTAAATGTAAATCCGGCGGCCATAGTATATAGCTGCAATTTTGAAAATATTATATATATGAACTTAAAATTTAAATGAAGTGATGTAACGTTTAAATTTCTACGAAATAAATATTAGCAGCTGGCCTACTCGTGAAATAGTTTAGCGTACTTTTAAAACAATATCACGGCTAAATGGTTTCAATATAAGGCGGCCGATGAGTTAATATATGGCAAGGTTTAATAATTGGATACAAGTTATTGTAAATAAAATCAAACCTTATAATTAATAAGTTAAGACACATTTTGAATTAAGCAATACGTTTAAATAATTTCCCATATTATTACAACAGAATGATTTTCAAAAGTGCAGTTCCAATCTCTAACTTTTACTGCGAAACTTCCTAAGAATATTTTTCATCAATTATTTCTACATTACAAAATATCTCTACAATAGGTGTAAATTTATTATAATTTATAGATTGCTTTAGAAAAATTAGGAAAAGTAATGTTTCTTATATTACTTTTATATGGTTACATTAAAGTAACTATAACACGTACTACTAACAGGTAATTCAGTACAACTATTAGGAAGGATGTGGAACCACTTTTTTCAAATTTTAAGTCATTTGATTATAAAATATAATTTTCAGGTGTTTACAAAGTTACCTACCGTAATATCGTAAGTGGCAGGGTAATAATACCCCACTGTTGTTCAAAAGGATCGTAACTCGAAGGAGAGAGGCCATATAAACTACAATAATACGGCTACACTAGGTATTCATATTAGACCAATAAAAATTGTTAACTAAGACAATAACGTTTACAGTACAAAACATTTAATAGATAAACATATTATGGTCCACTGGTCAATACCAATATAAAAGTCAAATCTAATTGAAATAACATTGCTATAAATATTTATTCATACAAATTCGTATATATTGGAGTAGAATAGATACATAGTATTTAAATTGAAGTATATTATAAAATTCTAAGATGCAATAGGTTAAAAAATTGTTGTACACAATTTTTCCCGATACCTAATGACATTTAAAAGAATTGTCTTATTGTAAGTTTGACTAATAAATAAAAAAATAAATGACTAATTAATAAATATACCATTCTTTCCCTAACATATCCTCTACATATAAAATTGTAAAATTGTTATTTTAAAATTGTTGCGTCTGAAATAACCTCTTTAGGTATTTTCTTATATAAATATACTAAACACGTATTTTTTTGGAAATATTGAATTCTCTTAACTGTCCTAAAAATAATATCTTTGTAAAATAACAAATTATTAGATGTGGCAATAACAAATTATTAGGAATAACCGTCTGTAAAAAACTGTAATGAAGAATTATTTTGAATGAAATGTTTGGATGAAATTTCGCACTATAATTAAACAATAAAGTAAGAGCTACTTAAAAATCTCACACTGATTCAGTTTGCGGCTTCTTCTTTAACTAATCTTACATATGTGATAAACACGCTCACAATAATAGTGAATGATAAAAGTTTATTTTTGGAACTTTGAATATTTTTCTAGATCAATTTTAGGATTTCCTAAGAACATAGCACTTTGCCCTTTTTTAATAATTACTACTAAAAGAAAGTTATACATATTAGTTAGAAGTATAAAATCAAAATTAAATTATTCTTTATTCAAATAGGGTCATAAATCACTTTTAAATTGTCTACAGTCTATCCATTGGTAACAAATCTAACACAGGTTCCGAAATTCATTCTACTAAGATACCGGCAAAAAACTTAGCAGTGACTCATTTGGATACAGTTCTTGTAGGTTACAACATGAACATTTTTAAACCTTTCCGTTGTGTCCTACCTACCGTCTTTTAAATGATTTTATATTGTATTCTATCTAATATGTTCCATTAACTACCTTGTAATTGTTTAACCAGTAAAAAACTTACCTATGAATTTGCTACTAAATTTACTTCTAAAAATAGATTTAGACAAACAACGTAATCAGTTACGATGCAACAAAAAATGCTCATACAATGAGTTTAAGAGGTCACTTAGGAACTTATTTGTAAGGCTTTATTCTTAGCGCTTATCAGTTTAATGATAGCAATTTGTGCTGGTGGCTCTGGCCAATCACTAAAGCATCTGAAAGTAAATTGCATCAAAATGGCTACAATAGTAGAAATACGTTTTTTTCATACATATAAATAGTCTCACATGAACAAATGTTTCCATATCCGATACTTTATCCCATATATTCTTTTATTGGCTTACAATTAAGAGCGGTCATACATACGAGGTGTGTTCAAAAAGTATCGCGAATATTGAATTTTCGCGGGTACGTATATTCGAATTTCGAATTTTTTGTGGCGTTATGTTGGTACTCATGTCTCTCACTTATGCCGACAAGCTCGGCCATTTTGAATGTTCATTTAATTGTTGACAGCTGCTTTGCTTGCACGTGTTTTGGATCGTCTTCGATTTTTACCTATTCAAAAAAATGGATCAAAGAACCTGTATCAAATTTTGTGTGAAAAACGAAATTAAGTGCGCGGATGCATTCCGAATGTTGACTGTGGCATACGGAGAAGCTACCTTGGACCGAAGCAACGTTTATCGGTGGTACAAAATGTTCTCAGAAGGCCGAGAAGATGTGAACGACGAAGAGCGTGCCGGACGCCCGAGCACTTCAACAACAGACGAAAAAATTAATGAAGTGGAGAAAATGGTATTGGCCAATCGTCGAATCACCGTTAGAGAAGTTGCTGAGGACCTAAACATATCGATTGGCTCGTGCCATTCGATTTTTATCAATGATTTGGGCATGAGACGGGTCGCCGCGAAATTCGTACCAAAATTGCTCAATTGTGACCAAAAACAGCATCGCATGAACATTGCTAATGAGATGTTAAACTCTGTCCGCGACGACCCAAATTTGCTCCAGAGGGTCATAACTGGTGACGAATCGTGGGTTTATGGTTATGACGTGGAAACCAAAGCTCAATCATCTCAATGGAAGCTGCCGCACGAACCAAGACCGAAAAAAGCGCGCCAAGTTCGATCGAATGTGAAAGTTTTGCTGACAGTTTTCTTTGATTGCAGGGGCGTGGTGCATCATGAGTTCTTGCCACAGGGAAGAACGGTCAATAAGGAATATTACCTGCAAGTTATGCGCAATTTGCGCGAAGCAATCCGCCAGAAACGCCCGGATTTGTGGAAGAACAAAAATTGGCTTTTGCACCACGATAACGCCCCTGCTCACACATCGTTGCTTGTGCGCGACTTTTTGGCCAAAAACAACACACTAATGATGCCGCAGCCACCGTATTCCCCAGATCTGGCCCCCTGTGACTTTTTCTTGTTCCCTAAACTGAAGAGGCCCATGAAAGGACGACGTTACTCTTCTCTTGACGAGATAAAGACGGCATCGAAGGAGGAGCTGAACAAGATAAAAAAAAATGATTTTTTGAAGTGCTTCGAAGATTGGAAAAACCGTTGGCACAAGTGTATAATATCTCATGGGGATTACTTTGAAGGGGACAAAATAGATATTCATGAATAAATAAATAATTTTTGAAAAAACACAAAATTCGCGATACTTTTTGAACACACCTCGTACATACATACATATATTTACTTTAATTTATTACACAAATTGCCTATAAAGTTCAATATTAAATATATTTTATCCAAAGAATAATTTATAATTCACTATGAAACTGTCGACGAACCATTATCTTATGCCTCGTATGTCATTTTTTATATTATACAAATAAAATATACTAATCAATTTTGTTGCATGTATAACTACAAAATTTAACATAACCAACTTTATATGGAATACAGCAAAAATAACGAAAATATACATTTATTTACAATTTTGTTATACATCATATAGCAAGCGTTAGGATGTAATGTAGACAACTCAGCATGTATCAATATTTCAAGTGATTAACATCTGTTTTACATACTTTCAATATAACCAGACCTCAACCATTAACACTACAGAAAATAAAAAATTATAATATTTTTATTTCTTCATTACTTCTCCTTTCGTTCTTTCTATATTTACAAAAATATACCATGAACTTTTTTATGATGCTCATGCAATCGAAGCACTAGTTGTATATATCAATAATATAATGCAAAGCATTGCAGACCTATTGTATGACTATACGTTAAAAATAGATGACAAACGTCAGTACTTCTAATTAACAGTAAGCTTAGGAAAGCATCTCTAGGTAAAAAAGCAAATAGGTAATAATGAGTGCATGCTCGTTCCAACATAATATGGTGTACATTTTAACCCTTTACGAAAGTTAGTGCTAAATATAAAAAAGGCCACTGATGTTGATAACATACTATAGATAATATTGTTATGGGCAAGTAGGGTCAAGAACCTAATTCAATACAAACGCAGTAGCAAATAGAAATAACACATTAAAAATATGAATCGAATTGGCGCAAAGGCTATATAACCTAAGTCGCTTAAATTCAGAACGTAAATTTAAACATTACTTTTAAATCAGTAGAAATTGAATTGAATTCATTAAACAAAATGCATTCTTTGATAATATGTAATCTCCTAAATATTAATTAGAAAATTTTAATAAATTTAATACATTAAAATATATGTTTTTGGATTCGGAACCCTTTGATTTTAAACAAAAAATACATATTATAGTTTTGCTATATGATAACATTAAAAAATACATTATGACATTTCTTACTTAACACTGTATTAGAATAAAGTGTCACCCACAACAAGATTAAAAAGTATACAACAATAATGGAATTTGAATGGGTGAATTGAAAAGTGTTTTATTAATCAGATAAATGTTACCAATTTTTGTACACTTTAAAGTCACAGTCAAATTTTATATTGATTTATCTTCAAAATCACACTAATTAACTACTGCAAAATTAGGATTTCATGTCGATACAAAATACCGTGTCGTAAAGCGAAAAATATCTTTTGATAAGTGATACAACAAAAGTTCGTTTGTTGATTTCCATATATTGACGACCCATAATTTTGAAAGACACTGTTTCAAAGATATTTTTTTTATTAGTGTACTACCTTTTGTACTAATAGATTATTGGCCTATTCGCCTTCTAACTTTTTGTTTGTACACGTAATGTACATGATAGTAGTACCTAATCGAATTAGCTCATAAAAGCAGCTGACATTGCAACCGTCGGTGTGGCCGACTCCTTAATCTTCTATTTTGGGAATCCACATCCTGTTGCAACGTCTACCATCTTGGATTAAAGAGTGATTTTTATTCAATAATTCAATTCTTATTTTCTACTTGACTCGAAAAATGGTAACAATAAAAGTTGCTCAGAATTAAATTTCCTACTAGTTTGGCCCTTATAAATTTTCATCCTTATAAACGATCAAAAATCACCCACAAATCTAAGGTGGCGAACGACGCAACAAATTGCGGATCCCTATAAACGAAAATTAAGCTGTTAGTAAAAAAGTAAGTAAGTAGCAGCCCATTAAAGTCCCACTGCTGGGCACAGGCCTCCTCACTCCTTGGAGTGAAATTTTAAGAGCATAGACCAACCACGCTGCTCCACTGCGGATTAGCAGGCATAGTACACAACAAGTGCACTCTCTATTCCTTCACTCTCATAGGCCGATGTGACGGGAATGCGACACGACCGGAGAGAGATCAGGCGCAAGACCGACGGCTTAACGTGCTCTCCGAGGCACGGGGGTGGATTACACCGCCAACTTCCCAACTTCGGGCAAATATTGAGAAAATCTTATTAGAAAACTCAATATTGATTTTGGAATTGGCCCGACCCAGGACCTCATGTAGTCGAACATGCTAACCACTAGACCAATGAGGCAGTTAGAGCTGTCAGTACTTCCACCCTTTTCGACGATTCGCTCCGCTTCGAAGAAAAATTGCTACTTGCAATGTCAAATCCCAATTTGACAGGACTTCTAAAGGACAAAGTGAATTAGCCAGCATATATATATATATATATATATATATATATATATATATATATATATATATACATATTTATAATTAAACATCGTTATTCATTTACGATAACGAAAAATGAACGCGTAAGTTTTAAATATAAAGAATATAAATCCCGAGCTATTTCGGCTCATTTAAGCTTCCTATAAAGTTTTAAGTACTTAGATAAATAATGCAATGTCACATGATTAAATTTTACGTAACTTTAATTGCCAACTTTTCTAATTTATGGAAGCCCGGATAGCATTAAAAAATATAAAGTCCCCAAATAAAAGCTGTTTATCATCATTGAACACAAAGTTAAGGCACATTTAAATCTGCCATATTAATACCCTAGCCCTGAAATACACAAACAACATTTAAACTAGGAAAAAATAAAATAAAAACCAAACATATAAATCAATGAACATATTTATTTTAATTAACTTTAGACCAAATAAATTAATTATTTAAATCATAAAAATTCAATAATTACTTCTACAACGTTAAAACGACTAACGCTAATACATAAAAATTTTCATGAACGCACGAAGTATTATCATATATTTGCGATATTTATCTAATTGATGTAATTCGCCATATCTAAAAGTATGGTGCAATTAACATTGCATTTATAAAACATTATATCATGCCTAATACAAAAAAAATGAATTCATACATAACATTTAATCAAAGGATTACTCAATATCACATTTCCAATCATTTCACGGCTATTGCTTACATAACAAGCTATACATACAATACATAAACTAATTCGAGATATATAATATATATAACTAGTAATATTATAAAGCCGACAGGCTATCTATAAAGTTTTTCATTTAATTCTATACTACTTTACACTTATATTGTTTAGGAATATATCAACACAAAATACATTGTGGGAACAAATTCACATCGAATATTTACGCATCTAGTTATATAGAAGAAACAAACAGGAGTTGCATGCAACTAAAGCTAAATATAACATTCACTTGTTAAGTACTGGCTGCCGTGCGATATTTCAAAAAGCTCCGTACATTATATATCTTGCTGTACACTTCAGACTTTGTAATTTTAGATTTCAAGGCCTATTTTGACATTTTCCGCTCAAAGTATCATAAAATTACACAATCCGAACGGAGGTACAATAAAACCCCAGTCTCTTTGTATAGTAATCTGAAAGTAATCGGAACATGACGTGCATACCGTTACGTTTCTATGATGCAATTGAGAGACATACGAGGCTTTACAAATGGAATCATTCTTTCCTTGCGTCGGTACCGCGTCTGTATCAATAATTTGGGTTTTGTTATCGAAAACAATATTTTTAAACGTTTTCTGCTTTGGACACGTTATTAAAGTCATACTCGTAACATAGGGGAGATCATAACCCCGCTATCAATAACAGACGATATCATTAACTAATTTGTTAAAACTATCGACAGTCTCGAAGTGAGCGATACAGTCTAAGATGGAAGCGCGCTAACCTGATAGAGGTAATTTACTCTTTATGTTTCCTACACTACTTCTCTCTATACCATATAATAAAAAAAGGTTCTATTAAGGTCCCATTGCTGGACAAGCCTCCTAACTCATAGGAGAGAAGTTTTTTAGAGCATAGACAAACCATGTGGCTACATTGCCGGTTAATAAATTATACATACCCTATATTGCTCTTGGGATGTGCAGGTTTCCTCACGACGTTTTCCTTCATGGAAAAGCACAATGATTGGATTGAAATAAAAAATCAAGTACGTAACTTTTAATATTATAAAGAGCAACTTAATTGGATTCAAATCTGCGATTCCTCTAAACGAGAATTCACGCGTCTCATCAAGCTTGCATTACACAAAAACATAACTATATATTCTGTCTTGCTTTCTCCTAAGGTCTTTCTATAATAACACTTCGATGTTATTGATATACAGCTAAGAATTATAATGTATGGGGCCTAATAATGGAAATAATATAACATGTTAAGTAAACAGGTTGACATAATACAAGTCCGTTGTCCTATTTAATATGAAAATGTTTTTTCTAGTTAATAAGTTTATTTTCGCCATTGTTGGGTATTGGGAAAAAATATAATATATTTTGAATAAAATATTCATTTAAGAAATAAGCGTTACTTACCCAAATCAACTATTGTTGTTATCAACGAAAGTATAATTAAATATATTTCAATTTATGCAAATAAGTTAAAATAAAAAATACATTTACTTTACATTATTACAATTAAAACGAGCAATATGCACCGGAAAATCTATATTTCATTTAAATAGAAAACAGTATGATTTTTCTATGTCCCCCTTGTTTCCTTAAACCCATTATCGAAACATTATGAGACTAAATATTTGGTGATAATTACAAAATCATGCACATAAATATAATTGTAATTCATTATTTTTGGATCGCCGGTAAAAGCTGATACAATATTGTTAAAAAACTTTAACTTTTATAAAAATCTCTCAGATTTGTATCAATAAATACATTTCATTCGGTAAATATGTGCAGCATTTTAGCTATCTAATAACTGTCGAATAAGTTTGATCAGGCTTTGTCCGGACGCTCCGTGTTTAGGTTCTCACATGCGTACACGACATACAATTTACAATTTTACACGAAGGTTACGTAAAAGGTATATACAAACTCTTTATTTTAGGAAACGAGTGTATGTGACGATTATATACTACTATGTTCCAAATCTTATTTAGACAATTTGCTGATCACTCGTATTAAGGCTCCATTTTCATCCTTCAATCGTATATTCTCAGCCTGAAGCGTCTGCTGATACTGTAAATATATTGCACATCTTTTTAAAATCACAAATTTAATTGTTTGAAAACCTTTCTCAAAATATCCTTTATTTACCAGTAATCTAACTTTTGATATTTTATGAAATAATTATGCTCACACATCAAAAAGTAAACTAGTATATCGACATGGCGGCACGTTAACCACAATGATAGTAAACCTAATAAATTTGTAAGCAAATTTATTTCATTAAAACTCAAATGCTATATACAATACTTTTATGTTTAACTGACTTTAAAATCGAGTGAAGTTTGTAGGAAAGATTGATGACACACCGACTAATAAAGCATTGAACATATTCTTCTGGATTTCTTTTTGGGGATTTTTTTGTTACTTATCATATCTAAACAAAGTATGTACAACATGTATAGTGTTCTACTGAAATGTTTTAATAAGCATATGTAGTAATGGCTGAATAAAATTAAAATTAAAAATGTGTAGTATTTTCATTTTATTGCAAACATAAAGTTTATACAAAACATGTTGCGATGGGTTACAATTATGTATTTCATAAACGTGATTTGTGTTTTTAATCCGCTTTACAAAACCGAAGAACTAAAATGTCACATTGAACACACAGTGAACATTGATATAAATTAACGAAAAACTAAAGACAACACCAAAGTAGCTAATTAGATATAGTTGTGAATTTTAAAGGGTACCTTATTGAACTTAGATAAGCGTTTATGTTTTAATAACAAAAAAAATATATTTCTGTGAGTGTTCAAAAGTAGAGAATTTTGAAATACATTTAATTTTGAGACTATTATAACATATTCACTAGTTACTTCGAATTACCAAATCACTGGTCCCTTTAAGCAAGTCGGATATACAAAAACTATTCAGGAGAATGGTTTAAAATAAGTTTCCCTGATAAAATCTGATGTCTCGTCCACGTCACAACTTAAGTCACATGGCCCAAACTTTAGATCATCAGATTTTAAAGTTTTAATCAAGAAAACTAACTTCAAACCGCTGTCCTAAAAATGAGTTTTTTTGTAAACTAGACTTTTAAATAGGGACGAACGTAACAACGGGGAGAACGTAATTGTAACTAAACCAAATTCTTATTACTTCTTATTTATAGACAGTTATCTCACTTTTGATTGGACATATATCCTTAATCCCAATATAAATATCCTAAATTTCTGTATAACTAGACATACAACAATAATATCTCTACTAATTGTGCAAATATATTTTGATTTTGAACGCATATTGATATTTCATATTTTTCTAATACGAAAAGCTCAAATTTTTAATCTAAATTTACTTATGTAAATTTGATAAAAAATTTGAGTTTTGAATAATGATAATCATTATCGTAGTATTGTCTATGGTAAGCTAGTATTATGAAAATGTGTTAGGTTCAACGATAATGTTCCTGTATATAGTACCCACACTGGTGTTTATTGTCAGCCTTCTAACATTATTTCTGTGAGGTGTTAAGTATTTTTATTCGTTCTAAATGGGACAGTCATGCAACACCATGGACAACACTTTGTTGGCACAAGTTCACAGATAAGTTATTATAAGCCATATACATAAATATAATTATCAGAAGTAAGAAAGTTTCGTAAAAGTTTCTGATAAATCAAATGTTTAATATTAAATCATCAAATGAAGCATTATGGGTGACCTGCAAATATTTTTTTGATACCAATTTCTCATCTCATCTCACGTGTAATGAATTTATTTAATATGTAATAAGGCACATATTATGCTCATCGCTCACCTGTTAGTTCTAATAAACTCAATTCTAACATTAGTTTACCAGTTACTAATTAGTCATAGCTAGTGACTAAAAAAAAACAAAAACAAATTCTAGTTGAACTTTACTTAACTAAATTCTTCACCAATACAACGTGTTGTTAAGTTTTGTATGACATATAACATTCAACATCACAAGAACGATTCATAGATGTGAAATTTGATCATGTACAAGTGAAGGGCTAATTTTTTAGAATACTATTACAAAAATGGCTTAATCACTTAATCTGGTGTAGGAAATCGGTTCGACTACGCGAAACAAACTGTCTTTGTAGTCGAACATTGTTAGACACGTATCAAACATGCTCGCCATAGCACACAGTTAGTGTTGCGATCGTGACACGCGGGGCACAGAGTGGCGCAGTTTAAACCCCTCTTGAAAGGTTTGGAAGAAATATGACATCATTAAACAATTATTAGACTATTAAAATCACGCTTTCGATAACCGGAGTTCGATACTGTTAAAATAAATAACATGTTAAACATATTAAAATCACAATTAAATATTCTTTATTCAAGTATAGGCTTTACAGGCACTTTAAAATTAAGCCTATCCATTGGTAAACTACCACTGATTCGGAAGGTCGGTTCGACTGAGAAACCCGCGACAAACTCAGTAGCTACTCTGTTAGATACAAATTATTTGAACCTTTATATATGAAACTGGACTCAAACCCTCAATCGCATAATACGCTTACGTGTTGTCTTTACATATTCCTTGAACTTATGTAAAGATTATCCCAAATTTGAATGTAATATTTTATCCTCAATCAACCGAGTAAGTGTATATCAAACAAAACTGTATTTTACCAAGTTCATTCTGGCTCGACTGAAAAAACACATGATCCTAAAAAGGAAGCAAATGTTACTTAACACTTTTGCGTCAATAATGTTTTAGTAAAGCAATGTAAACCTTAGTGACTATGGTTTGCTTACATATAAGACAAAATATGAGTGCAACAAAATCGACCCCGAAGTGGTAAGGATAGTTATAAATGAATGAGTAGTTCCGAACTACGCCGCAAAGTGCCACCACGGAGCGAATGCTCAACTCGAACACATTTACCTATTTGGCGGCAGAGTTGGTCAATTTGCTGACGACCCTCGTTAGGGCACGGTTCTCAGCCCTCAGCCTTTCGTTCTCGGCTTTAAGCTTTTGCAATTGCTACAACACGAACACCAATATTACAACTCGTCGCGTAAGGTGGCAGCACTAGTGCTATCTTGACCTCCGCCGTAGGTAAAACGTTGGAAACACATTAGACTTTCCTCCCATATTTGTAAAAACATGGCAGAACGCAACCATTTTGACGACTTATTGTAATACTTTATAAAAAACACAACCTCCCAATCCTTCAATAAGTTATCTCGCAGCTATATCAGTATATTAAACTACCTGACTTAGTTATTGACATTCGTCGAAATCGTATAAATATTTTCATTTTGAATTTAATCTGTTACCTGATTTACGAAACTTAATGCAATACGTCACAACTGAATTTTGATAATATTTCTTAGTATCGATCAATCGCGCTGATATTTTTTATATATTCTCCCTTTATATTTTAAACATATTAGATATGCTAATGTGCGGCCACCGTAACGTTATACTAAAAGCCCTCAAAAAGTCATTTAAATTTTTTCGTGTGTAGCATTGTACAGTGTAGTGTGGAATCCTTTGTAAAAACGTAATACTAACCCTTACCTTCAATTCTTCTTCCATTTCGGATAATTTTCTCTCCATTGCTCGTTTTTCTCGCTTCACTATCTCGGATAAGGAATTCTGATCCTAGAAAAGTTAAAATAGTTTGTAACATTTAATTTATTCATAATTAACGTGCTGGTAATGCATTGTTACATTTCGCAAAATTATCACCGAAACAAATGTGAATCGCATTGCGCTTTCGTCATAAATTATATTAATAACTATATGTCACACAAAAATAAAACACAATTCGCAAATGCATCTACAAATCATACAACAAATTTCGGTTAAAAAACTTTGTGTACATGCTATGTGATATAATGAACAATGTGCATCAAAACTAATTCGATAAATTAAATTCGAGCCAATCTGTCAAGTGGGATTTGTAATTGTAATTAGTGGTTAACTGTGGGCGGAGATTAGTCAAACGCTTTTAAATAGGGGCAGATGTATGAAATCGCTAGTTACAAGTGTCACGGTCGCAAGCCATGCGCCAAACATGTAGATCAACTATTATCGTACTCGTCTATTGTAAAATTATGTCAGGACAAATAGGTCTCTCGTTCATTTCTCGCACAAGTATCAGCTTTTAACGTGTAAACCTTTAAGATCAGTACCATCACGAACCTATAAGGTTTTAGTCCCATGAAGAAACAATTCACTTTCAACAAGATAAATAATTTCTAAGGAAACCTCACATAAATTTTGTTTTTAGTAATGTTATAACATTAATAAAACAAAGCAACATGTAGAAAGAATTGTTTGTTTGATGCGGATGAACTTGATCTATTAAAAAGATTTTAAAATTCTTTCGCCCATCGCAAGCTAATCATTAATGAGTTAATAAATAGGCTTCAAATTTAGAAATGCAACATAAGATTGAGAAACACTTTTAGCTCCCTTAGTCTTAGAAACAGCGTGACTCATTCGACTGAGGAACGAAAATACTTAGATAACTTTTACCTTGCAGTTTAATTTTTAGGCCCTAATTTAAAGTTAAAAATATAGGAATTTCTTCTAAATACCGGTTACTTAACAACATTTACTAATACTATACGATTATAGTAAGAAACACATTTCAAATTTTCAAGACATTATCTGTATGAAATTCTAGAACATTTATATATATAATGATCGATAAGGATAGTAATTACAATTACAGATGCAATAATACAATAAAGGAAATTGTAATAAATTGTAATGATGATGGTAACAAAAAAACAAAATACCCGACTGAGTTTGTTGTGGGCTCTTCTCGGATCAGGATCATCTTCAAGGAACTCTCGTAACTTTAGATTGCAAGTCTTTCTTTAATCATCAGTCATTCATTTAAATAATATATAGAAAAAACGATATTTGACGATTCAAAAGTGCTGTAATAGGCCTAGTTGAATAAAGATATTTTGACTTTGACGTTGAATTAATAACATTTTCTATCTACATAACACCGAAACATTGTAGCCCCATACCACTTGGGAGAGCCGGGTGATGGTTGCGCGAGCATCACGTAGCTGTTGCTCCGATGTGGTCAGCAAAGCTCTTAGACGTCGAACCTCGACCTGTGACGCTTCATACAGCGCTTTGTAGTCACGCTCTTCACAATCTTCCGTCCTTTCATTGCCAGACTGTAAATAAATATATGCCTTTCTTATTATAAATTTATTTATACTATATTTACTAGCTATTCACCTGTAAATTGTCACCCACACACTTGCTGATCCCATGGGAATTAGGGTACTTAACGACCGTGCATTGTAAATCACTTGGCTAAATATTCAAGACAACTGTTTTTGGAACTGCAACTAGTTTTGGAAATCTTGTGATGGTTAAAACCATTTTTACATTATTACCTCTCTAATGAAATCTGTTTGGGGCAAATCAATTTTATGGTTTCAAAGTATACAATGGATGTACCTAGAAACAATGTGTTTTATATATGTATAGAGACGCGCCTAAGCAGTTATTCTACATACATTAAGAAATCTTAAAACAATTTTTTATACTAACACGTGTTTATTGCTTTTTGCCCTTGGCTGCCTTTTTTATATATGTAACCGAATGTTTCAACGTAATTTTCACTAACTTCAAATAATCGTGACTTTTTTAAACATATATCAAGAACCGGTGACAATAAAAAAATCCTGAATCCTGATCAGCATTATCATAAAGAAAAAGGATTATTCTATATTAAATAGAAAACTCAATATAGTGCGGCTCATTATTGAAACGTGTTTTTTTAAACATTATTATTTATCTTCCTAATTTCACTTCCTAAGCATTGCTTTTTTTAAATTTAGGCGAAATACTAGG
This sequence comes from Elymnias hypermnestra, assembly GCA_015832385.1. NCBI lineage: Eukaryota > Metazoa > Arthropoda > Insecta > Lepidoptera > Nymphalidae > Elymnias > Elymnias hypermnestra. The sequence continues at coordinate 1,271,520 of JACTOM010000015.1, forward strand.
AATGACGTATAAATTCACTACAGAAACAATATACTCCTGCTGTGAAATAGATTTTTCCGGACTACTATTTTAATTGTCTGTAGTGCTATAGGAATTTAATTTTAGCGTATAATTGATACTCGAATAATTACTTCTACTATCATCTTAGAACCCCTGACAGCCAGATTTTCGTTATTTATATAATACAAAGATCTATGAAATTTTGATCACATTGGCCTTCTATAAAGTTTAATCTATTATAATAAAACCCATTCGCTCTGAAGTTTAGAAAATATTGAAAGAAGAAAAGGTTTTATCTGCAGTATCCGACAAGTTTTAAACCTTAAAGAAAGAGAAACATTTAAAGAATATTATAAGAACAAATACAATATGGATAATTTCAACGTTGAATTGATAGTAATCTACTAAAGATATCTTTCAGCTAGTAACATTTTGCTTTGGGATTTGATAAAGAAAATAACAGAAGAGAGCAAATAATATTTCATGTAAATAGATAATGTGCAAATACTTATAGTTGTTTACAGCAAATAATTTAAAATATACTTTCATTACCATCCTATGGCCGAGATTTAAACACGATAGAAAATATCTGTTGGATTTTAAAACACAAAAACACTTCTATAAAAGGAAAAAAGATGGAATTTGAACATTGCACATGACCGCTGATACAAGATGTCTGAGAATGGTAAATTAGAAGACTACATAATGTTTTTTTTTTTTTTGAGTTTTCAATTGGTGATAAATTGAGTTACAACAGAGTTGAGGGGTCTCAATGAAGTGTCAATTATTATGATAAAATTAAATAGATGTTTATACGAATACGATTGATATTAATTTTCCTTAAGATTTACTTTGAAATAAATAATTAAAATATCTATCTGTTCTGATTGTTGGTCTCTCCCTATCTTATATTTACAGGTTATTATATTATTATTATTCTACTACTTCACTCACGTCTGTTTAGGCAAATATATATAATATTTATATTATCTATAGATAGATTTATACTGATTACTTATATAGAGATATAAAATAATAGACAAACATACATAAACATTTACATTATTAGTATTATTATTATTAACGATAACATTTAGTTCTTAGAAGACTTAAGACAATTTGATTGAAATAAAATAAATAAGAGCACAGTTTTCCTCAAAATAAAATTGTAACATATATTATTAACACGTTAATAAAACTGGCTCGTGTCATAATAGATCTTGAATTTACTTAAATCGTAGTAATAGTAAGAATATTTACTGTCTTCTTGTTCAAAGAAATAATAATCTTCTCAAGCCAATATTCTTTTAGCTGAATGTTTTTTTCATATGAAATAATTTGCACTTTTATAAATATTTTATTATAACAAAATCGTGATATAACTTAGTGTAGTAACAATGTGATATTAGTTGTATAAGTCAACATACACAATACCCATCTGAAGCAACGGAATTGAGGCTAAGCGACCGCGAGTTGAGCGATACAACCGAATCAAGATCAGTTAGCGACCGCGATCGCTCCTTGTTGAGATCACCACTTCGACTTGCCGAACGTGACTTTCTTTCCGGCCTCACCGGTGGCACTTCAGTCTCCGTTTCCGGAGGTAACTCTGTCGATACTTTAGCCGGCAGTAGTGGCACCGGTTTCGGTTTAAAGTTCTTTTGACTAGCAATCAATTTTTTATCTATTTTCTTTAACACCGGTGTCATTAAATTTAAAGATCCTAACGTAGCTCCACTTAAATATACACCACCGTAACCCGAACTCGTACCACCATATATACTCATGTTCGATGTTCTTCCTAGTCCAACCGTATATGGATTGTAATTTCGATATGTACCCGGACTATAAACATTCGATAAGCTATTTCCATACGGGTTGCTGTATCCCAAAACACTCGGTGAAGAGCCATAATGTGAAGCCAGACTACGCGGTCGGGAGGAATATCTATCTTGTTTCCGACTCATTTTCGATCACATCACAATCACGTTTTGATTTTTTAAAAAGCACACGAGCGTACGTTGCGCGCTTTGAAAACACACTGACTGTTTCCGCGATTTATAAATCTACACTGAGTGAAAATATTGTTAACTCCCACACGCAACATCAGTTCATAGATTCGTGCGAGTGAGAAGCCCGTGACGTATTGAAATGGTCACATGAAAAGGCGATATACAACCAGAACACGTGAGGAAATCATCACCTGTAAATATCACAAAACTGCTGTCGCAAGCGGGGAAACGCGAACTCATGTTCTGAATCCGATTTCAAGGACACAGTCACAAATAAATATTACATATTTTTCTATTATTGACATGACTGGCCGTCAATTCATTAATAGCTCCCTTCAATAGTAACACGGCAATCGAAGGTCGTACTTTGTTTTTAATGCGTGCCTCCCGCTCAGCGCTTGCAGGTACGCATACACTATAAATAAGCTCCCGCGTCTCGGACAGGCGAATATCATATATTACACAAAGCACAAATAAATTTTCATAAACAACCATTCGAGAAAGATAAAAGGAACTCACAGGAACAAAGCAATCGGAGCTTCAAACGTGTTAAGTCATGTAACCCAGAAATAATACGACAAATCCAAAATCCCATATATAGCACCTATAATTTTCAAACTCTTTAGATTTTTATTATGGAGATACATGGTTGGTTTTGATTTTATATTGCAATAATAAACTATGACAGTTTAAGTAAATATTTAGCAATCTTTTTTGTACAAAGCATAGAATCGGAACGTCTTATTACTTAGCAGCACGTGTTTGTTTGATATTTCCTCGAGCCTTTCAAACGGCAAGCCTAAACAAGTTTAAGAAATATAAATTCACAACCAAGCCGCTTCGAAATCGCGACCTCTGCCATAGAACTGAGTGATTTATACCAGTGCAAGCACCAAAATTATAATGAAATAGTCTCATTATCTTCGAGCTATATATAAAATCTATTTTCAAGTTTACGCGACTCTGGTTTAGAATTCTGTTGACCCAAATACTAACCTAGTAGCTGTAGTAGATGACTGGAATTTTCAACGACGCAGTCGAAATCTACAGAAATAGTTGTGAAAACATGTTACAAAAGACTTTATTTTTGTACAACCGCTTTAGAGATTTGATTAACAAATGTCACTCTTATCATTACAAACATGATCAAACCACATATTACCGTCTTTGCATTCATTTTTGGCACTGTATAAAGTATGTAGGTCATATAACTTAATTGCGACGGCAACCTAAAAGATTTTACAATTACATTACCTAAGTATAATCCTAATCAGTATAGTTTTAAATCAATTCAGCATATTAGATTATGGCATAACATTTTTTTCGATATCACGTGAAATTATAGTTTTATTTATGCGTTTGTATATTTTACTTTATTAGACATTTAATAACCGCTTCAAACATTCGATAACTTATAGATTTTGCTATTGCCTAAGTAACAAGTGTAACTGGCCTGCGGTTTTCAAAGAATCGGTCAAGGAATCTAGTAAACAAGGCCACAGCAAAACAAAGGATACAAATACTACTAAAATAATTTTCCAATATCAAATATCTGCTATAAAATTTATAATGAAATAATAAAAATGTACGAAATGCTTTGACTTGAATACTATTACAATAATGGTGACGTAAATACTGGATTCATCTTAGGACATGGATTGATACTAAGTCGATATAACAAAATGGTAATCTTTATAACTTTATTTTTTACATGAATACAATTTTTTTGTAAATAGAAAGATATCCGTGTGGCTTTTTTTCAATAGTACTGTCTGAGACTTTACGGGCTGTTATACGTTAAAGTATTTCTCAGTATTACACTTTACCAACCTGCAGGTTTAACATCTCCCACAATAATGAAATAGCTTACTCAATGAAGTCTACTTAGAAATGTATTTATTTATCTAAAGTAATCTCCGGTTTATCAGTATCCAAACTATCAGGAATTGCAAGCCTCTTTCAAGACTTTTTATAATTAGGATGTTAAGAAAAAAAAAACAGAAATAAGGAGCCGCAACAAAAAATCATATATATCATCTAAAAACTGTAAAATACTAAACAGCGACGGCAGAGCTAATGTACAGCTTTCCAAAGTCAGATTTATGAATCATATTGTACATTTCCGTGCACTCAATCACGCCAACATTTCTTGCAAGTACATTCAAATTTAGTTATATCCTCAAAAAGTTAATAAATCATCTTCGTCGTACTAAACATAATATTCTATATTAAACTTGAAAACATTATATTATATTTATTAGAACTAAAAACATATATTTAAAAAAAAATAAGTCAATTCATGCGCGATCATACATAATAACTATAAAACTTGATAGAATGTTTAGAGAAGTACATAACGATTGAAAATTTAAAAAGATATGTATAGAGTGAGTGTGAACGAATTGTAGAAATTTAACTATTGATAACTTCGTAATTTGTGGGGCAGGCCGAAAAAATAAGTATTTCTCATTTCAACGCATGAATAAACTGTGAATATAACCTCTTCAGTGACTGGAAACTCTCAATGTGGCTTATACTTAGCAACTAGATCGCGTCCATATAAAATAAACCACAGCGAATATTTTTCAAAAAGTAGTCAGTTACTTTATTAAAACTATATCTACACACTCTTGTGTCACTATTTCAATCCGGCACCATATATCACGTAATTGACTTTAGTGTTTAACAGGTTCCTAATTTCTCCATGTGCCCCTTACAGTACGTGTGTCGTCATACTTTATTTTCGTGATTCGTGACAGTAAAGGATTTTGAACTCATTGCTTTATCACCACCGACAAACAATAAATTCTATTTGTTTGCTCTCCCAAGACGAGTGACGAATAAATGGAGTCTCTGAATTTACGAGGGCATTGTATTTTGATAACATCGCTGTTTTTAAGAAGGAACACTTGGCAGAGATCAACATAAAAATCGATTATTCATTTCCGATGGCAAACTTTTTAGCAACAGATGATGACAACATCAAGAATACTCTATCATCTTATTGAAAGTTTTTTAAACGAATTCATTTATAGTTTTCATATAGCACTTTTCATTACTTACATTGTCGATTATAATTTAATAAACTTAAGCAGTTCACAATTGTTTTATTTATTATTTTCTATCCAATGAAAACATAAAACAGTCTCACGTAAAGGTGATATTCACGGTTGTGACGATTATTTAAAATTTGTCAAAAATATAATCTGCATTCTCCGTATTTAGTTTTAGACAAAGTTACAATTTCTTTTGTTACATATTTACTTTATTTGCATGTTAAGATTTCTCTTTTTAACTTAATTTTATATTCAATAGTGCTGTTTACACCTGTAATGGCATGTCATTATGAAGGAATCTATGTCGTAAATTTATAGGAATGTCTTCATTTGTGTATCTATCTCTAAAAACGTTTAAACGCTTTAATCAACAATTTCTTGTTTTCCGGAACCGCCTCATTTACAACAAAACCCTTAAAAAAACTTAAATGGAAACTCACCTGAATATTTTCCGAATCGCCGTCGCCCTCGCCGCCTCCGCCGCGGTCATTAACTATATCCTAAAAGCATAAAATCATACACTGTATAATATATTAACCAATCTCGTTTCATAAGCATTAATCTAAATATAGCCATTAAAGACGTAACCCACGCGCTGACTCAGAGTTATTTTCACAAAACTATCTAAGGAAACTTGAAATCGTGACGGACCCTTGTAAGGTAAGTGCCAAGAATATGTGTTCAATATTTACCATGACAGCACGAAATTAATATAATTTAATAAATTAAGTCTTCGCGAATTAACACATCGTTGAACAGTTGTTTGCCTTCCTATATATTTTGTTTAAAATTTCATGTACACCAACTATCGTCATCGTCTCTACAAACTCAAGTCAGTCTTAGAAAGAGTACTTTGAAAGCACAAAACTATATAACCTCTCTAGAGACAACGTCCGAAGAAATGGAAATCCACCGGGACATTATTTATTGCTGTTTTGGATGAATAATCACACATCCAGAATACTGTGTAATTTTTTGTCTAAAAAATTTACACGAAAATTGGTTCTCATGTTTGGAGATTGACGAAATAGACCCATACGAGCTAATTTTGCAATTGTTTTATATATATAATGTTACTATATTATATAGTTTGTAAATCAAACATTACCAGACTTTGTCCGAAAGTCAAATTCAGGCATCCGGGGAAGATTTTCATATATAAACTCAATAATAATTTATAGTCCTATATAGACAACATCACTATACCAAAGAGGTGAATATAAAATAACGAAGATTAAGCCAGTGGCTAGTTCTCGAGGAAAGGCGGGCTTAATATATTCCATGTTAATACTAATGTATAAGAAAAATATATAAACCTGATCAAAAACTAAACCAATTTAGTGGTACACCCAAAATTTTAATTTAATTTTAATAGATTTAATTACACTATCAAGCCAGTATTCAGTAGCAAGCATATATTATACGTGCAAATGCAATATATGCCATCCAATACCTTTTATGACATTCAGGTGGAACTGTCTTTTAAATAACATTTATCGAATAGCAAAAAATGCCAGTGGCATAAATACAATACAAGATTGTTAAAGAATAAAAACTTTGTTAAGGCAATTTTTATATAATTTTCTGGGTTTTGAATAGTATCTCAAACAATTTAAATCACTTAAATAAACAAAAAAATGAGGTTGCGATACCAACAGAAAAGAATATGCAGAATGGCCTTTTATTCGTAAATAATGAGTATTAAATAGGTCAAACTTTAAACGATATTTCATCAAAATTGTTAATGTGCGGGTAGTATCAAAATTTCACTGGTGCATCAAGCATTCAAAGTACTCAAAATACATTGTGTTTGAAATAAAACAGTGCAAGGCAAGTTTGACCAACGTATAACAAATTTAACGATGAGCTCAATCTCAGCCTTGGTCGCGAGCGAATAAACATTATTGCGCTTGATTTGATAGGAAGTATTACGGTTGGCAGACTACACTATTGTTCAACGTGTTGCATCTTAAAGTACTCTGAAAAAGCGAGCAACAACAACCCCGTACATCTTGACATGCTTTATTACCTAAATATTTCTATCAATTAAGTGGAACTTTTCAACGTAATTTTTACTACCTTCAATACGTGCAATTCGCTCGAAAATATGCACATATATGTATAATAAGGACTATTTTAATTTTATCTCATCATTTAGAGAGGTTGACGGTAAAAATGGCATTCTTACAGACATGAAAGTAGTTTTTACTATTATAGAATTCGGCACGCCTTTTTTGCATTGCTCCAAATTTATACGTCTATCACTCGCATATCGCATTAAAGCGGGCCACGACGTAGTGATAAACTAACATACGCTCGACAGAGCAGTCATGCAAATATGACGGAAGCCATGGCTCGCAACAGCTGTTTCACTTTCATAACACACAATGTTTGTGTCACAGACAGTTTTTACGAGTACGAAATATTTAAATCAATAAGTCCACTGTTCAAGATTATGTCCAGTATACTCACGTCCATGTCCACATGACCGACTCCGGTAGAACGCCGCTTGGGCCGCCGTCTGCGCTGTATCACATTAAGTGCTGCTTGTGTACTCGATGGAGATGAAGACGATTTGCTTTCTGAACTGCTTTCGCGTTCCTTTTCTTCATCGCCTAAACACCACACGTTTTATGTGAAATTGGTAACAGTGGCCTATCACTTACCGGGACGTAAAGCGTCGCAAAGGTTGTACTAGTAAATATAAACTTAGTAATACCACTTGATTTAAATATATTTTTAAAGGAATAATATTTTTAATAAGATTATAATTTAATGCTCACATTAAAATGATAAATGACTCGATTTTATTTTATTTTGCTGAACGCGTTTGGCTGATGATCTCTAAAATAGTACAACATAAATCTGGTAAGAGGTTATTTTCTTCTTAATGATTTCCGCTGATGAGTTCCGATACAGAAGGCAAATTTTTGGCATGGCAGTTGTTAACTAGTCTCGGACGAAGCCACTATTCATGACCTAAACAAATTATAATAAACAATTTGTAAAATTTGTATTACCGTCAATTGAACCCAAGACTTCTAGTAACGTAACATTGCGCCAGCAAGGCCGTCAATTTCTTAAAAGAAATGCGTTTTAGAGGTACCAGTTCAGTCTATAAGATAATTGGAGAAGAGAGATCGTTTCAAGATTATATTGAAGAATTGCATGAGAGAATTCGCAACGTTACGTACCAACACGAGTTACTTCGTTCGGTGTTGAGGTAAAATGTGCATTACTGGTTGTGGACGAGACGGTTGTTGTATTGGCAGTGGAAGCTGTCGGTGGACGACGCAACATCACTGTCGCTTCGGCAGCAGTCGTCGCTGTTCTTGGTGATGATCGACCAGCATCTTCTAACTCGAACTGTTACATCACAATTATCACATATATCGCTGCTTAGGAATAATAATGTTATTTCATAAACAGTTCGTTTACACGAGACCTATTGGGAAATTAAACAAAATGTTTAAATCAACTGATGACATTTAGTGATGTAACGGCGTCGGTTTGCCGATTTGCTTATGAGTTGTTATGACAAGAAAATATGGATAATTCTGGATTCTGTTGTGTCCTTGAATAAAATTTTTGGAAATCTTTAATTGCGTGGTTATACATCGAAAGCAGCAGTATTACTTTTCAAAATCACCAATGACCCTTTTTTTAAAAGAATAATCATAAATTCCATAAATTGATATAAACATGCAGACTTATTTAAATTTAATGATAATTGAAATAATACTTGTTCACTGCTTTTCTTTTGTAAAACAACATTGAAATGTTTTTTTGTATTCTAATTGTATGCTAACCATACTAAACTTTTGTAAGATATTTATTATCATAAGGTTTTCAATTGATTTAAGAAAATATTGATTTGTGTCCAGCGGGTTATTCTAGATAGGGCTCTTGCTGTACTATGCCTTATAGCAAAAGTATCATCAGTTATTTATTTTGCCATATAGCAGAACGTGCTCCATTTATAAACAAGCGAATCTAAATTGTGCACACAATATCATGTGAAGCAATTATCAAACCTAATATAGTCTGGATAAAAAGTACTATTGTAAAAAGTTATCTCAGCGATCTTAAAATAGGGTTAAGTGAAAAAATGATAACTCATATTATTTTTTACATAACATTTTGACACTAATATTTAATCTTGCCATTCGAGTGAAATCCATCATATATCTTCAGGCAAATTTATATTATACGATTAGGGAAAATATAAATCGATACCCAAATTTTTGCTTGATTGAATATAATTAAAATTAAAGATTTAATAGAATCAATGCAATGTTTTATTGCATGCCGGTTCGCACTTGACTGTGACTTACATATGATTATAGCTATATTACAATCCAAAGTACTGCCCCAAAAATGGAAAGGTAATCATCTTCATTTTAATTAATATACGTAAATAAATTTGTGCCTTGCGGTATGTCTTTACTGGCAATGCTAATAGTAAGTAGTCGTGTTCGAAGTCCCTCGGTCTAGGCCTAAACAAACTAGAAGGCACAGGTTTCTAAGTTTGTTTCGCCGTCAATGAAATTCGTTCGAGAAACGGAAGCTTCTTAAAAATATAGCATATATAAAACCTTTTAGTCGGGTACATATGCATGTTACATTTTATTATAAATGCATATATTTTTGGACAGTGTACACGTCCCAGATTACGTATGTACATATTTTTTTACCGATGCAATCGTTTAATCTGATTTTAATATTAATATTCGTATACAAAATAAGTAGTGTTAAACTTGATCTTTCAAACACTGTAGTAAAAGCACATATAAATTTGCACACATATTAACACGCAACATGCATGATTGGTGATTTACGTGAACATTTGCTTATTAATGTCGAGCAAAGAACACGTCATTTATCACCTAAGATTTTTATTTTTGAGTTCACTAATAACCACGATATGGTAGGCAAATACTATAACATTAAAACGAAATATTTGTTTTTATTACTATTACTTGCAATTGGATATTTAAACCTTTAATTTTTTCCATTAAGTTGTCTTTTTGGTTACAGATTTTCGAGACTGTGTCGTAACGGGCTAACTTGGTGAGACGTTGGTAATTATAAGTAATTACCAACCATTAGACTGAAAAAAATGCGAGGAAGTAATAAGTCACTTCCTCGAATTTTCTCAGTCTAACGGCAGAACACATGTTCAGATTCGGACTGTTTTGAAAACAACTTATTTCTAAATTTATTTCATTCTGGTCCTGGTACTTACAACCTTACGCCAAGGGGACCGCCAATGTCAAGATTACTTTATTCCATATCAAGCAATAAAAATCTTAAGTAATCATTATTTTAGTATTACTATAAAAGGAATAACAAAATTTAGTAAATGCCAAATAAAACTATTACCAAATCGGTCTTGGGCGCCAATTATTATGCATTGATGTGCATATTTCATAACAGGATTTTTCGATATCAAATTTAACTGCCACTTTTTTATTTTAGTTAGACGAATGAATTAACAAAACAACACGTCCATTTTAATCCAATAAATTCATAGACCAATTTGGTAATAACATAGTATAAGCACATCGATCTACTGAAGCCGTAACCGAGCTAGATTTCCTCTGCTAGGTATACAAATAATATATAGGGCAATGTAAAACAAACAATAGCAGGGAGACGTGATACCATGTAGCAGATCAAACATAGCTGATCCAACACGTTTCGAGTGAAATAAAAACGCCTGAGTCATACAACCTGATTTAGATTTATGAGTAAAAACGTGAAAAACATAGTCCAGATAAATTACGATTATGTTTACAATTTCAAATACATTTCCGTGTCTTTAAACTTTTATACTTGTAAGAAAAGGGCGCAAAGGAAGCCTCGTAATTTCAAATGTTAAATCGTTGTTTAATATCATCATCCGTGCATTGGAAATAATACGAGGGAATTATTGTATTTGACGTTTCAAAAATAAAGAATTTATAATATGATTTGAAATCTTAATCGTAAAAAAATTCCATATTACTTCCTAAAAATTATTTTTAAAAATTTTTAGACATGTTTAAAATAAGTTAAATATGAAAACAAATTACATTGAAAATCAGTTATTGAGAAATCTGATGAATCGCTGTTTGTTTTTTACATAGTATGTCAAAATGACAGTATATCCCTGTATATATAAATTATTTTTATTATTGGTTCGAAACGTATTCAATCGATAACACAACACAGATGTCGCAAGTGAAACATTAATTTGGAAGTATGTTTAACACCATGCGAGTGTTTTGAAAGTTTTAGAAGCCCCGTATCAAACTATACGACTGCCAATTGTTTTTGAACTTATGTCCAATTTTTAACAAAAATGAAATAAAGCAACAAAGTTTTAGTCAAGACATTTAGTGAAAATACAATATTAAATACTTTCTCGAATTGAAATTGTTAAATGTAAAACGGAAATAAAACACGGCGTTTATCGGTGTTAAACGCATGAATTTTTTATTGAAAACTCAATAAGTTCCATAACGCAAATAATTCCCCTGGAAATAATCGCTATAAAACTTGAAAAGAATAAATAATTAGAAATTATAATATACCATCGACATATTGTGATTTTGCAATACGCTGTCTTTTCAATTGATCGGTATCACTTGTGCTTGATGAATGCAACAAGTGAACATATAAATGAATAAATAAAACAATTGACAGTCGTGTAAATTTTCATTGCGGGGCATAAAGGACCTTATTAGTAGGGTCGAGGCGCAGCCGCCACGAAGGGCGCCGCTCACTGTTGGCAGCAATAGTCGCAGTGGCAGTTGCGGTCGCGCATGCCAGCGCTAACGTCACAGCGACGTCCCTGCCGCTCAAGGCACCGCGAGCCTACGATACCCATATCGTAAAGGAAACTCCGTACGATTTCAAAATTTTGACAAAAATATTAAAGCTTATAATCGCCTAAAAAATTTACGATAAAAAATATGGTAATAGGTAAAATATCGAAGCCTATTAAAGTCCCAATTCTGGGGACAAGCCTCCTTGTTAACACGGACACGCGGTATCAAACTAATAAACTTTTGTATAGTAAAACTCCGAATATTAAATAGTAATCATTGAATTCACATCTATATATTGTCACATTTATGTGTTAAGTTTATATATAATTAAAATATTCTAAATTGAATACTTTATTGATCTTGAACATAAAAATGAAATCCGGTAATATTAAATAGACCAATTTGTATTTTTGCGTCACCCTCTAAATAACCGTGATCAAAGTTTCCAAGCTTTATTATTACGTGTTATGCCAACACAATAGTAACTTCAAAAATATAAAAAAATTACAAAATTCCAAAGTACGATTACAGGGAACGCTTTGTGTGATTACACGTTTGGCCCTGACGCTTTTTAAACTTTCAATTTGAACAATCTAATCATTTAATTATTAAATTAAATTACATGAAGTATAAACAATTCTAATGTTTCCTTTCTAATATTAATTATCATCTAATATTTTTATCTTTTTTAAGCATGGACATCGCAAAATATATGCAAACAACTTGAAATACAAAAGTTAAAAAATATTTGTTTATCTTACTAAAACATGTTTGTCACTTAAAACCCACAATTATAAATGGGCAATAAACAAGTCATATTTGTTTCCAAATCGGTAATGAATTCGAAACCAAAACGAATCTAATCTAAACAGTTATGCGTCTGTTAAACCAGAAAGTTATTTTATTCACACTATTCTAAATGTTGCAAAGTTAACCACATGATAAAGTAACTCCAAAATAAGAAAATCAATCTATTTACAAGTGTCACATTTGCAACTCTGCACAAACCAAACCCATTTTACCTGTGTTCAAAAAATATATATATCCAATTTTGAGAAAACTTTTTATTTGCAAGTTTGATCTGCAAAAGTATAGTAAGGAATACCTTATACAACTTAAAAGATATAATTTTATTCTAATTGGATTGTTTTATTTACATATTATTTACAGTAAAAAAATGTGTAAATGTTCTTTAAATATATACATAAATATGTTAATGTCTTACAGCTAATATAAAGATATATTTATATTTTTGTATTTAATTAAAGAATCGATAAAAAAGGAAATATGCCATGACAATAACAATCGTGTTGACATCTTCAATATAACAAATACAACATACCGCATTATCCTGGGTAGAGTCAGAAGGGTCATCGGGTTTTTTCAAATTAGCTGGCGAAGTAGAGTCCATTGTTCCGTTACCAGCTTTTTTCTTAACCAACTGTTCAGCAGATTTTATCTCGTCAAGTGTTACGCCCTGTGTCGATCGACGTGTCTCCCGAACACGTTTAGCATGAGCCTTTCTTTGTGTCTCACTTTCTTCATCCCGAACCGGAGGCACAAAGGATCTATAATCAAGCTTCTTTATTAACCAAAAAAGAAATTTAATTCTAAAATAAAACAGTCAAGCACATTGTATCTAAATAAAATTTCGCCTATTCTACTAAAATCACTACTGAAAAACATGCATAATTAATAATAAAAATCATAATAATATATAAATAATAAACACTGGATAAAATTTATTCATGCGTAATGCTCCAAAAAAAAATCGCAAAGTAAAGTGTCCGCCCACAACGGACTAAGCTTTACATTTAATAAAAAATCCACACACTAAATTTATTTGGATACAAGAATTGTATATAGTTGTAGTCAATACCTTTACATTAAATAGAAAAGAACGTTTAATAGAGATATGATCTCGGTAATACAATATTTATTTTCTAAGAGTCAAATTTACTTGTAAAATTCAAACATCAACTATTACTAGCGACCCGACTTCACATAGGTGCATTTAAGCGGAAAAGAAATAGGGCGCTATGATTAACACAAAAAATATTAGGAATGTCTATTATTTAAAACGTCACCTAACTCCAGTATTTTAGAGTGGACATTGTTTGTCAGCAAAAAGCCATGATGGCAAACTAATTTTTAAGTCTTGTTTATATTTCTACAAATCTGAAACTTTAGATTTCCGAGACTTACAGGGAAGGAAAAAGGAAGATATGTTAGGAATTTTATTGTTATTGAAATCTCAAATGACGAATTGTAAATAAATGTTTCTGATATCGACAAAAAACACCGATTTTGTCGATTTAAATTTATAAAAGAGGTTTTATGAAATATTTTCATTTTATATTTTATGAAAAATAAGATATTAAATGGACGAGTGGAAAATTAAAATGCCACATGTTATTTATAAATATTAAAACTACCTAACCTTCGAACGAATTAGCATAAAAAACGCTGCTCATCTTCGTGAGGCTAATCACGCGTGTCATTCGAAAAACTTTAACCCTCATGCGCCTAAAGAAGTTTCACTTTAAAAACGATTATAGAATAATTTACGCTCCTGTATCCATATAAATGTCTATTTAAGCTACAATATCGTTGGTACTTGAAGAAATTCTTGAATATGTTCCCAGGCGACAGTTTGGTGGGTGTTGTCGAGCTCGGTGTCGAATTGCTACTGTTTGACTCTACGCTCTCCGCGGAGCTGCCATGTACATAACAACCATTAGTTCCTTACCTTGCTTAATTCGTTTATATAAAAGTATCGAATAACAATGACAAAGACAATGAATTAATAATAGTATCAAAACAGTACTATCAACATTAGTTATTAGTGAATAAAAATTCATGGGCAACTGTTTGCTGCCGCCCATAGACATCTGGAGAACTAAAGGTGTTACGGAGTCGACGTCAACTAATCGTATCTCTCAGGACTATCAGTATTCTCAGTCAAAATACGAAATACAGCAAAAGAATGTTGCTACGTGATACTGATACACTGACAGCATTGTAGCTTTAGCCAACGGCAATCTGAACTGACTAATGGAGGTCTTACAGCACTGTAAAACTAATTCTTGCACACACCTAAACAAACCCTATTTTTGATATAATACAAACTCTTGCAACAATATACATACATATTATAACGCTACCATTCAATTACATAAAAATTATATTAAAATATATTCGACTCGCTAAAATAATGTATTTTCAATAACCCCAAATCAACCAACTTATGTTTCCAACATTGTAAATGTTCACCGTACACCTAACTTTTCAAATACAATTACATACAGACATAAACAATGTAGTAGTTAACATTTAAAAAAAATATACAAGATTGACAATAACGAAAATGAAATAAATTAAGAATGGCTTTAATTTTGAAAAATATTTACAATTACAGTTTACTAATCTACTAAATCTCTATACGTTTGTTTTCTAATACATCATAAATATTTTATTAAAAAAAAAAACTGAAACCAATTTATTCATATTATTAGGTTTTTTGCAAAAAAGATCATATTTAAAAGATGCACACTATAATGCTTCATATTCCTGAGTAATCTTGTATATTTTAAATTAATAAAAAAACAGACGATTCACCACAACCAGTTATCCTTACCAATTTCCCACATCACATCCCTTTACAACATAAATCAAACAATCATTTTTAATGCCTACATTAAGCATACGGAGTAAACTTGCAACAGCCGGTAAGGACGCGTGAGCATCAGCGAACTTATGACCAATAAAATCAGATATCGAGATGACACTACCACTACGCATTTCATGAATGAAAGCATAATGGTTAAGCTGTTGGAGAAATGATAACTGTCAATATTAATTGTTATGCTCATCGTCTGCTGGAGGTAGGTATATTTATATATATATATATATATGTGTGTGTGTGTGTGTGTGTGTCCTATTTATTTCAGCTAATGACTTGGACGAAGCACAATCTGCGGGCCTTCAATCCAGCTATCTTATATGAATAGTACTAGTAGTAATAGTAGAGAGTACCATTTTCTTAGGTATTACATTAGATAAAAAACTATAGTGGGGACCCATATAAGTGGGTAATCGAACAGGTTCAGCCCTGCGGTTGATGCGGTAAAAAAATTCGTCGTCTGGCAGATGTTGAAACCGCCAGAGCAATATTTGTACTGAAGAAAAGGGCCGTTCGTGCGATTTACAATATGGGCCCAAGAGAGTCGCTAAGAACCAAATTCAGAGAAGTTAATATAATGGCAGTTCACTGCGTATATATGTTAGAAAACTTGTTGTACGTACACAAAAATATTGACTCTTAAAGAAAAGAGTGCATGTACCTCATACAACTTAAGAAATAAAAACAAATTTGTTATAAATTCTAATAGACTGCATAAAATTAACACCTCATTTAAGGGTAACTGTATACGCTTCTATAATACACACCCAGAAAAAGTTCTAGAAATGTAGCTTAATAAATTCAAAGTCAAAAGAAAGCTAATTGAAAAATCATATTATAAGTTGCAAAATTACTTAGACGATAGAAACGCGTGGGAGTAAACGAATTGCTCTAATTTAAATTTAAATAGATTTGGTTTAAATAAAAATAAGAGATCCAGCATAACCAACTGTCGAGGCCAAGACTATGTTGATAAATCACATGAACTTGTTACAGCGTACTGTAAATCACATTTTATAGATAACGAGGGAACTTCAAGGGACTTTTTTTATTACTGACCGGTTAGAGCTTGGGTGTAATATCACCTGTTGGTAAGTGATGATTCAGCCTAAGATAGTAGACTGTTGTTTCCAAACAGCGTGGTATCGGAAAACAGTTATTTTGTTTGGCGACGCGTGTTTTGCTGGTGAGATGCTAACTAGCCACAGCTGGAGCTACCACCGGTCCACATACAGACAAATTAGAAAAAGCAAATTCCTAAATTTGTCCCTGCGGGAATGACCCCAGGATGTCTACCAGCGAAGCGGATACTTGCAAAATTACGCTAGTGAGGCCTTAAAGTATACGATGTTTGAAAGTTTGCGAAAATATATCTCAAAATCCATTTGCAACTGGTAAGATTAGTACCTTTTCAATATTTCTCTTCAGTGCTGAAAGATGGATATCGTGGAACTATAGTAAAATGCTTTTTAATGATAAGTGAGAACGTATGGAAGATAGTACATTGGAAAGTGCTCATTAAAACAATCCTCCTCCTCAAGATCACAAGGCTATCAGTTACCTTCAAAATATTTGAGTAATTCTGACAAATTTTAAGAAAAACATGAAGCTATTCATGGTCCCAAGCAAAGGGAATAACAGAGCTAGATTCGCATCACACAAAATACTTTTGTTTACGATATACACTATAGATTCCCCGAAAACAATGAAAATGGTGTAAAATTATTACAGGAAAAAATATTAGGTCTAGTGTTTAAATCTCTTACATATTAAGGCATGGCTCAAACAGATGTTTTGTAATGTTTCCAAAGACTGTGGCGATTTATATTATAGGTTATAAAAATGGAAATAATTCACAGTCGACATTATGAATATTTCATCAATTATTATATTGCATGTAGATAAATATAAATATTAACACATTAAAGAGAACAAATGACTGTGCCAGTTGTAATAAAAAAATCAAAAACTAACATCAATTAATATAAAGGTAACTGAATACGTTGTGTCATAACTTTAGTACTTATTAAAAGTAGGCTTTTTAACCATGTTACTATAATGCGAAAATTATTTTTGGATTAGGCCGATCAAGTAATGCGAAGGATAATAAGCTATACGGCAATAGGTAATTCCCGGCGTATAATATATTAAGCTACAGTAAAGAATGGATGGAATTCTTAAAATTTTAAAAGGAATATTTTCTTACCTTCTGATAGTTTGCGTGGACGTAATGGTTGGGGACGCCGCAGCACAAGTGTTGGAAGGTGCATTCCATGTGTTTACTTCCCGTCTCTCGGGTTTATCACTCAAGCTAATTCTAGATAAAAATAGAAACGAGTTACATAACCCTTTAAACAAGTACATACATTAAAATAAAAATATAACAAAATTATAACATACAGCGTATTTTTTAAAACCGACTAATAAGGCATTGGTAACGATTTAAGGTTTTAACCACCCCGACCCTAATTATCAAAAGATTGATTAAACGCATGCATTAAAAGGCGTTACAAATTAATGAGATTAAATTGTACTATACTCTCTTCTAAACCTTTAATGTAACAGGAACTTGTTTTCAAGTTTGATTGCAAGAGATTTACACATACACATTTGCAGTAAAAGTGCTTAACACCTACTACTATTCTGATGTTTTAAGTCCCAGATTCAATTCTTGACAGGACAAATTTAACAAATGTCTGTTTTGGCTGTTTGTCCACTTAATCAGCAAACATGTGACTTTCAGCAAGAAATGTGCGTTCTGGTAGAATACATTGAGATAAAATGTGTCTAGATTAGCGCAATACCATTTTCCACCTCATCATTTTTTATGATTATTGCACATGAATGTGATGATACGTAAGTGGTAAGTAATCATACAGTGTAAAATTGAAGCGCGCTAATATGGTAAGAGGCAATTTACCTCTTATGGTTTCTGCACAGCATCGAACCGAAACACAAATCTCTTGCTTGGCGGTACGTCTTTGCTGATCGGCTGGTAACATGCTACGGCCGAAGCCTTCCGCCAGTTCAGACTCAGACAATATATAAAATGCAATTTTCTAAATTTGCCCTACCGGTGACCGAACCCGGGAACTCTGCTACATTGTTTATGTTCTGATGAGTAATTTTAGATTTGCTTGTTACTACCAGTATCGACATCTCATGTGCGTTCGTAATATATGTATACCTATCTACCGCCTACCTATAAGATTGCCTCAAACAGGCTGCCCGTATATAAGTTAAGTTTAATTTTATATTTATGACTTGTGTACAAAAAAAAATTATAAATAAAATAAGCATTTTTAACATTAAAGCGTGACGAAAGCGAAAATGTAAAATCAGTATGGCGTTTAAATATAATTATTAGTGACTTTGAGAGAAATGTTTCGTGTTTTATATGACTGTAACGTTTTTCCATTACAATTTATTAGGCAAATAAGAAAACAACGTAGACCGCGAATATAGCAGCACCTGGTTTTAACATCCTCATTAGTATTTTCAGTCGCATTGTTAGTAGCCTCTTGTTTTTTTTTCCTTAGCTCGATTGTAGCCAGCGTGGACTGCGGCAGTGGCGGTATAGAGGGACACGATGATGCCTTTATACGCGCCGTCACGTCGCGATATCGTTGATAGAAACTGTTTACACAACACACAAGCATGCTACATAATGTATGTATATATACATATAACAGACAGCGAATGACATGACTAGTTCATTTACGGTTGGTCGCAACAATCTAAATATCTATCTATATATAATAATCGTCTTCTTACCGAAATTCATGAACTGATATTTTTAAATCAAAAACCCAATATCAATTTTGAATGATGAGTAAGGTAAGATGCAGCCTATTAAAGTCCCAATGCTGAGAGTAGATGTCTTTACTAATAGGAAAGTCGGCTTATAAAGCATAGACAAAGCTGTTCAATTGTGAGTTAGCAGGTTACACATACGTAAGAAGTACTTCCGTGTTATTCAAGTTTCCTCACCATGTTTTTCTTCATCTTAAAGCGCAGTGATTGATTAAGAATGAACAATCAAGCACGTGTGTTTCATGTTTATAAAGTGAACCTTAATAAGCGCCAGCCCAGCAATAGATTCCGTCGCTTCTCCGAACGGGAATCCACGCGTCTCACCACTAGGCCGTCATGGCTTCATTTTGAATGAGTCCGACCCGAAACTCGAACCTAGGACTCAATGATCTGTAGGCGAACAAGCTAACCATCGAGTCTGTTAGTCTTGTTTATAAGTCAAACTAATTTCTAATTAAGTAATATATGTGAATCACTAAAAAACTTTTTTCGGCCGATGGAGTTGAAGTACAACAAACGTATAACTTTCGCGATGAAGACATGATCAAATCTCAAAATATTCTTTACTGAAGTAGGCTCAGGATGCGTTTGACAAATTATGTAGAGGGAAATGCAAGACTGATTCGGATATTTTATTAAAAATACGTATACTCAACCCTACAAATGACTTCTAAACCTTCTTTACCCTAAAATATGGCTTACAATTTTCTTTTTTATTTAAATTTGTGTATGTCACTCGTTTTACTGTATAAGTGAATATTATTAAACATATATAGACTACTAGCTGAACCCACGACTTCGTCTGCGTGGAATGTTGTTTTGATAGCATTTTCATTTATTTAGGCAAATTATTTTAAAAACAAGAAACATACCCGCACTGCACTTAAGGGTGGAATTTCCTAAAATTTACTTTTGATAGTTTCCATTACATCAAAACAAATTTCAGAACAAGTTTTACGCGCCATAAAAGATATAGTTCGTAAATGTGAAGCGTTGAATTTTTTTTTATATAGATTTTTCAATATATATTCAGATAGGCATGGATTTCCCCATATTTGTACAGGATTGCGAATCACGTGGGCTGCACCTCGGAGAACAGCTCGCAATAAAATATGGACGTGGAGACTATAGTGTAATGTTTTTATAATGTCTTAACACGTTTACACGGCACGAGACAATTATCCATTCAGCAATTATGCAGAAGACACTCAAAAAAACTTCAACCAAACCGATCTAGTCGTTTTGGAGTAGTTCAGTAACATACACACGCACATATAATGATTTGGCTTTCAAAAAGTTTTTGGCAATTGGGCTTTCTCCCCCATTTTTTTTTGTGTTCAAAGTATTAAGAAATTAAAACACGCTCCAAGTTTTTTTAAGCAATGTTGCCTATATATTTATGTTGAAACGATATAGCTTTAAGTAAACTAGATATTTATATAGATTTTGAGACCAACCAGTACAATACATAACATAAATAACTTTCAAAAAATGAGCGATATTATTGTACAGATGTTATATACCCGATACAGATAAGTTATAACAAGCTAATGTTGATACATCTATTACTATATAAGAAAGCGTATAAAATAATTGGATATTTTTATAATAAACACGAAAAAAAAGAGTTTTAAATCAATTACTACGCTATTGACCACAACATTCTTAAACTCATTATATAGAAAAAAGCTTAAAACATTTTACGTCTCAATAGATGATGACGCTGTACAATTTGTGAAAATAAATTTAATTTATGAATTAATTAACCATTACCGAATAAAAACGTATTTTATTAACGATTGAAAATTTTAACAATATATATTTAGAGAGTGTGCACTAATAGTAGGAAATTAAAATATTTCCTAATTATTATTGGGCGAACTTAGACTTTTAGAATCTACCTATAAAATAAAGGTTCCTTTTTTCTAAGGCGATAAAATATAACAAGAGAATATACGCGTAACACTTTTGTATACTGATATACGTTTGTAAAGTAGTGCCCATAGTGAAAAAGCTAAGGTTTTTTAAAAATCTCTAATAATATTAACTTTAACTTCGTATAACCAATTAAAACGTTTTTTTTTCTAGGCAACTAAGAATAACTTTTCTTAAAATGGTATGGCTATTGAAAATATGAGATGCAAAATGACTTTGATGCAAATTATTGTTTAGTACACTTGAAAGTAGCATGCTTGGAGAAAGTACAGCAGGTTTAAAGGTAACTCACGTTTTGTCATTCTCAAAACTATGTGTCCTTCTCAATATTGTATCGTTATCCAGATTGTTGTTAGCTGGTTTGTTTTCACCTGTAATACAAACTATATATAAATAAAAAAATAAGGCAAGTAGTACCCCATTATCGTCCCGCTGCTGGGCACACTCATAGGGGAAAGGGTTTTTAATGCATAGACCCACCATGCTGCTCTACTACGGGCATAGTACATAAGTGCACTCTCTATTAATTCACTCTCATAGTGCGATATGATGGCAATCCGACACGACAGAAGACAGATCAGGCGCAGAACTGACAGCTTAACGTGTTCTCCGAGGCACAGGGGCAGAACACACCAACTTCTCATCCTCGGGCAAATATTGAGAATTTTATAACCGCCCGACCCAGGCCTCGAACCCAGAACCTCATGTCTATAGCCGATCAAGCCGACCACTACACCAATATAAATATAAATTTATAAATAACACACGGAAATCGTTTCTACCTATGAGCATTATGGAGTATAGTCATCCAACTAATGTGACCCAAATCAATTTCCTTGAAAAGGCAATAATGCGAAGATGGTTATAGACAATTCAACTCAATAGTATCAAGGTACTATTCGCAATTAACTTATAATTTAACAAAGTGACTTCTAACGCAATTTAGACGGTGACTAATTGTAGGACTGAATTTTCCCATATTAAAGATCGCGCTAACGTGTTAAGAGATAATTTACCACTTAATGGTTTAAAAAAACATAATACATGCTAGGTGGAGATCTTCTAGTTGGTATTAAAGTACCTGTGCCAAAAACATCTTGTCCGTTTTGTCCCAAACAAGTCAACGGTTCCTACTACTTATACAACTTCTTATAGAATCTACCTAGTTCCTTAGTTATCTTAGTTCCTACTACTTATAGAATCAAGTATAAAATCCAAATTTTGTGAGACCAAATGTTGAGAGAATGATATGTTTTAAGTATCATGTGTCACAAGCTATATGATTTAGAAAAAAAAAAACGATAGACTAGAATGGTAAATGGGATATTATGATAATCAAAATTATAAAAATGTTAAAAAGTTTAAAATGCAACGTGACTCTGTAAGTAGATGCCACCTAGATACAAGTACGAGGTAATTAATTTTATTTTTAACCGAATTCAATACAGTATAGCAATTCTATTTAGAAAAACAAACGCGAGAGTAACAGCGAATGGGTGCGTATGTTTGTGTGGGTGCGTGCGTGTGTCTGCGTGGGTACATGGTTGTTTGTGTGGGTGCTTATGTGATTGTGTGGGTGCGTGTGTTTGTGTGGGTGCGGTTGTCTGTTTGTATAGGTGCGTGTGAGTGTTTGTGTATATTTGTTGATTGGGACAAATACTGACGTTCATTATCCTGTTGCTTATTACGGAAGGATGCTGAACGGCGCCAGGAAGGTGCTTCATCCATGGCCGTATTGTCAACAACTGGTTCTGTACTATCGGGTGAAGGTGCACGCCCTTTCGGAGGTTTTCCATCTGATATCTTAGTGATAATCTCTGGCACTGTTGGTGGTTTATCTAAAATACACATTCAAAAAATGTTGATACTTTTAACAAAATTCGTGATTGAACCTCATATAAGATAAAATTTAAGACTCAATTGACCCAAAGACTTGAAATTTAGCGAAATGACTCCAATCGTAATGTAGATTGTCACTGACTTCGCACTTCACTATAGTCCTATCGGCTTGAGAAATACGCGAGGAGAATATTTTTTAATTTTTTTATATAATTCTAGATTTCAGACTCTAGATTTATATATGTATATATATATATAGTCTGAAATCTATATATATATATATATATAAGTATGTTTGTGTGTGTGTGAAAAACGATTACTTAACGCGTGACGTTCAAAACTAAACAGCCACCAGCAACATATGACTTGTACGCGAATGTAATATAAAAATAGCGAACAAAATTAAAAAAAAGGTTTTACCGACTAAAATTATGTTGAATTATACACTCGCACAAAATTACACATGCTGACAGATACACACATTCCCGCACGTAAGCGCAAACAACTTGTTTGAGCGTTTAAATAAGTTAACTTTACTCGGTTAGTTTTTATTTAAATTTAGACATAAACCGACATGGTCTAATGGCTTTCAGGAGTCAAAAAATTTCGCTTGCTTCGGACGGGGGTACCAGAAGACCCCCAGTTCATTTCTATGGAAATCTGAAACAGTCATCGGAAGACAGCATGCAAACCGTTACGCAACCATGAGGCGACCGAGCAACATATGGGGCCAAAAAAAAGCAGTGTCGTACATTTGTCTCGCTTTTTTCTTACGGCGGGGCCATGTTTATTTGAAATAACATGTATCGAACAATTGGGTTTTTGTTATCAATACCAATATGTTAAAATTATTTGTGTTTTCAACAAAAAAAAGAAACAGATAAGAATTCTCTTAATGATTTTCTGACGACAAAAAACATGAAGAAAGTAGCTTTTTTAAAACTCAATTAATGAAATTAAAATCATACATGGGGGATTTTTAATACTCGCTTCTGGTCAGCTCGGCTAAGCATAAACTACTTAAAACTATGTTAACAATGGTACGCTGTATGATTTTAAAAAAGCTGCGGCAAACGACTAGTTTAAAATAAATTGTCAAGTTTTAACTGACCATTAATAATATTGTCAGGTGCTCCAGTAATTTCCAGCTCAACTCTCTTGATGTCGTGTTTTGGTGGGCTCCTTTTCCGCTTGTTGTTGTTATTATTATTGTTGTTGATACGACGCGCCGCTTTCAATGAAGCATCCGCCAACCATGCCGATATCGACGGGTCTACTAGATCCAAACATGTTTGACCCTGAAAGATTTTATCATTTCAATTTAATTAATAATTAACAATGTGCGACTGATGATGTAATTAAAGAACGTCTTTGAACATATAATGACGAGGGTTGCTTCGCGTCCTCTCCTGAAAAGGCTAATTTTATTTTTCATAATCTCAATTGCCATTCATTAAAAAACATAACGGCAACGGTGATCAACTTTAAAAATAAATTATTTGAATAGGAATGTTTTTAACAAGAGATTAAAATACTTGATAGATTTACAGTGCAATTAAAGAAAAGCTTTATTTTTAAGGATTTAAGATAAACATGTCTGTGCCTTGGAAGAATAGTAACGAAATTTAAAAAAAATACTGGAGAGCCGTTTGAAAATTAACATACTATTTAAATCAAATAAACATAATATTTTGTATTATTTCATACAAGGGAATATAGATATTTCTGGATGAATCAATTTATAATAGAGGTGATTGTTCATCCAACGCGGCTATGTATATTTATGTGTGCAGTGTAAACTCTGTAGTCTCACCGAGTAGTTTTTCAGATTAGGATCTGCACCATGTTTTAGTAATAACGCCGCAGCTTCTTTCTGTCCCCAAAGTGCTGCCGCGTGAAGTGGTGTCCAATCTTCATAGTCCACACAATCAGGCTCTACATTGCATTCATTTAATAATATTTGTGCAACCTGTACAAAAATAAAGGTTTTTTTTCAACATTGTATTTCGCGTACTTTTATAGCATTATTTCATACGGAATACTGTTATGAGATAAGACGTTGAACATAGAATCTTTAAATTACATAAAAGACCAACATGTGCCATATATAAATTAGGATCTCTTGCTTCTTTAGAGAATATTTAAAAAAAAACGCCAATTCTCGTATACATATTGAATAAAATTTTATATATCTGTAATAATATTTAGGTATACAGCCAAAAGAGTGAATTATACAATTTTAATAAAAGAAATAAAAACAACTTGTAATGCTATAGTTTAGGGTAAAGAAGGTTCAGAAATCATTTATCGGGTTGAGCATGCACATTTTTAATAACATTTTTTTACAATAGCCATATTATAATGGTGAAGATTATTTAAGCGATACAGATATTTGGATTTGATCCTACAAGTGTTTCTTGACAGTTTTTTTTTAGATTTGTTATCAACGGCCGGTGGTGGTGATTCAAAAAAAGCTTTTTGAGCCGACTTAAATAAAAAAATATTTTTATTTAGATTATTTGATATATGTTATTTTACGATGTTTGTTTACGTTTACGTTATTATCACC
Organism: Elymnias hypermnestra; assembly: GCA_015832385.1. Lineage (NCBI taxonomy): Eukaryota > Metazoa > Arthropoda > Insecta > Lepidoptera > Nymphalidae > Elymnias > Elymnias hypermnestra. The sequence goes on from JACTOM010000015.1 coordinate 1,297,238, forward strand.
GATTTTTGTCATACGATATTTTACTTTGGGGTAATGTCGCCGATATAGATGCAATATTTGTACCGAATAAAAGGGACTGTTTGTGCAATTTACAATATGGGTCCAAAAAAGAAAAAAATTGCAAGCAATAAAATAATGACAGTTTATTGCATAAATATTTGAAAACTTATTGTACCATTAGAAGTTTCATTTCAAAAATTCTGTTTGTAGTTGAGGACATCAAGTTAGATATTTATGCTCACTCAAAAACAATATTAATAAAGGAATGTTGCTTATTTCAGACTTAGATTTGTTTCTATATTATATAGTCGGTAAATAAAATTATTTTCTATAATATTTAAATAATTAGAAGATAAATATGGGCATAACAATAAATCGATAAAACTGTACGGAAAACAACATATGTTCACATGTGTCATACAATGTGAAAGAACACTTGAAAGGGACATCAGGATTTGTCGATTTTGAATTAACAATGAATCAAATTTAATCAATACACCTTACAAGGATTGGACTTTCTAGAATATATAGAATAGAAAGCTAAACTATTTTTTTATAAACTAGCGCCCCGCTCTGGCTTCGCATGGGCAGTAGACCATACTGTTTAGTCGGTCGTAAGATTGCATCAGCTGGGTGAAGCTGGATGATATATCCACTCCTTGAAAAATTTTAATGCGCTTTCAACAGCGAGCGATAGCGGCAGAGTCGTGTCTGGGCCCGAAAATTTATTTTCGCGCCTGTTAATTATTCTTGCGTAAACTCCTAAGATATCCGAATAAGTTATATATTGTAAATGATCATAATAATGTCAATTATATGCTTAACTAGCGTATTTTAGTCAAATTATTAAAACTGTATTTGTCTGAATAATTAGGGCGTCGCACGTGAACGAAATAAAATGGATATATATATAAAATTAGAATATCCCAACAAATATTGTTTTCTTATATTTCTAAGGAATGGCCGCTTGAAATGTATTTATTACTATAGGTAATCAATCGCATACTAACATTTGTGTACCCCTTGGCCGCTGCCACATGCAAAGGTGTGCCTCCAGTCTTAGGATCCCTTAATTCAATATAACCGTTAGCCGCCCAGTTTCTGGCATCACGTAACAGCGTATCAACTTCCGCACATCTAGATTTCTCACAGTCTATACCTATAACATAAGAGTATGTTTTAATTTGATGTTAAAAAAAGAAACTAAAGAATGCCTTGTTAGTGTCTTTTCGGTAGAAACAACATTCAAAACCGGTTAATTCATCACCAACGGACAACGTGACGTTTCAAAAGAGCTTCTTGACAAAAGTATATTTTATTTTGATTTTGGCTTTTGGTTGGCTTAGCGGTCGACTTGTTCAACTGCAGCCCATGTAGTCTTCGATTCGAATCCCGGGTCAAGCCACTTCGAATTCAATATCAGAATTTAGGTAAGAGAGACGGTGTGCTACACTTTCACGTATCGGAGGGCACATTAAGCCGTCGGTCCAGCACCTAATCTCTCTCCCAGCATGTCGATGTCGAACTTGCATTCTCAACGGACTGTGAGGTTAAAGAAATAGAGAATATAGTGCAGTATTTGCGCATACACCCCCACATACCTCCTACGCAGAGCCAATCTTTGCACGAGATCGGCCGCCATGGCAATCAGTTAAGAGAGGATTACATGTATTACGGAACAGAACACAGAAGGTGCAATGTCCTAAATTTGCTTTCGCCGGCATTCGAATACCTTCTACAAAGTCAACGCCAACAAAACGGCCATAACTTTGTGTCAAAGAATTTTCAGTTATGCAACACATATTGTTTCACCCCTATAATTTATTCCGTTATTTTTAGATCCATGTTTTTCATTTCATATAACTGCAATAAGAGTGCAAATTTATTTCGAGGAAAGGTTACGTGTAATATTTGTGGTAAATAACGAACCTTTTTCATCTATAATTTTAGACAAAAAGTCTTTCATTTTTTCATTTTCAGCAATATCAACCGGCAACTCCCCGTCGTAATTCACTGCTGCAACATCCGCACCATTTTCAAGAAGGTACCTATAAAATAATATTTAAAATAAGATTTAGCATATATCTATATATATCAAATTAATTAGTAGAATTTTCGTCAATGACAATGATCAATGACCTTTGGCTCGAAGCGTATGCATCTTTTCCATGTCAACCGGCTTTACGCAACAGGAAGAGGCGTAGAGTTCGTGTTTCTCACCTTGGCTGTATTGTCGGTAAGAAAGAAACATCTAAAACGCTTAGTACATATTTTTGGCATGTTAATTATTACAAAACGGTAGAAGCTCTGGCTTCACCTTGCGGGTCGATGATAAAATTTTAAATTGCTGAAAGGATCATGTAATCATAAGCATACTTTTCTAAATTTACAAAAAAGATATATTTCTATCTGTAAGATTTCTTAATCGATATAAACAAGTATTCAACATGAACGTTGTGGAAGCCATAGTGTGAACAATTAACAAAATATAATGTATAAATCGCCACAGTCTCCTTAACGTAACAGGGTCATATGACTCAGGCCATGTTTGCATTTTTACCTTATCAACGGTCGTCTATTGAAGACTACGTCAAAATTTGTCACTTATGAGTCAAAGAAATATCCTTTTATTAACTACTGTTATCCATTTAACAAGGAAAATCATGCTATATATATACAATTTCACTTCACACAAATTTTAATATTTTTATGTTAAGAACATAATCGTGTTGCACTCACTGGTTCGAATTTTATATATTATTAGCTGACCCGGCAAACGTTGTTTTACCATATAATAACTAATACTGCTAATTTGAAATGGTGGTTGATGGAACAGAGGTGAAAATTTAGGAATTATGTACGCATTTTTGAATGCTGTATCACAAAAAATAAAAACAAAATAAAATATCTAGAATATAAAAAACAGAGTGGACCACTCATACCGTTTAGGGATATGAAAAATAGATGTTGACCGATTGTCAGACCTGCCCGATATGCACACAAAATTTCATGAGAATCGGTCGAGCTATTTTGGAGGAGTTTGGCAACAAACTCCGCGACACCAAAATTTAATATATAGATAAGTAAGTAGCAGCCCATTAACGTCCCACTGCTGGGCGCAGGCCTCCTCACTCATACGAGAGAGGGTTTTTAGAGCGTAGACCCACCACGCTGCTCCACTGCGGATTGGCAGACATAGTACACAAGTGTACTGTCTATTGCTTCACTCTCATAGTCCGACGTGACGGCAATCCGACACGACCGGAGAGAGATCAGGCGCAAGACCGACCGTTTAACGTGCTCTCCGAGGCACGGGGATGGATCACACCGCCAACTTCCCAACTTCGGGCAAATATTGAGAAAATCTTAATAGAAAACTCAATATCTATTTCGAATTGGCCCGACCCAGGACTCGAACCCAGGACCTCATGTCTGTAGTCGAACATGCTAAACACTAGACCTATGAGGCAGTTATAATATATAATATATAGATAGCTTATTATTAAATTATTAAAAAAATTGTATTATAGGAAATTAAAATCATTAAAGTGACAACATTAATGAGAAATATAATTATCAATGTAAACTGCAAATGTCAACGACACAAAGTAAATATTTGATTTATTCTGCTTCGATGGACACTTATAAATGGAACTACCATAAGGAAATATAATTTTCTGCGTCAATTATATTATAAATAACAGGCGACTGGAGAAATTCCCTTATTCAGAGCAGAGTTATGGACTAATTAATTAGTATACATAAAAATTGTGTCTACCCTTGTTTGCTACAGATTTAGAAACATTGAAATAGATGTCTGCCAAACCGGTCTCATAGAAGGCATAATTGTAATGTGAAGATGGTTTTAGAACACTAAACCTATTTAGGCATCTCGAAATCTACAAAACCGTTGGAATGAAATTGCATTTAGTCGGTTTCATTACAATGTTGACGGTCTCTATGTATGATTTTCTATTTAATTCCACGAGATAGGAAGCTACGCCTGTTACTGCCACGTACAGCGAACACATATAAGAGATATCCAGGTAGCTAGACTAACGTTGTTGAATAACAAAATTTTCATGTCTAAAAATCTTACTCTCCAAGAAAACTAAAAATTATTATATTAATTATTATTAAGTTTATTTTAAAAAGGGCGTTTTCAACACCACCATTTCTAGCCTGTACTCAATGCAGTTTTTGTTTTTGTTTGTACTCAACGCAAACCTCTTTCGTTCGTAACAATTTTAAGTGGTAACAGGGTTAAAATGTTTTAAAGTTTTTGTAAATAAACGTGATATGATGTCATTTTTGCTATGGGTTTGATCTATGAATCTGATGTCTATATTTTACCTTGCTATACTGTGAAACCCACAGGACGCAGTTGCATGCAATGGGGTCCAGCCCTCGTTATCGCCACGGTTGACATCGGCTCCATGTTCTACTAAAAACTCGACCATTTCCAGATTATCATCAATACATGCCTGCAAAAGAACCATTTATTAATAATTAAACTACGACTTACCGTTTTTATCTGTCGATGGCATTATACTTAACAAATACAAATAGTAATATAATGTCATGACATCGCTTCAAGTGGTTTTTTTTCCAATCGCATATGTATAATAAAAGAACCCCTAACAGGTGTTCAGTTTTCCTTGCTCTTGCTTTTGATTGCCAAGATTGCCAAGATGGTTAAATCACATACATGTAACGGGCATAGCGAAGAAAAATAATTACTGAAGCATTTACATAATAATTACAGCACTCTTATTGAATTTATATGATATTTATAGCATAAATTAATATAATAAAAATTAATTTTATAAAAATAATAAATCATCTACTTTCATCGGTTTAAAATCGTTTCAGTCATAACCTCATTTCCAATCATTCGCGCGATAAAACTGAAAAATTAACAGATGAAGTGGTGAGTTATAAGTAAAATTGAAATTATTAAAAAGGCATTATCACATAATTATGTAATTGTTACAGAATAATTATTGTGTAAATGCCATTCAGTAACGATACTAATTACAATAGCCTCATATAAATAATGAACATTTACAGGATTAAACTTCTCATAATTTTATGCAATAGCTTTAAATATTATGTTATGAGCATGTAAAATTTAAACTGCTGTTATCGTAATCATTTAAGAGAATGAAATGATATACTTCATTAAAAGTGATTTTTAAAGCGTGTAAATTATCGCTTGACTTTGTTGTCGCCTCTTAGAAAATATTTTATAATTTTTTTAATAGCCTTACTGAACGAATAGTAAACATACATGAAGTTGAGAGTTAACACTTCTGCGCCATATACTCAGTATTATGCATTTCAATATTACATGAAGTACAATGTGCACAGTATGGAACCAGCACAGGGTCAGTGCCACAATCGCTGGCGCGTATCAACTAGAGGCAACCACTAGTTAATACAATATTTTATATTGGCACGCATAGCGGAACATCGTTATAACTGTCCGTTCCAATGTAATTGCATAAAATATCTAATATGCTCTTAGCACAATATTGATCACCCTATCACAATAAATTATTGGGCACTTCTATGACATATTACAAAAAAAAATCACAAATAGCTTTATAAATATATGGTAAATTCCAGAATTCTTACCTACTTGGTACACGTACAATTATATATTTATATTTGAGTGTGTAGCGCGATCGAACCAGGGATATCTAGATTATTTAACAAATTACGCCTCTAATTGGTTTCTATGAAGATAACATAATAAGGAAAGTATTCGTAATACAGTATAAATCGTAAAAATTTCGAGCTAGCAGTTCTGAATGGATCAGCCTGGCGTTCGTAAGCATCATGCTCACTCCTCTCTTTTTTACATCTCGAATGGTTTCTACACAGTATCGTTACCGGAACACAAAGCTCTTTGTTTGGCGGTACGTCTTTGCTGGTAGGGCGGTAACTATCCGCGGTCGAAGACTTCTACCAATCCAGACTCAGACAAAGAAATTACAATTTTCTAAATTAGCTCTACCGGGGATCGAACCCAGGACCTCTGCTAGCAAAGAGAGAACTCGCTCCACTGCTTAAGGGGGGCCGTCGAATACTCATACAGTGCAACTGTTACATATGTTTTTGTAAATAAAAGCCGTTAAGTATCATAAACCTTTACAATAAAAAGTCTAACTGTAGCAATACACATTTTTAATTTTAATAATAGTTACTCCGCTAAAGTAACGCGCTGTTGTATAACATAAATCCATCGATAAAATCCACGACTGCTACATTGGAGATAATATTTCTATATAGTGTTCTATCAATGAATTGGCACTAGCCCAGACGTTACAGATGTTCATGATCAGTTACTGTCTTTTCTCACTTTGACGTGGAACTGAAACGTAATACCAATATAGAAATCTCTATAGTTATTATTTCTATTTATATTTCTTTACATACTTTAGTTTCTATGACATAAGATCGTCATACGGTAGTAAACATTTTTCGCATCAGCTATGAAATATGTGAATTCGCATAGATTTTATTGAAACATAAAAATATGTATAGTTAAAACCTAAAACTCAGCAATTTTCATATTAGACTCAGTACATGTCCAATAAGTTTAAGATAAACCTGAGACATCCTCTATATAGCGCAATAATTATATAGTCTTCATAATATTGTTTCCAAGCAAACGTTTAAACATAAGTAAAAAATTATTGTGTCGAAAGTTATAACCTGATTTGTTACGACCACAATTGCCTTTGCCAAATGACTCTGTGGCATTATAAAAGTCATTGTCCTTTGTTGACCTAAGAGTTTTTAATTTTCAAAGGACTGTAACCTTAGCTTTTTTGTTTTGTATCATTATACTTCCAAAGCAACGAAATGTATTTTGAGTTTTTTCTCATTTCATTCCTATCATCTTGTAGATCACTTTTGATAATATAAATAACATATACAATCCGGTATGCCTAAACTCAATCAGACATTTATGCACGCTCAACCCGGAAGAAATGAAAACCATTATCACTACCTTATTATCAGACATGTTAATACATATAACTCACAATAACTGATTTCTGATAATTGTAACAAGAACAAGCCCTCAATGGCAAGCAATCGCAGTGCTCAAGCTAGTAGAAATAGTAATTACCTTTCAACAAGCTTCATATAAAAAAATTCGCCATGCATGACATATAAATCGTAGCGCAGTAATTTATAATAATGTCAAATACATATTAATAAGTAAGCAAATTCATAACAAATCTTAATTGTTCAGCACTTCAAAAATTATGAAGAGGAAGATCTGAACCATTTTAACCCATGTTCGAGGGAAAAGATCAGAATTATAATCAATTCAATAAAAAAAGACAGTCAATTCCTACACCATCTAGGATGAACTTTTTACAGTGATAACAAAGAAAAAACCTTTTAGCTTTTTACGTGAAATTTAAAAAAATCAGCGTTATACGATTTTTTACAAAATAATAAATTTATATTATAAATGAAGAAAAAATTAAAATCCTTTACAAATTTATTATCAATTGGAATTTTTAGAGAGATTAGAAATAGAATTCCAATCTGTAAATTTTCACGCGCTTAAGCTGTTTTGATTATTCTCGTGCGATCTTAGTCTGGAATGTCTAGTCGAAAGCGCAAGCGAGCCTCTATTGCCCTAAAGCTATACGGGGCAAGTGGCCCTGTATCAAGTGGAAATTCTGTCATGCTAATTCCACATTTCTTAACGTTCATCTTCTATCTATATAGTAAATTATATGAGAAGGTTAATCAGTTATTCACCTGTAAGCTTATTTCTGAGCTAGAATAGAAACACAACGCCAAAGTACCTGGTGGCAAGCAAAGCGTTCATATGCAGTATTGCAAAATGCTCCAGGCATTCGTAGTATACTAACACCAGCAAAGCCACGCCATGTTAAACTTTATAGTTTTATGTAATATTATTTATTGGTGAAAGTTACACATGTATGTAAATAGATTACAAGCAATTTTAATTTCGTTCATATTCAAATATATAGATAAAAAGAGATTGCTTGAAAGTAATTCGTACCAATTATTACAGATTGCCTTCATTTATCTTATTATATACATATCACTTAAAAAAGAAATGTGAGTCTGGAAGTCATATCCGAACATTCAGATAACAACGATATCAATATACTAAAGTCGTGACACAATATTATTAATTATTTATTTTCCTATTTAAAGTAAACTTAATAAAATAAATTAATGGTAGATCAAGTAACGCTACAAATATGCGTGCCTGTGTTTCAACTTAAAACTAGTGAAATTTGTTTTATACTTATGTTAAATTTTAATTATGATTGTGTAATATGTCATACAAAAGTTACTTTGTTTATAAAAGTATGGAGAACATATTACATATGCTAGCTTTTCATATCCATTATTTAATATACGAAAGAAATTAAATGTCCTTACTCGTACTCATAGGTTAATAAATTTCCTACCAGGAAAAGATAGCAAGTTCTGAACACCACACTAAAAAGATAAGAAATTTCACTCTTCAGTTGTAGGAAGTTGGGAAAGATCCTACGAGGTTCATCACTTAACGCCAGACGAACCATTGACTCAAATACACAAAAAGGAATTTATTACATTTATAACTCGTATTTATTTTGTTTTATATTATATCCCGATTTTAATTTTTATGGTCACGGGTAAACTTGTTTTTAGACACAACTTTTTAGCCATGTCACAAATAAAATTTCGGTAAATTTATAACAAAAAGTCTAAGAACATTTTTAATTAATTAAATGAAATTTTAATACAACAAAAGTTTTTAATAGTTGATTGTGCAAAACTAAAGTAATTTATTGAATATCCATAAATCACGCGCATTTTCGCCTTGTTACGATGATTCAATATAAAGAAGAGAATAACGAACAATAGCTGTTTAAATTTTAATCTGAGAAACGTTATGAAAACGTTTTGCAAGTATAAGTAATAGATGGACCGGTATTGATAATAGTGACATCAGCGTAGCGAACTCTGTACGTAATATCAGTGCAAGTATAAAGGTTGAATGTTTACAGCATTTATATATTTTTATAGCTATATAAATTTAAAATAAATTATTAATCAACTTATAAAATATTATGTAAATGCTGAACAAATAGTCATTTTATTTGAATGTATTAGGCTTTGGCAAATCAGTGACGGACTTGCCATCAGTAAGCTCAGTGTCTACATCCACAATTAACACTAAAATAAAACGTACATGGCGCGTGTGCAGCCTATGACGTAACTAATATCAACTGATCTCTCTCCGCTGTCTCTAACGTGACCTCGAAAAAATCCTCGCCCGATTCTAAATTTACGTGGCGCTCGCTGTGTCATTCAGCAATACATCATTCCAACACAAAATATTTAGGTCGGTCAATGACAGCATCAAATTTTGTTTAAAAGCATACAAATCCAGACTTTAGCTCAATAATTTGTCCGTGTACATTTTTAGTTATACTCTTGTTGCATTTTGGGTCAGAGCAGTTAAAATTGCGACAATGAAGGCGACACGTTGTCAGTATAAAACCGAAATGCGATTCGTATCGAAAACTGTTGTAAACTTGCATCTTTAAATTAGAACCAACACTACTATAATTATGAAACAATAAGTCAAAGTAATAAATGTTTTAAAAATGTAAAGTGAAACATTGTTATACAAAGTATGCTAGTATTAACCATGTAATTGTTAATATAAAAACGCAATAGAGAGACATTAGTAACTGTTACAACAAAACATAATTTATGAAATTAGAAGTTCACGAAGTCATCGACCTAATTTCCCGAACTATCTAATGAGAGGAGTATCGTAAACTATAAATACTGGTATAAAACAACGAGCGGCATATAGCGAAGACAAAATGCATCCGTGATCAAACGCTGCCAAAATAATAATTCAAGTTGTGATGGCAAAAGTAAATACTGGACTCTCAAATTATTAATAACAACAATTACAGTGTATTAATATTGATATTATAGGTTAAATATAAATATGTTCAATCGAACAAATCTATTATATTTTATACATTCACGTTTTTTAATATTTGAAATGTATATATTTAGACAAGAAAAATCTTTACTATAGGTATTTTTCACCCACTGCTTTATAATAAAAAATTAAAAAATATATTTTATCATAGTGGTCACTTTTTTCTTTTTAACTGTATAAAGCAATTGTATTTACATTTGAAGGTGACTCCAGAGTTAAGCTATTCGTTTTCTTATTATCCCGACGAACAACAGAACCTCGGCAGCCTTATAAGAGTACGACCTGCATAATTATATAGTATCCGTGGCGTTTATCGTTTTTTGTAAATTTGTAAACCACAGCCGTATGCCAGTAACCATAAATATACTTATGTTAAATGACAGACATTTTAAATTTGCACAGGCTTGCATAATAGCATATAAACTATATTAAAAATCCTACGCCTCAAGTTCTATAAGAAATCTACAAGTTTTAGAATAGATTTCATTTGCGTCAATCGTAAGGCAAACAAATTTCACTACATAAATAGGGCACATACGGTGTTCCAGACGCGGTTCCAGTTCGAACTCGATAGAAATATAAAATAATGAAGCAATCGATAAAATGTTGGCATAGAATTGATTATAAACGATGCAATAAAATTGTCATTTGGTAAAACGACGTAAAAACTACAGAATAAAAATAAACTTACACTGAACCGATATATTTTGTGTTTATACAACCTAGTAAAATGTACATATACATTTAGTTTATGCAGCACAAGCGTAATGAGATCAATCAGACATTTAGTAGTGAGAAACACGGTCTTCTTGACACTTGATGTAACATATTATAATATACGCGATTTATTTAAACTATCTTCGATAACCGTTGATACTGGGTCGATAAATTTAAACGAACATGCCTTTTGCATGCGCGATGTAATCGCGCTAACCTGGTAAGAGGTAATTTACCTCTTATAGTGTCTACACACCATAGTCCCAGAACCTAATTGCTTAATGGTACCACGTTTTTTCTGTAAGAGTGGTAAGTAACCACAGTCGAAATCTCCCACCAGACCAAACTCAGACAAATGAAAAAATGTTATTTCCTAAAATTGACCTGCCGAAAAGCGTGTCTATGACCTCTTTTAACGAAACGAATACTCTCATGATTATGCTCGTACTAGAGCATACCGATTAAAATCCGATCTTATCACATTAATGCATTAATGCATATTCTTTTTATTTTTAAGTTAACATTTAGTGACAACGAACTAACACATCTATTATATAAAAAAAGAACTAACTTTTCTTACACAATAGATCGAATCATATACAAATATGGTTTCATGTTCATACAGTTTTATCTATGAGGATTCTAGTGCTTGTGTCAGAATAAACAGGGCGTACACGGAGTGGTTTCCTGTCGAAAGAGGGATGTGTTCGCCAGGGATGTGTTCGCCAGGGATGTGTTGCGTCACCATGGCTGTTCAACCTTTTCATGGATAACTGTTTGACAGATTTAAAAGAAAGTATGTATGAGTTACTCATCAAATTTTTACTCTACGCTGATGATCAAGTAATACTTGCGTCATCCGTTAATGAGCTACAGGAGATGCTAAATATTATGAATGAAGCTTTGAAAGGGAAACGAATGAAAATGAATGTACGCAAAACGAAGGTTATGTTTTTTGAAAGAGATCAATCTATGATGACTGGCAATATTTTGATAGATGGGGAACGAGTGGAAGAGGTGAAAGAATTTGTATACTTGGGATCTCAATTTACAAAAGATGGAACATGTGTAAGTGATATTGAAAGGAAAGTGAACACAGGGAATATGGTAAATGGTGTTCTTCACGCCTGGTGTTCTCGCCACCAGAAGGTGTCTCAAAAGGCCAGACTGGCAGTGCATGCAAGAGTGTTGATGCCAACACTTATGTACAGTAGTGAAAGTTGGGTATGGGAGAAGAATCACATAAGTAAAATAAATGCGGTAGAGATGAGAGCGTTGAGAAGTATGTGTGGATTAAAACTGAGTGACAGAGTAAGAAATAGTGTGATAAGAGAACGTTGTGGTATAGAAGACGTAGTGACTAAAATCGAGAAAGGTATGCTTAGATGGTTTGGGCATGTAGAGAGAATGAGTGAAAGGAAACTGACAAAAAGGATTTATGAGTCAAGAGTGAATGCGAAAGTTGGAAGCGGCAGACCAAGGCGAACGTTCATTGACCAAATCCAGGACATTTTAAATAAGGACCAGGTCAAGAGTGGGGGTGTAAGGGAGAAACGAGTCCCAGTCCGTTTCTCCAAACGCCAACCTCACCTGCACGCGGTGCACCCTGCTTCTACCGACGAGGCTCTGGCGACCGACAAATGGCGGTATAACCATTCTCCTTAGCTGACCTAAATGCCACAGACCGATAACGGGCAGCAGCGTTATCGGTGCGATAAGGTCAGCACTGCGATCACCAACCCGCCTGCCAAGCGTGGTGATTATTGGCAAAACCACACATGATGACGACAAGGCAGCAACGGCCCCCAGTCCCCGGCAGCCCCGCTATTCCAAGCTCTGGCAGCGGTTTCGGTAACGGCGGGGCAGGGGGTGCTAAGAATCTCCGGAAGAGATTCCGCTGCCAACCCCGACGACTTGACCTGGCAACATACAACGCACGCACTTTGAGGACCGACGAAAAAGTCTTCGAGCTGGAAGAAGCCATGAGCAAGTTACACTGGGATATTGTGGGATTATCCGAAGTCCGTAGAGAGGGGGAGGACACGATAATTCTCAAATCCGGTAACTTGCTATACTACCGGGAGGGTGAACACCAATCCCAAGGTGGTGTCGGGTTCCTCGTCCACAAATCTCTCGTTAACAATATTGTCCAAGTAAACAGTGTGTCCAGTAGGGTAGCGTACCTTATACTCAGAATTACCAAACGGTATTCGTTGAAGGTCATACAGGTTTACGCACCCACATCATCGTATCCCGATGATGATGTAGAGGTTATGTATGAGGATATATCAAGAGCCATACATACCTCTAGGACACACTACAATATTGTAATGGGAGATTTCAACGCAAAACTCGGCGAACGAAGTGGGGCAGAGTTGAGAGTGGGGCAATTTGGATACGGGCAACGGAACCAGAGAGGTCAAATGCTGGCCGATTTCATGGAAAGGGAGGGCCTCTACATGATGAACTCCTTTTTCAGGAAACGGCCACATCGAAAGTGGACTTGGCTTAGTCCCGATGGTTCCACGAGAAACGAGATTGACTTCATCATGTCTACGAAGCGAAATATATTCAATGATGTCTCTGTGATCAATAGAGTGAAAACTGGGAGCGATCACCGTATGGTAAGAGGCACATTGAATATTGACGTTGTCCGTGAACGGAACAGACTGGTGAAGTCAACGCTCCGACCCACTCGCGCTCATATCCAAGACCCCGAGAGCTTCCAACTGGAGCTGCAAAACCGCTTCGCTTGCCTCGAGAATTGCGAATCCGTGGACGAGCTAAACAATAGGCTAGTGGAAACTGTCCATACGGTTGGGATGAAATTCTATAAACCCCGTAGAAAGAAAACCAAGAGATTCTCAGACCATACTCTTAATCTCATGGAACAGAGACATGCAATGAGCTTGCAGTCTGCAGCAGACGCGTCCGCATACCGGCAGATCAATAGACAGATCTCTAAATCGCAAAAGCGTGATGTGCGACACTTTAATGCCGAGCGTATACGAGATACCATCGAACGCAACAAAGGCACTAAAGTGTTCGCAAAAGATCTGTCTATCGGTCAGAGCCAGTTGACGCGGCTGAGGACTCATAACGGCGAACTCATTGCATCTGGACCTGAGATTCGGAGGGAGGTTGAGAGTTTCTATGGGCAGTTATACACATCGACCTGCAAGCCTATTGATAGTTTGGCTAAAGATCCTCGTGCCAAACTTACTCGACATTATACCGAAGATATCCCGGACGTCAGCTTGTACGAGATTAGTATGGCCCTTAAACAGATGAAGAACAGCAAGGCACCTGGTGATGACGGAATCACAGCGGAACTCCTGAAGGCGGGTGGAAAACCCATTCTAAAAGTCCTTCAGCGAATGTTCAATTCCGTCATCCTGGAAGGTACGGTGCCAAAGGCGTGGCATAGGAGCGTGGTAGTTCTGTTCTTCAAGAAAGGTGACAACACCTTATTGAAGAACTATAGACCTATTGCGCTGCTAAGTCATGTCTATAAGCTGTTCTCGAGGGTCATTACGAATCGTCTCGCTCGCAAGTTTGACGACTTCCAGCCCCCCGAACAAGCCGGATTCCGAAAAGGCTTTAGTACCATAGACCACATCTTTACGCTGCGGCAGATTATACAGAAGACCGAGGAGTATAATCGGCCACTTTGCTTGGCGTTCGTGGACTATGAGAAAGCCTTCGATTCGGTGGAAACATGGGCCGTGTTGAGATCTTTGCAGAGATGCCGAATTGACCACCGGTACATACACGTGTTGAAGTGTTTGTACGAAAACGCCACTATGTCAGTCCGTATACAGGACCAAAGCACAGAGTCTATCCAACTGCAGCGTGGAGTGCGACAGGGAGATGTTATCTCCCCGAAGCTCTTTACTGCGGCGTTGGAGGACCTGTTTAAGCTTATGGAGTGGAACGGACTGGGCATCAACATCAACGGCGAGTACATCACTCATCTACGGTTTGCCGACGACGTGGTCATTATGGCAGAGACTCTGGAAGATCTCAATGCAATGCTCGATGACCTCAGCAGAGCTTCTCGACAGGTGGGCCTAAAAATGAACATGGATAAGACGAAAGTTATGTCCAATATCCATGTTCCGCTCCACCCAGTCATCGTTGAGAACTCTACACTCGAAATTGTTGACGAGTATACATACCTGGGACACATAGTCCAGCTAGGTAGGTCCAATTTCGAGAAAGAGGTCAACCGCCGAATCCAACTCGGTTGGGCAGCGTTCGGGAAGTTCCGGAAGACTTTTTCGTCCAATATCCCTCAGTGCCTGAAGACCAAAGTCTTCGAACAGTGCGTGTTGCCAGTGATGACCTACGGTTCTGAGACGTGGTCGCTGACTATGGGCCTCATGCGGAAGCTCAGAGTCACTCAGCGTGCGATGGAGAGGGCTATGCTCGGAGTTTCTCTACGCGATCAAATCAGAAATGAGGAGATCCGTAGCAGAACCAAAGTCACCGACATAGCTCTACGAATCGCGAACCTGAAGTGGCAATGGGCGGGGCACATAGTCCGACGAACCGATGGACGTTGGGGTCGGAAAGTGCTGGAATGGCGACCCCGCACTGGACGACGCAGTGTAGGAAGACCCCCCACAAGGTGGACCGACGATATAAGGAGGATCGCCGGTAGCCGCTGGAGCCAGGCGGCACAAGATCGGGTCTTGTGGGCATCATTTCGTGAGACCTATGTCCAGCAGTGGACGTCCATCGGTTGAAGCGACGACAGGTCAAGAGTACTCTAAACCGACGAACTTCTATGAAAGGTTTAATGAGAATGAAAGAAGCGAAGGAGATATGCAAGGATCGTGGCAAGTGGAAGGACGTGGTCTCTGTCTACCCCTATGGGAATAAGGCGTGATGCTATGTATGTATGTATGTACAGGTTTTTTTCTAAAACCACGGTTCTATACCATAATTAGAGCTATGCCGTCCTTGTGTTCCACGATAGATTATTTATTTCGGTTTTGATTTTTTTTTAATCAATGCAAGCATAGTTACCATAATTTATCGCATAACTATTTAAATGTTTAAATTTTTAGAACAAAAAGTAAATACATTAAAGATTCACAACGGGCGAAGTGTATCCTACATATAGAAGGCCTTGTTGGCGTAATGTTACGAGTACCAATTCCGCTAGCGGAATTGCCGAATACGATTACGGCAGGGCAAATTAAGGGAATATTTTCTAATCGGTCTAGATTTGCAATAGTGGAGTCAATTAGATTTCGGCACTTAGATGGTCGCTAGTAAATTATAAAAAGGTATAAATAAGGAAACTTCTGAAATATATAAATCAATTACTACAGAAAAAGAACTGAAAAAAGTTGTGTTAATATTATTTCTGAGAAAAATCTGAATCGTCGTTACATAATATTTTGCAGACAACCAAAGCAGGCATACAGATATGTGTAGTTATTTCAAGAGTTACGTCCGCGCTCTATACGCCCTGGTTCAATGCGTCATATATAAACTACTCGAGTAAGTGATGCAATCGGTATCGAACATATATCGGATATAAACTTTAGTGAGCAGGGAATTAATAAATTGCATTATTGTATATAGTTAAGCTGGTTTTTAATTCAGCGTTCATTAATGAAGCGAATAATGTACCACAAACTGAATTTGTAATTATTGGCCTGGCATATATATTACAACTACCACTAACTGCAACTAGTGTCACGATATAAAATGCTATCACTAAATACAATATTTTAAAGAAATTGTTTTTACCGATAGTAATGAATAGTTCAATACACAATATTAATATATCAAAAAAACACTTAAACCCAAGTCGAGAAAGTTCAGACAGAGCCGATAAGCAGCGAGAATTATGTGAAAAACATTTCATCAAAACCTATGACCGACCAGTTTTGGATAAAGATAATCAGTTTTTTTTTTTATTTATTATTTATTTTTCAAGAAACTTATAACATACTTCTATTTTTTACATACATAACATACTGTTCTGCCCAATTATTTATTTTAGTCAGCTTCTCAACATAAAAAGGTTGTCTGGAAGAGATTGGTTGAGGAATAAGACAGCTTTATATATAATATGTTATAATATAGTTGTATAATTATATAAATAAATGTTTGACAGATTTAAAAGAATGTATGTATGGGTTAAGAATGAATGAATTACTCATCAAATGTTTACTCTACGCTGATGATCAAGTAATACTTGCGTCATCCGCTAACGAGCTTCAGGAGATGCTAAATATTATGAATGAAGCTTTGAAAGGGAAAGGAATGAAAGTGAATGTAAACAAAACGAAAGTTATGCTTTTTGAACGAGATGAATCTATGATGAATGGCAATATTTTGATAGATGGGGAACAAGTGGAAGAGGTGAAAGAATTTGTATACTTGGGATCTAAATTTACAAAAGATGGAACATGTGAAAGTGATATCGAAAGGAGAGTGAATGCAGGGAATATGGTAAATGGTGCTCTGCATGCTTTTATGAATAGCCAGATGGTGTCTCAAAGGGCTAGACTGGCAGTGCATGCTGGAGTGTTGGTGCCAACACTTATGTATGGTAGTGAAAGTTGGGTATGGCAGAAGAATCACAAAAGTAAAATAAATGCGGTAGAGATGAGAGCGTTGAGAAGCATGAGTGGATTAAAACTGAGTGACAGAGTAAGAAATAGTGTGATAAGAGAACGTTGTGGTATAAAAGAAGACGTAGTGACTAAAATTGAGAAAGGTATGCTTAGATGGTTTGGGCATGTAGAGAGAATGAATGAAAGGAGACTGACAAAAAGGATTTATGAGTCAAGAGTGAATGCGAAAGTTGGAAGGGGAAGACCAAGGCGAACGTTCCTGGACCAAATCCAGGACATTTTAAATAACGGCCAGGTCAAGAGTACTCTAAACCGACGAACTTGTATGAAAGGTTTAATGAGAATGAAAGAAGCGAAGGAGATATGCAAGGATCGTGGCAAGTGGAAGGATGTTGTCTCTGCCTACCCCTATGGGAATAAGGCGTGATGCTATGTATGTATGTATGTGTATAAGACAGCCTTTGCACAATATTATTATAGTAATCAGTATTTTAGTTATATATGGCTTTTTATTTTTAACTCGTGTGCAATAAAGTGTTCTCTCTCTCTCTCTCTCCGTGTCACATCAACGCTGATTTTCAAAACCGCGTTAATGAATCTTACACAATATTGGAAATTACAATTTAGATAAACCATTCTTGCATAATAATATAAATATAAAAAAGGAAACATTTTATAACCCTCCTTACAACATTATATCACAGAAACTAATAAGCAGATATAAAGTAAATGATTTTAAAAAGAAAAACTTAATAAATTTAATATGACACATAGAAATATATACAACAAGAATAACTCTATTGTAAAATATAAAACGTCTAAGAGTACTTTATGTCAAGATAGTTGCTGAGCAATCCGGGGTCATATTAATTGTGTCTATTAAGACTTGTTAATTCTTTCCAGTCCACACAGTCATCCCACTAAGCTATATCATGGGACCACAATATTATCCATCGGAATACTATAAAGTAAATAATAAATTCCATATATTGATAACTATAACTTAAAGTCATTTGAAAAATTGAGCATATGTAATGTAATGTGCATATGTAATTGTGCATGTGTAATGTAATGTCAATCTTTGGACTAATAAGGTTTTAACAAGTAATAAAGAAACAATTAAAGGCAATTCAATGAATTAAATTTCATCAATGATTAATTAATTAATTAAATTTAATTAATTGAATGAAAAAAATATTTTCTCTGTCATACTCTACGAATTATAAAAAAGAGATTATGAGCTAATAGAATTCGACAACTGAATAAATCAATTCATGTTCAACTATGAGAAACATATAAAATATAATATTAAAATCTCTTATTAGTTATTCTCAGCTTATTATTTAAGCCTTCTTTATTATAAAAACCAACTTTACGATTAAACTGTAGTTGAAAAAAATAACTTTACTCAATAATAAATAATAAGCTAACTTTGTGAAGTATTTATTTATATTAAATAGCAGTGTTTAAAAAAATGTGGATGTGTTTAATGGTTTAGAACACTACCATTAACACGTGTACACACGAAATGTTGAGATACTCCGTTTCTCTACTGGTTATAGTGGACACTGTCAGCGTCTAATTCTGGCCCGCTGACGTTTAGTGGTCGGTTGAAACAATCGAAAGTTATTCCGAGTGCTAAACTCAACACACGTGACATGCAGTACCGCATTCTCTACTAATCTATGATTGACAGAAGTTATATAAATATAAACCAACTAATTTTAGGATATTTTTTATTATAAAAATATAGGCACTGTTTCACATATTTTCAAGTTCTACAATTATTTCACACTCTCACTATAAAATCTTGTTTAAAGCTTCAAACGTAAAAAAAAATCATTTTTCTTCATCCGCTAAAGTTCAAATTTTTTTTATTTGATGTGGGCGACACTATATGGTCGATACAATTATTTCAAATATCAATTTTTGAATTATAATATTATATTTCTATGCAATGGGTGTAGGAAATTCGGACGAAATGACGCTGAAATTGACTTTAATTGTTTATAGCTGTATAAGAAAATAATATTCTTTATAGTTTTACAGGGTCAAGATAAGTCAAACGTCAATATTGAACGTAACGTATCATCTTTCACACACATATATATATATATATATATATATATATATATATACATATATATATATATATATATATATATATATATATGTATGAGGCGTGATGCTATGTATGTATGTATGTGAAGATGTTTGTTACGTCACAAGCAAAGCAGCAAAGACCTAGTTTTAAAGTTAAGATTTTTGCAGGGCACGTGACGTAGGAAATTCGGACGAAATGACGCTGAAATTGACTTTAATTGTTTATAGCTGTATAAGAAAATAATATTCTTTATAGTTTTAAAGGGCCAAGATAAGTCAAACGTTAATATTGAACGTAACGTATCATCTTTCACACACATATATATATATATATATATATATATATATATATA
>JACTOM010000015.1:1319118-1425534 GCA_015832385.1 Elymnias hypermnestra
GCAGAGGCCATATTTACCTCTGCTTCATTTCTTTCAAACAAACTTTCAAAATGATCCTTCCATCTCTTCAATATCCATTCTTCTCCTTTTATTAAACTTCCATCTAAACTTCTGATTTTACAAAGCTCCGAGGAAGTAGATCTCCCTCGGGCAAATTGTATTGATTTCCAGAAAAACTTTTTGTTTGACTGAAAATCATCAGAAAGTCTCCTATCATACATATCACTGTATTCTTCTTTTTTCTTTCTTACAGCTTCTTTCACGATTACTTTCACCCTTTTGTATTCCATTCTTGCCTTTTTTACGTCATCATTCGTTGCCTTTTGCATTCGTTGGTTCGCTTTTGTAGCCAACCAATCGGACCAAGCTTTCTTCTTTTCACACACAGCTGCTTGAACATTTTTGTCCATCCACAAATTCTTCTCTTTCTTACCTTTCCTCCTTTTAGACACGCCACATACATCAATAGCAGCACCAACCACTCCATCTTTAAATTTATTCCATAAACTTTCAATCTCATTTCCTTCGTCTTCACTCTTGAATCGCCCACTCAAATTTTTCAGATATTCTTCTCTAACATCCTCTTCTTGCAATCTCTCCACTTTTATTCGTTCAAGAATGCTCGAGGTTTCCTTCTTTCTATGGCGCCACCGATTAAAAAGACCACCGATTCGGGCAAGCCCAAAAAGAAATAGATGAGTATTGGGAAAGTGTGAGTGATACGTTGAATGAATGTGAACCGAATGAGCGATTTCGTCCACAATTACAAAATCAATCATACTTCTAGCATTCCCTTCTTCCCTTGTATACAGATGAATCCCCCTGTGCTCAAACATAGTGTTTGCCACAAAAAGACTATGTTCCACACATATGTGTGGAACATAGTCTTTTTGTCGAACGAGACGAAGTCTGCTTGGAATATTCCAAGCAGACTTCGTCCATTTTCATTCACCCGTTTGTCACCAAACATACCAAGAGTCCTTTCATATCCATCACGTTTCACACCTACCCATCCATTAAAATCTCCTAACATAATATTTCGCTCATTCGGTTCACATTCATTCAACGTATCACTCACACTTTCCCAATACTCATCTATTTCCTTTTGGGCTTTATTGGACTTTCTGGTGCCCAGATCCGTCGGAGCATAAGCACCCAAGACAAAGATCCGAGTAAGTCCAACTTTTAGCCTGATCCAGATGAGTCTAGGACTCACGTATTTCACTTACTCACGTATTTAACTTTATAAAAAAGTATATAAGGCCATATAAACTGATCAACCGAAGCTTAATGTTTAATTGATAATAATCAACGTGATTATGAAACAAATTTAAAAACATTTTTTTATTGAAACAAAACTCATGCGAAAAAGACTTGATATACATATTTCGATAGTATAATTAATGATGCAAAATTTCTTAGTAACCTATGTTTTTGTAATCAGTAGAACGTTCATATGGAAGTACGTAGATTAAAAAAAATACGTAGAACATCACAAATTTTGAGAAGAAAACCACCTTAGTAACTTTTCCAATACAACATGCATTTTGACAATATAAACTTTTGTCAGGTAACGTACCAGCGTTTAAAATAATTGTCATATGCCTATATGTCCATGGTAGTGTATGTTAAAAAGCTATACATTAATATTTAGAATCAAAAGAATAATAGCTGCAACATTATGGTCATGCTTATGCTAATTTACTGTAAAATTTAAATTTTATAAATGAAATATTCAAATTATACCCACTTCAGCCCTATTTTGATCCTAGCTTTCCTATCTATTGTACTTGAGAAACTCATATGTCGGCAACTAGTACTATTCTTTAATACTCATAACCTACTTAATCCTTTGCAAACGGGTTACCACCCCAGGCACATTACGACTACCGTGTTAATCGAAGATACTGGCGACGTTAAATGGGGCATGGACATTAAGCAACTTAGTTTCGACTCTACTATATTTCAACAAAGCTTTTAACTCTAAAGGTTTTGATATCCTACTTAATGTATTGCATCCTAAGACGATCGGTGATTGGACAGCTTCGAAGTTACTTTGGAGGACGTCTGAGGAGGGTAGGAGACCACATTTCATCATGTTGCGAGTTCTGTGCCGCTGTTGTCGCCACCCCTTTTTATTGACATGCTCACTCAAAACGTTATCTCACTCTCTAAAATATTTATGCAATTGATGTTCAAATTTATAACCCATCCACATTTGAAAATCTTACTTTAGTTATTTCTGCTGCTCATAGTGATCTTACGATCATTTTTAAGTGGGGCGGATCATTCTGCCTGAAAGTTTACATTTAAGTGCCAGTATTTTCTGCCGTTTCTGCATATATTATTAAAACATTAATAATATATCCAGAAACTATAACAAATAATACTTAATAAATAAATCTTACACAATCAATTATCAGTGATAATTGATATATTATTGACAACAATAATGATAATCTATAAGAGATTAACCACTGCATGAGCATTTTATGTAAAATTTTGTTCAAAAATTGTAATTTTTATATCAGTCATCAAGACCAATAGTTTTATTAATAATGTATTGTTATATCTAATCCAATTCATAAAAATCGCATGTAAATTTGGTCATGCTCTTCTAAAATAACCATTTGTGATGATATATTTCTTGTTATCTTTAATACATATGAATGAGTTCCTAAAATTTTATACCCTTCTTTAACCACCACCTATTGATAGCTGTAAGAAGCTGTGCGAGTCACCTAGTACGTGATATCATTGCATATGTATTTGCAAAACTACAAAGGCACTTGAATCATTACTATATTAATAATATTAGTTAAAACAGAATATGGAAATTTTATTTATTTTGTGTGTTATCTACTAATTTATTGACAAAAAATTATATGAAATACAATAATTGGTTTTCTATTTGGTTAAAGGAAAATGCTGAAAATATTTAAAGATGGAAATTCTAAGATTATGATCAAATCAAGTTTATTACATCATAAGAAATAAAATCATAGAAAACACAATAAATAATGGTACAGCTGAATGGAGCTGCCTGATAAAGCCAACTTTTGCATTAAGAGTAGTGAATTTGAAAGATAACTGGGGTAGAGTATGGTGATTAAATATGCAATAAACAGATACATAATAAATAGAACAAGTATTATAATATAGTGCTTTATTTGAATAATAGTGACACAATCCCAAAAAGCTTATTTTACAGAAGAACTATTGGAAAATTAAGTAATGACATAATGACATTTTGTGGCATCTCAGCATCATTTTAGCTGATTTGAATAATATATGTAACAATTTTTAACACAGGAAAAAAATTAAAACTTTGCTGTGTGATTAACAAAAATTTGAAAACTTTTATATTGTATTATTACTCTTTCAAAGCTGGTAGCAAATAATATGTAGTAAGCAAACAAACCTATCCTAAACACCACCTTTTCATGATAATTTATTCTCAAACCCATTAAAAGCTTTTAAAAAACTTTTTCCCCATACAACAACTAACTTTATAGGTAAAGAAGATTAAATGACCAAATAAAATTTTGTTTCAAGGGCAATACTGTGAACACATCATTAAAAGATAAATTATTATATTAGTTTGGCATGATACCAACTTAGACTGTGTTATAATTTACCAAAAGGTGAGTTCCAAATCAAGCTAGGTTGTGTTTTTGTGTATTGAAGGATTAGTTGAAGATTTCATTTTAATTAAAATTTGACTATTCCTTAAATCACACAGCAACATGATTTGCTTTTAAGAGTACCTTCAAGGAGATAATTTATTAATTATTTCTATAGTTTATCTTTGTATAAAATGTATTATCTATCAGTTTTATAAATCAGATCATTACTTGTTTTTTGTATAGTATATCTATCAGTAGCTAACAATCCAAGCTAGGTTATGTAATAAACTATATTATAGACTGTTTTTTTTGTTGCTGGGAAATGCATTTACCCAGCGGGACCGCCATCAGCCGTGAGTGGGGAGCCAGAGGTTTGTTGAGGCATTTCTCTCTGGCCCCGCGGTTGCAGCTCACAGATATTCTACAGGGGGAGGAGTTGTACAAATCTCCACCTCCTGTTTCCTGCACCCCTTCGTCGGGGCTAGAGTGTTACGGCAGCATTCACCCTCTCCCTTTGTCATGCCTCGTTAAGCGAGATGATAGTCTCGCAAAAGGAGGCAACCGCTCTCCAGGCCTGCTCACTGGTAAGTATTGCTCCTAAAATACTTGCTACACTGGTAAGCAGCGGTGAGAACTTCCGCCCTGAGCTCCCATGGGGGATCACCTGCCAGGAGTGTTGATGCCGTCCATGACACTGTACGATACCTCCGTATAGCTCTGATCGCTATAACCCTCTGGGCCCGGGGTAACAGAGTTTTATTCGTTGTGGTTATGGCGTTGATCCACACAGGTTATTCCGGCATACAACCTTCTGCAAGGTGATGCCGGTCTTCGCACTATTGGTAGCAAACGTCCTAGCGCCGCTGCTGCGGCGATTGATGAGGCGGGGAGTAGCTGAGTGGAGTGAGCCCGGAAGTTCCGGCCGTCAAATATTAGACCCAGGTACTTCATCTGGGTCTTCAGTTCCAAAACCACATCTCTCAGGGTTATTACTGCACCTCGTGGAGGACCCCTACAAGCTCCGTGAAAGAGTAAGCCTACTGTCTTGGCAGCAGGCACTTCCAAACCTAAGCTGCGGATTCTATCTACTACCAAGTCTGCTCCGACTTTGGCAAGCAGAGCTGCCTCCTCATAGCTCCTTCGTGCTGCGACTAGAGTGTCATCAGCATAACATTAAATGCTCACCCAGAGAGATATTATGGATTGGTTGCTTTCCCTTTTTGGTTCAAAGGTAATATATCCAAAGTTAAAGAATAAATAATGAATTACAAAAAAGAAAGAAAAAATTGATAACATAAAATATATTTTTGCAAAGTGATTTATATTATCCCCTTATTCCTCCACAATACAAAATTTATACATAAGTGATAAAGGAAAAAAAACATTGATAGAATAGCACAGAAAAATTAAAAATTCATGTTGTGCACAAAGAATACATATGCATTATGTCATTCTTTCTTTTGAACCTTGGTTATTTAAATATTGCATCCTATAAGATAATTTTAATATTGTAACTGTGGTTAACAATGGATAAAAATGACTGGTAAAAAAACTGGACAAAAAATTCTTTATTTGTCCTAAAGGTTTGTTTATGATTTTTTAGTTAATTATATACAAAGAAAAAAATCTTTTTTATATGAAGTTTGCCTTTGTGAGGTAAAGTAAGTGTAGTAATAAAAAGTTGTATTGTAATTACAGCCACCCAAACATTATTTTCTAGGTATGAAAGCTTTTTCTTACTGTATGTTAGTTTTTCTACAACTATATCACAATTTTATAGTTTAAAGTCGCTATTTTCTGTTAACCTGTGATAATTAAAATTCATCACACTTTATATGTTATTTAATCCAAACAGCATTACAGACAACTAAATAAGAGAGATAATTCCATAAACTACAACGACAAACAAGAATAGACGTTTCAGAACCTTAATATTTTACAAAAAAATAAAATAACTTAAAGCAGTAAATCACAATGGAAATAAATCCTACAACATGTAATTAGATTAATAAAATAAAATGCTAGGAAAACATTATTCCTCTCACCAAAGATTGTCTGAAAGAAATCGCTTTAAGTGATAAGACCTTTGAGCACTTAATTAAGCAACTAACTCTTTATGTAAGTTCAATTTGTATTTTTCTTGGTGTGTGTGCCATAAAGATTGAATAAATAAATAATTGAATTACATAAGACAATAATATAAAAATAAATTTGTTTTGAACTCTCACACACTACATAAAATCAACATTTAATTGAAGGGCAACTGTATACATTTCTACAAGAAACTTAGACAATGTGTTTGAGAAACATCACTAATAATTTGAAAAACTTTATGAAAAGCAAGCTTATTGATAAATAATATCATAATTTAAAGGATTGCTTAGGTTATAAAAAACATAGGGCTCTATCAATTGCTCTAATCTAAATAGGATAAATCTAAATTATATTGCAATGATGACATAAAAACCCCTTTGCTTTTCCTACTACTTGTTGATTCCTCCTCCTGTTGGATTCCTCTCAAGACAGGGTGAAAAACAGCCCTAATGTTGAACTTTAGATGCTTCTTGTTTTGGATTTAGATTCATTCTTTAATATCATCATCCATTATTAAATCCATAGAAAATCCATAGAAAATATTATATGGTTAAGAAGTAATATATGAAAATTAAGGAGCGCTGAAAAGCCTACTCTTAATGAAAGTAAATTTCTATTGCTTCTATAACAATATTTGAATGTATTGCAACCTGAAAGGTTTTAAACACTATTAATGTGATAGTATTTCTGTTACCTGATGAAGCGCCGTTAGACCGTCTACGTTCGCAGTATTGATATCAGCGCCCATTTTCAAGAGTCTTTGTACCTCATCCTTGTCCCCTGCTGTACAAGCGGCTAGAAAAACAATCTCTGCTGAAAATTGTATTCTTGATGCTCGTTTCGGCATCGGAGACTGTTTGTTGGTATCCGATTCCTCCCATCTTTTCAACTGTTCTGCTCTCTTGAACAGGGCTGACGACGATCTCGGATCCGTCATTTTAGCTATCCTCAATACACTTCGACACTCAATATGGTCCCGATGTACACTTTTCACGAAGCATAGATTATGTTTTTATTACATATATTACACAAACGCCGAGTCCATAACTTAATTGCCAAAAAAGGAAACATGAAAGAAAAAACGTTCCAGGGAGATTGCTACTAAACAGCTTTCATGCGGTCATTGTTCGTAACACTTGTGGAGTTAATCGTTTATCAAACGCATCGAGAAACACTTTTGACATGACATAACCAATAAGCTACACATTAAGCGTGGCAGCCATTACAAGAATAAATTTACAGCCAACTACTACTTAACGTAAAAAGAAAAACTAGGTTGAGAATGACGGGAAGCGGGGAAGAAGAAAACACCTAGCGTCACCTATCGGCTGATTTTCCAGGAATCAGTGTTGCAACTAAAACATCAAATTAATAGACGTTGAAAAGTTTGCAATAGGAAACAAACTTTTAAAATTGATAAAAGTATAAGAATCTAAACCAAACCTAACTTATACTAAAACATTAGCAAAAGACAGATAATACTTGAAACAGACACATAATATTAAAATACAATAAAAAAATTAAACGTTTGGATCTGGGACATCATACAAAGAGAATTGGAAACAAATTACGTTCCTTAGAAGCGTGAAAATATCGGAACATGTAAAATTTGGGATTTAGCGTTCATGTCATATTTATTTCAATTCAATAAATATGTTAATTTGAAAAATGTTTTGTAAGTACAATATAAAAATCCAATTGCTTTTTGCTATTATACTTTGCAAAAATAGACAAACAATATTCTAATAGGAATTTAAAAAATTATAAGAAATTATTGAAGAGATAGTTCTAGTTATGATTTTAACAATTTGGTTTATTCTAAAAACAAAACCATAGTCATTATATATAAAACTACTCTATTACATCAAGCGTTAATCGATATTCTTAATTTCATTATATCATCAAGAAATCAGTTAATGTATTTGAGCTGTTGAAAGCTTCTTATAGTATTGAATTTTGCAAATTTGTGAACGGGCTTTCTTTTATTATTCTTCTTATCATATCCATAAATGGATTAACACATATCCGCTGCTTAAAATTATGGTTATATGTATATTGTTATGTATAAAACTATGAATGATAACAACGCACATGTACATATTTTAGAAAATTTAGACATAGATTGGGCTATATTTGGAGTTGAAAATATATTTTTTTGGAAATAAAATATTACGTGTTATTTAGTATGTGTGTATATTTTCTTAATTTATGTGTTTCGATTTTCTTTTTTTTTTTGTTAAATGCGATAACGTTTAGAGCAAAGAACAATCATAAAGGTAAGGTAAGCCTTATCTTTGTTTGTAAAAATGAAAACGTCTCATAAATCGATGTAGGCTGGCTGCGCGCATGAAAACACGACTCATAGTCAAATTCCGCCGGAACCGAGCGTACAAGCAAGAGCCCGGAACAACTGTTAGAGAGGCGCGATCGACCTAAGCATCGTCATCAATGTTTTTTTATGATGTTATCACGTAAAATTATCATCCGTAAATCAAATTTACATTTTGTTTTTAATTAACAGCTAATTTTTTTAAATGTGCTTTTCTTTCGATTTCAAATAATCCTATAAAATTGAAAAAGAAATATTACAGAATTATTTACAAATAGATGTGAAAAATTGTTTATTATATAGGAACACTAAGACTATTGGGTGATTGTAATAAAAAGTATTTACAATATATATATTTCTTCTCTGTATTTAGCTAGTGAGAACAGAGCTTGTAGTGACATCTGGCGGCCATGTGCTAATCCGAAGTCAGTCTACTGCTGGTTTTAGACAGAAAATATTCAAAATTCAAGATGGCTAGATGTTACGATGGTGTCGTAGACTTTTGTCGTTAACTTTGTTTTGTGTGAAAAAGTGCTTTTTATCACTATGGCTGACTTAAGTGTTGATATATCAAAGTTGCCCGACGAGATTAGAGACAAGTTGGCAGAGTTGGACTTGGAATTATCTGAAGGTAAGAATGCACTAACTCCGCGAATCTCGGAAATCGATAATTTGTTATATTTGACTTTTTGTTTGAATAAGTTGAACTTTAGACTCGTTAAAGTTTTCGAAATATTTTACAAGTTAAACTTTGTTTAAACTGATTGTATTCGCCTAGAACTTTATTGACGTAATCACTGACAGCTGATGTGATGTTTTTGAATAAATAATGAATACTAAATAATATACACAATATAATGTTATAATGCCAACTTAAAAAAAATGATGTTAGAATTATTTTGTGGTTTGTCACACATGATCTACCAAGGAATGCAGTAGCCTCACCACCACGAATAGTTTTTTCATTCGGCAAGACGCTTCGAGCCGAGCAAACTTCGTAATTGCTATGTACATCTTTGTTTGGCGCTTGTGTGATACTACACTATCGAACTGTACTATTCCCATTGTTTCTTACATTTTACTTAAATCATTCATTACTTACTACAAGTTCAAAACCCTCCCTGTTTGTGTCTTTAAAATTTTCAATTTTTAATACAACTTGTTTTTATCCAAAGAAGTTGAAATACAGTTTTAAGGACAAATTGACTTAATTGTTTTTGAATTACTTGGAATATAATTCTTAATCTGTTGCATTATGCTATGCGTAACATACATTCATTATTGTTATTATTTTTTTAATCAATCATCTTGATGTATTTTAAATTACCATAAAAAATAAATTTAATCATATTTTTCCCCATTCTAAAAAGTTAATGCAAATGGTATTATTTTAATTTTAATTTAGGATAATATTCCTTGCAAGGTAAATTTCTTAATTTGTGAAAACTGTCATCATTCTCCTGTTTTTAATTTAGGATAATATTCCTTGCAAGGTATATTTCTTAATTTGTGAAAACTGTCATCATTCTCCTGTTTTTAATATAGTACTCAACTTGATTTTTGCTCAAATTATATCCTTAAGTTTATGCTTGAATATTACTAATGTGTTGTTGGAAAAGTTTGTTAATTTTGAGTTATATTGAGGACCTTCCAATTGTTATCCCTGCTGTTTTTGTATTACCGTTATTGTACTACTGCCATATTTCAGACTTGCCTAACTATTAGTGAATATTCTGCAGTAAAATAATGCCTTAATTAACTAAACAGGTCAATAGTAATAAAATTAAAGACCCTTAAAACTTTGTTGTTATGTATGTCAAGCAAATATGTTTGTTATAATTTTTGTATCAATTTTTACATTAATTGTGCATATTTTAATTAAGTAAAAATATGATAGGCATCTTAAAATACATTGAAAATAATTTGAAATATTTCACTGCAAAATTATTCACTTTTGTATTAATAATTCTTGTGAAATAACTTTAATTAAATTTGGAAAGCTTAAAGCCAAATACTTATTCAAAATATGTAGCCCTTTTTATTATTATATTTTTTTAAAAATGTTAACTTAATTTTAAAAGAAACCCCTAATTTATTTCTATGTCTTTGTTAATTTTAAGTACGTTATTTTCGTGCAATGCATGCAAAGCGATTTATTGTAAAAGAATTGTCTGATATTAGCGAATTGCAATTTTGCTTTTTTTTATAGGCACATAATCTATATATATATATGTCATAATAAACTGCATTTTTACTTATAAAGAATTATTAGCATAAAATTACTATACAACATTTTGACACACTATTTTTGATATAATGCTTGCTTTTGTAAATGTAAGGAACATTACAATAGCAAAGTTTATAACAATAATGGTTTTTTTCGTTTTTGTGTATTATTAAGCGACAATTAATAAAAAAAATGTTGACACTTAAAAAAAATTTGTGATAACCATCAAATTAAAAAAAATTGTTAAAGATATGAATAGTATATAATTTTTTATTTTGAAAACACATTTTTAAATTGGCAAACATTGCATTTGTGATATCACAAAATTTTATTCAAAGAAATAACTTTAAATATTAAGACTGTAAATTAGTATCATAGTATTCGCTTTATTTTAACAAAATTACTCTCAATTTCTTGGTGAGTTAAGTCAGAGCTAAATTGAACTGGGTGTAATTACAATTGTGTGAAAAAACAGTATATAATTTTTACTTTATTTTCAATAGAATTAAAAAACCCGCTATTTTTGAAAATGTATTTGCCAATGTTCAATACAAAGGATATTTAATTATAGTATTAGCCATCAACAATAAATTATGCCAGAATGAAAGTAACTAAGGTAAGTTATTTTCGATTGATGTCAGGGAATAAATCATTACATTAAGTGACAGTATCTACAAAAAATGTGTCTTATGATGTCCTTACCTTACCTATCATGTCCGTTGTAGGCTTTAACACAGTAATGCCAAGATGGTTTTGAACACTAAATTCACACACCACAAGGTCTTTAAAACTATTCGCGATTGACCAAAATTAGGAGACTTCTTTCGTAATCTAGATGAGAATGATTTTCACGCCATCAGGGTCTAGCCAACGGAAAAGTTACTATAAAATTGATAAACATGGTTTTTTTATATAAAGTTTGCTTTTGTAATGTATGTGTCATTACAAAAGCGAATTTTATATCAAAAGGGTACGTTATTTTCTTTTTTGTGTATAATTGACCAAAAATTTATAAACAAGTTTTTCTTAAACTGGAAGACCTTTGGTATACTTAAACTAATTGTTGTTACACTTCTGTACAGTGTAACAAAAAGTTTAATTAATAATTTTACAATAAATTTACAAATGCTTTAATATATATATGAGAAGCTTATTATCTTAAATACAATCTATATTTATAAATAATATAGTCAAACTAAATGTTACAGGCAGATCGGTCAGAAACCGAGGAAGATGTTTAAGTTATAAAAATGAATGCCATAAAAAAGTAATGTATGAGAGCTGACAGCACAAAGTGCACACAATTACAGCAACAAGTCCTTGATGGATATTCAGTGAACCGTACACACGTATTTTTTGTTAGCGGGCTAGAGTTTCTTTTTGAGCCATCTCTTGAAGAGGCGCTTACCATCTTCCATAAATTAAATATTCCACGTGGCGGTTAGGACGTTTTGTAAGGTTACCATGACGTATCAACACAAACCCGTTTGACGTCGTGATGTGGTCTGACTAAACCCGTGTAGACCTATGTCCTAACGCTTCCAAGTAATTCATTGTAATAAGTGATCATTCGTAAGGGTGAAAATCATACAAAATACACTTACCTTCACTTGTTATACTTTTTCAATCGAGCTATTTGTAGTCGCTTAGTCTTATTTTTTTTTAATATATTTATGATATTTAAGAGCCTACTACCAAGGTTTCGCATAAAATATTTAAAATTATATAACAAAAAATGTTACTACCTGTATTTTTATTATATATTTTTATCCCATCTTCCCTAAACCAGTTTCATTAGAGAGGCAATTTGAATATTTCTGGACCACTAAACTCACTTGCTCATTCGATGATAATCAGGTCTTCAAAACTATTCACAATGAAACTAAATTTAAAAATTAATTAACCTACGCGGTTGATACCACTAGGAATAGATAGTACGAGTCACTTGATTAATCGGTTCACGAAAATGTAATATAATTTTATATAATTGATATGACATTTCTCAAATTAAAAAAAACCTTATTAAATAAATTTATTTTAAAGATAAATATATTTGTTAACATTTTCACATTGACATGTTAAACGCATTACATAAAAGGTGGACAAGACATTTTTAATAGGGCTGTTGACGTAACTTGAACTGCATTGTTTCTATAACCATTTTTAGTAATAAATCGAATTCCATTAGATAATAAAATTTAATTAAATTCCTTTCAGATCATACTGTTGTCAAGTGACCAAATTTAAAAAATCGTACTCTTTTTTAATCATTCGACATAAACAACGGGGACTCGTAAAGAAACACAATCATTATTACCTTTTAAAACTTACTTTTAAATTAGATTAAGACGAATTAAAAAAGATCAACGAATTTTAATTATAACTAATTTGTTTAATATGATTATATAAAACGGCAGTTGAAAACTTTTTGCGTAACTTGTATGTAATAAATTAGAACAGTTCGTTCCCTTATTATGCTTTCATAATACATGAATCTTGAAATACAAATGATGTCCAAATAGTCCGTGAATTAAATTCAATGAACATAACAAACAATTTATTAAATTAAACCTTCCACTGTTGATAATAAAAGGATTATATTTTAAAATTGAAATGAAATATTTTTTTTTAAATAATATGAAAAATAATAATAAAACCTTTATTACTTTTGCTTTATATTTACTATTTGCATAATAATGACTAGCATGCAATGTTCTAAATACCAAAATGTATATTATAAATATATATATATATACAC
The DNA here is from genome assembly GCA_015832385.1 of Elymnias hypermnestra. Classification (NCBI taxonomy): domain Eukaryota; kingdom Metazoa; phylum Arthropoda; class Insecta; order Lepidoptera; family Nymphalidae; genus Elymnias; species Elymnias hypermnestra. The sequence goes on from JACTOM010000015.1 coordinate 1,332,153, forward strand.
CATTTACATTTATTTCTTTACATTCTCCATAAATTCACTGAAATAATAAAATATTTCTCCATGCTCCACATTTATTATATAAATGATTCAGACCCCTCTACGCCATTACGTCAATAGGTTAATGCCCAATTAGGTAGGGAGCCACCAAGCATTTGGCAGTCATGTTGCTGGCGAGATTCGTTGTCATCCGCATTGAAATATTTAATATTATGTCTTCTGGGTCTGACACTGGTATTTAAGAGCGTTTAAATCTGTAATCACTGTATTTGCTGGTTGAGTATTTTAAGTTATTGTTAAAATTTACCCTAACGGGTACGATAAGTCAAAATTTACTTTTGATAAAAAATTACATTTGTCATAAACTTGGAATTTCTCCTTTCTGCATAAATTTCGTCGTGGATATCACGCGGTATCACGCTAAGAATACTAGTTCGTTATTGCTATTGAGGGCGACACTTACACAGTATCATACAGGCATTCATACATAGTCATAATATTTCTTGGAATAATAGGTATCACCAGTTAGAATTAATTCGGGCGCATACTCGGGTGCACTTCGTAGTATGCGGTCGATCAGCATGTGCACTTGAATGAAAGACGCACGAGTGCGTATAAAAAACTGATGCTACTGTGCGAAACGCCTTTGCTTAGCGACCCCGTATTTTTTTAAATTGTATTACTTAATATTTTTTCTTCTTGATTATCTCTCTTACGATTACAAATTTTGTATTTTTTTATATTAATAGTAATGTTTTACTACTCTGATCCTTTACGCTGTTTCTTATGGCGAAGTGGTCAGAATTTGACTTCTTGTTTAAAGACACAGGATAGAATCCCGGGCAGGCACGGCTAAGGTTCTTTGTGTACGAGTTATATATCTAATAAATATTTAAAAATTTATCATTTATCTTTACGGGCAAATTTTGCTTCGCGCGTGTATAAAAAAAGAATTTCGAGTATGTGTAATTTATTAATCCATTGGAGAAGCCTGGATCTTGACCCGAAAATCGTTGTGTGAGGAGGCTTATGCTCAGCAATCGGAAGTTCATAAGCTGTCACTTACTTTTTGTGGAAAGTATATAATTTATTGTTTCTAACAGTTTACATTACTTGTTCGGGTAAGCTTATATTCTTCCACGTTGTCCCAGTGGCTTAAAGTATGAAGCATTAGTTAAACTAATTTCACCATCGCTTTGTGGTTGTGGTCCTTTAAATTAATAGTTTTTTTTAACATTGTCTTTAGCATAAACCTATCGGGATTATGGAGGGATCAAAGAGAGAATCAAAGATATTTTTTTCCATAAGGTTGTGGCCTTGAATAGGTTACCAATTGAAGCGGACTATAATGTGAAGTTCTTTAAATTAAAAAAAAATGCGCTACTGATAATGCATAATTTTGTTACCTATATCTTATCGCTTAGTTTATCGTTTACCATTATATGCTAGCAGATTGAATCATCGCTTAAAGATACACTGTGACGCAGTCTTTGTTATACTGTAAGGAACAGGAATTCAAATACTAATATGTGACAATACTATGATTCAAAGCCGCGTTACATTTCTTGTTAAAAGTCACGGTTTTCTAACCTAGTTAGAGACACCACCTAATTCCCTCTGTAAAACTTATGAGTCTAATTGTTGTTTAAAATTAGTTATTGCGTTTGTGAAAGAAAACATTGTGAAGAAACCTGCATATCCCTGAGGCAATGCGATTATATCTAGAGCCTGCCAACCAGCGGAAATTCTAAAAACTTTCTCTCCTACAAATGCGGAGGCCAGTGCCTAACATTAGGGCGCTAATAAGCTACTTACCATTTTTTACTATTTATACGTTCAAGTTAACTTAACAACACGATGTTACGAGTATATACATAAAACCTATTCATATTTAGGATAGTTTTGTTACAAAGCTAAAATTTTAACCTGGATAAATGTGGTTATTTTTTTGTTTTATTATTTTACTTTAATGAATAGGTTGTTAGTTTCTTTAGAAGATCGTTTCTGCGAAAACGTGTCTCTCTGAGTCTCAATCCGATCGATTATTACAATTAAATTCAATGCATTATCTAAATTCTTCAATTCGTTTTAAAAAAATAAAATAATGAATGAAAACTTTAAAAATTATGGATATGATGATTTTTAATAATCTCGAGAAATGAGTAATTTCCATTAAAATTTTGAAACCTCATATACATATTGTTTTAGTGGTTTCAGCCTGAAAACTCTGAAATAATTATGTAATCACATTGACATTAGCGATATTATAATAGTGTTCGTATGACTGATATTAATGTACTAAACCGTTATATTATTGTGTAATGTACATACACATATCATTGTTTCGACTAGAAATAACAATTGACGCGGGCAGACGTCAGTTGCATATAATGAACCTATAAAATCGGAAGCGAGCGTAAAATCAGGTCAACCGCACGTGGACAATGCAGCGCGCACTTTGTTATAGGTAGACTAATGTGTAGTGGTTTGAAATTATACAATTAAAAATCTTTTAGAATTTTTATTGTTACTGCAACGTTTTTAAAGTTTACTGAGAACGTTAAACAACCGTAATTTATGGATAGGGATGAAAATAAGCAAAAGCAAATGAATTTTCACTAACAGTGGTAGAGGCCACTCGCAATTAGTCACTGTCGCGCCCCGTAATTAGCATAATTATAAATTATTTAGCGAGAACGACTCTATTTTCACGAAGCCTTAGCGAAGGAACCTGAAGCTCCAAAGGGTTTTGGGGATGTGCAAGGACTGGCGAATCGTCCCTTTAAAGCCGTAGAGTATTGGCTTTGCAAGTAGTTACAGATCGTTTGCCATTTCTATAACCAAATCTGTCAATTGTAATCTAAAATTGTCTTAAAGATAGCAAAATTTAGTTCTCCTAAAAATGCTCTTCAATCAAAAAAAATATATTCAAGAAATACTTTTTATTCAATGATCCTTTGTCCGGGTTATATTCGACTAAAGATAAATTATTTTTATTCGTATAATTTATTTATAAATATTTTTCATGAGAGGGTAAGACTCTAATAAACTGTTTAAATAATTTAGAAATCTCACACTGCAAACCTATACACACGTCTCTCAGTAATTTTAAACGTTTGTAAAAAAATTATTTAAGTTTTGCAAGTAATTAACTCGAAATCAATCGGTAAGAAGTTTTACGTAACTTCTAATACAATCATCTAAAAACGTTTCTTAGTAATGTTTAGCATAATACTCCGGTCATCAGTCCTATAGTTTTACGAAACTTGATCGCTTTTTTCAGCCCACCACAATAGAAGAATCTCGTACATACCTGTACAACTATTTTTCAGTCATGTTAGCCTTAGTATTAACTGTGATATTAACTGTAAATTTGCCCGAAAACAGTTTTGCGTAACTGGTACGCTTTTAATTATTTTTTAGTTTTATTCTAGTACGTAGTAGTAGTTATACTACGATCGTAAAATCTTACTAAAAGCTCTACAAATGTTTCTCAGTTATTTTTAGCATTTGTAGTAGCTATACCAATGTTCGAGCAAAAGTAATTCAGTCTAAATCAGTTCTAAATGAGCTAATAAGATACGTTTTTATAACCAACGATAGAATTTATTTATAGGTGTATGTAGTCTATTACCATTCCTTACTGTAGTAAATATGCTTAAGTAAATTCTCGGGGCAGTATAGTAAATACTGTACTGTTTTAATAAGATAGGTTTTTTAGACGTATTTGTTTACTAATGTATGTAGTCTATTACCGTTCTTTACATTAATAAATATATCTAAGGAGTCTGATCAGTATTTTCTTATTGTTAAGTAATTGATATTACTATTTCCTTTTTCCAGTAAAATTAGTACAAAAATTGTGGCAGTTATGAGATAGTCACTAAATACATTAATACAACCATATATAGATAGATACTCAATGCAGTGCATGTGTCAGCATTCTCATATTAGTATTGGTTTATTGTAATCGTTTTGAAAGCTTGCAATATCTTTTATGTAACAAAACTTAATCTCCTGTAAACGCGAATATACACCGGCATATTTTTTAAATCATGGACTTTTTTTGTGTTCCGCCGGTGTGTGTATATAACGCAAGCTATGAATGTTAAGACGTAACTGTCAAATGCCTAGATTATAATAATTGTTATATTATGTACTGTACTGTATTGGTTATTATAAGATAACGTAAAATATAGCAGATAATAGACACAAGTGTTGATTGAATTGAGTGACCGATTGACCGGGTGTTATCGTACATAGCCAGAACGTTACCACAAACCGGTGAATTGATTTGTATGATGACAAGGACACTTATTATACAGTCTTGTTATATAAGTGTAATTACCTTGAATGCAAAGAAACGATTCAATTAATTACAATAAATATTGTAAATTTTATACTATATTATTCTTTCTATCTACTGTCAATGAGTCCTGTGAAATTTAATAGCCAAATAGCTTGTGTCACACTACAATAATTGTAAATGAAATAAAAATTGTGCTGCTGTAGTCTTTTGAATTAAAGAAATGTACTTTTACATGAATATAGTTTTATTCAGTCATTCGCAATACTATTGAACAACTAGAAGTTAATGTTGTAACTGCAGTCAATAATTAACCTCTAACATTGTGGTATATTTTGCATTCACGTATTATATAATTATAATTCAATTTTTTGTCAAATAATGACACTAATTTCCTTTAAATTTTTCTGAAGTGCGAGTATTATTCAAATTATTAAGTAAAACTAATATTAAATCAGTGATTTCTTATTGTATAAAATATTTTGAACTGATGTATCTAATATTAGAAATGTTAGCTTAAAAAAGCGTCTGAAATTGCACTAATTTGTGACAGCAATATTTCTTCGGGAATCGTCGGGGGGCGGGGGAGAGGGGGCTATAGCTTAATGGAAAATGAGCTAGTTTTGGACTAAATAAAACATTACCTTTTTGGGGTCCAATGCGAAAATATTGATCTCAGGAATAAATTGACAAAGACCAAAATTGTAGGAATTTATTTTCTAAACAATTTTGTTTATATCTGTTTATTCCAAACAACTATTGGAACCCGAAAGTTAAACTGTCGATAACTCCCTCCGACGATTCGTGAAGAAAAATTGCTGTAAAAAGTTCATGAACTCTTAATTCGTCTGAGCAATATCGGTACGAATATTAAAATCATGATGCTTGCACACATTGTTTAACTCTTCAAATCTTGTATGAAATAAAAAAGTTGCCACTATTTTAATATTCAACATACTTTAGAAATAATTTTTGCATCTTTTGTAACTTGATGAATGTGATGCTCCTATCTACAACATACAAGAACTCTGAATAAAAATTGAATCTCTTTCAACAACAAGCTTTTATACTTGGAACGGTTGATGTTTAGTAACATGGGTTATGTGAAAATATATTGCAAGTAGTGTCTTGTTAATGAGCTTGTTGCATTCGTATCACACTCCGCTAATTTATGAGTTTCTTATAAATAGAAAATTATTATCAGAACGGGACTTGTTAGTTATTAGCAATGGCCCGTAGTTTCACCCGCGTAGATACCGATCTCGTGGCAGTGGAAAATCTACTATAGATTTATTTTTGTTAACATAAAAGTTTTATTTCACTTAGTTCTTAATTACTTACTTTCAGATTATTAGTTACACATTTACAGTCATAGTTTAATTAATATACAGATTTAATGATACAACGAATATATATCTAACTAATACATTTATAAATTCGTAACATCATTTATGAAGAATGTCCGACATTAGTCAATTTAAAAATTCTCTACAGGCATTGATTTTTTTTTAAATCGGTCCATTAATATGTAACTTAATTATAATAGATTGTTAAAAATAAAAATAAATATTCTAAATGCAAAACTTTCTTCTATAATAATAGACAAGAGATAACACAAAATAACAAATGTATCCACTTTATAACACTAGTTTAGGTTTAATGAAATAAAGTGTCTTTTATATATAAAATATCGTTCATATAAATCATAGAAGCTTAAATGATTATGCATTTTCAGGTGATATCACACAAAAGGGATATGAAAAGAAACGAACGCGTCTTCTTGCACCATACACTACACAGCAGCAACCACCAGGTTAGTCCAAACATCAATTTTTGATAATTATTTAGCTTTTAACACTGCCTGAAGTAATCACAATGTACTTAAGACCCGCAAATACTGGCTTCGCTTCAAAATTCTAGTTAACCTTATCTAATTGATGATGTCTTAGTGAAAATCGAAATATCACCAGTATAATAGTCAGGACAGAAGCGTCGTTGAGGTCAAGTGTCAATTGGTCGTTCTCGATGGATGCTGGACTCGCAAAATATTGGCTTCTCAGCGTCTCACATCTCGTTCCCCCAACTAGGGTCAATCGGTGAGGCCATCCTGAATCTGTCTTCTCAATAATTTGAATTCGGAACGTTAGGACGTTGACCAATCATTTTCAATATTTAGTTAGGGTTCTTATTTATAAAGAAGCGTATAACCAAGAATTATGTATATGTACAAATGTTGATGCTGAACACTTCTAACGTTAGCGCAATCTATTACATTATTAGTTTTTATTGCCACCACTTATTGGCTTTGTTACATTGACATTGTATAGCTCCGGTAGTAGAAATCATTAAAATAATGAGGTCGACCTTCGCTCTGGCGTGGCATAAAAATCAGACTGTGGAAATCTAAACAATTAATAAAACGAGCTCCAGCGTTTGTCGATTACGATATTAATATACAGTTTATACATGTATTCCAGTTTGTTTTTTTTGTATTAGGGTTTAGTTGGTGAGTCACACGCACGTCAACCACACTTTATCACTACCACGTTACTCTGTACCATCGTAAAGGCACGTAATTTACACTAGAACCTGGCACTCATAAATGGATCCGCTTTTTGCTTGCGGTGTAACTCACGTATAGATATTACCGTAGTAGTAAAATTAAACCTTGGCCCGAGGTGAAACGTGATGATGTAGGTGCGTATGCAAGACATTTGTTCAGACGCATGAGAGACTTTAATGCTTCCGTCACCCTGTAAATGTTTAACGCATTTTTTATGTCAAGCCCTATATAATATTCATTTAAGTGTTTTTATAAGTCATGTACGCTCACTTACATACCATCTAAGAAGTTGAATATGTTTGTTTAAGCTCGTTTCAGTGCGATATTTAAAACCCTGACGTAGTAAGTAAAACCCAAATTTTGATAATAGTCTTTTTATTATAAATAAGGACAAGTTTAAAGTCTCAAAAAAAATGTATAAAAAATCAATGTTTCTAACGCGCAATTAAAATACAAATTAAGCATGAAATACACCTTAAAATCTTGAATTGTATCGTCTTAAATATACCTTTGACTATTGTATGAAATAGCAACGATAATTGCTTATAATTAGTAGTGAAATCGTCTCTCGGTAATACGATTAGCTGAACGGATGTTGTAAAAGATGAAATGTTTCTATAAACTAAACTAACCACTCATTTAAAATGGTTTGACAATGTTTAGCTGTGTTAAATTTAGTCTCATAGTTTTATTGGTAATCGCAAGCTCAGCTATCGACTTCATTCATTACTTTACTTTTTCGTAAATTTATTATAAACTATCGAGTGCTACTATTAACAAATGATTATTATATGTAATGTTGATCATGTCTAACTTAGCGATTCGCCTTCGCTTATAAAGGTAAGATTCGTTAATAAAGCTTCCTCATTAAATTCATATTAAGCTCAGTGTTTTGAAATTATATAAAATTAAAATATTTCTTCTTCCGTAGTCTGTTTTTTTTTTCAAAACATTCAACTTCCAGCTGTTAGTTTATTTGACGAAATTAATAAAAAAAAACATTGATCCCTTTAAATTTATTCATGATTCAATGCGCCATTTTTTATGGATTATTATTAGTTCATCTTAAACACTATTCATAGTATCCGGAGTTTCAAAGCTATATAGTTTATTTTGTTGTTATAATCGACATTTTATCTGCGATCCAAAACTTGTTATTGTATAAGGTTCTTTGTGTGGTAGTAATTTATTTCTGTACGTATGTCTATTGTTGTTTTCAATTTAATTTTTGGTAGTCGTATTGATATATACCTTTTATAATCTTTGATAATCTATATAGTATATAAAAGCATACAAGCAAATAACATAATCAATGTTTTATGTAAAATTTTAATAAAAATGCCAAATGTAGATCAAAAAACGTTTATATTTTACCAAAGAAGCCCAAAACTAGTTACAACAAAACGAATGGGAATGCCACCAAAAATTCGACGTGGTTTTTTACAAGGCGTGAAATAAATTTCTGTTTAGGGCTTACCTGCCGAACACCGTTTCGTTGTGGGTATATGAGCAAATCGCATATCGATCGCTCACCTCTCGAATCGCCAGCTTGAGCATTTTCGGGCCTGCATTGCGCCACCTGATAACATCCTCACCTCGGTCCTTATCAAACGCCGGGGTCAACGTACTTTATGATAATCCATTGCGCAACCCAATATGAACTATAAATTTGTATACAGCAAATCAAATGAATTAAGTAAAGTAGGTCTAAGCGGCGGGACATATTTATATGTTATGTTATTACATGCAATTAGAATTTTAACCAGTTATGTTGAACGCATGCATTCCTTGCGATAGAGAAATCATTTACGGAATGGCAAAATTAATTAATGTCTTTTGTTGGGTAGGTATTTTTGTAGAATAAAAGAGTATCAGTATAATATCCACGCGTTATCTAAGGGTATATTACAGCAGGCAGCCAAATGCCTCGAGGGCCCCGCGGCGACAGTGGTAGCAGCCGACAGCTCACAAGGAATCGACGGACACACCGACGAGTCACGCACAATGAGAAGAGATACCACTCAGGTATCTACGGACGTTAAAGGGATTGGTAGTGGCCACTAACTTAATTACATATATGAACCATTAAAAAACAAAGTACTGCTGATGGTTTTAAAATTTTTTTTAAAACGAATTTAATGCGTTTTCTTTGATCATAAAACTTATTATAACAAACTAAAGTAAAGAGCGCTTAATCTAAACTTCTAAACTAATACTGTAAGGAGTAAACATTTGTGTTTTTGTATGTATGTAAGTATGTATGAGTGTTTGTAACGTTTTCACACAAAAACTACTGGACCGATTTCAAATTTTTTTACCGTTAGAACGCTGCATTTTCACGGAGCGACATAAGCTATATTACTTTCTTAGAAAAAATAGGAGTTTACATAGAATAGGTTACATTAATGCATTGTTCTTAGGGATCCCAATCTTTTTTATTTTTTCACATTTTAAAAGGTAATAAAAGTGCCGGCAATAATCAAACTATATTATTCATACGTCTATATTAATCTGAATGCTATTAAATGCTGTTTCAATACCTGTAAAAAACTTTCAAATGATTAAAATCGGACATTCTATTCAAAAGATATAACGAGTTTAAAAATCTCAATTGAAAGAAAATAATGTATCCCGAAGTCGAACTCAAGAGTGGGGACTGTTGTGTGTAGGGAAGTACCGAAACAATAAAGTATTTCAATGTCGGACATTTTACACGGACGATGTTACGAATTTAAAAATGTATTATTGATATATATATATTCGTTGTAAAGTAAAATCTGTATAATGATTAGATTATGAAAGTTAGTGTGTATCTAATAATTTGTAAGGAAGTTATTAAAAACTAAGTCAAATCAAACTTTTACGTTAACAAAAATAAATCTATAGTCCGACTTACACTACTTACAGCAAACTTTCCACTGCCACGAGATTAGTATCTACGTGGGTGAAACCGCGAGGCGTTGCTAGTATAATATATTACACCTAGACAAATCTTATTACAATATTAACCAATGTTGCATAGCGTTATTAATTGCGATGTAGAGCAAAATACCAACTGAGGCTGTAGTTCAATATACATAAAATAATAAGAAAAAGCTTTTGACTTTTCTAATGTTTCATATTCTTAGCTAGGAATACGAAATTATATTGATCAAACGTGGTACACCTTGTTCACCTGCTGACAAACTTGCTTAATTAAAAGAGTGACAGTGTTTTATCTGATGGGACCTTGAATATTCATCGGCATAGCATTGTCACATACAAATACGTTTCTCTTTGTAGGTATGGCACGGTCGAGTCACACCCGTTGATGACACACTAATATACTAATACTAGGTGAACCCGCGACTTCGTCTGCGTGGAATAGTTTTTGGGTAGCATCTTCATTAATTTACCCGTTCCTAGCTGACCTCTACTCGGCAAAAGGAATATTCCTACCAAATTTCAAGTTTCTACGCCTTATGGTTCCAGAGATATCGTGATGAGTCAATAGATCCCTGGATATCTCTTTTATATATATGTTAATTAACAATTGTGATGTGAATTATTTAAACTCTAATTCGATAATTGTAGACTTTAAATCCCGAATATGCTTTTTCCAGACCTCGTGTCCACAATTTAAATTTACATTTAATTCAGCATGCGTGCTTTTAGATGAGTTAAAACAGATTTTTTTTATGAAAAATGTTATTATTTTTCCATCTCTGTCAACAACATTACAAAATATATTTCAATTTATAGAATGGTTCGATAGAATTGATAGCATAGCGTGTAACATAGCACAATGATGTAATTGCAACGAAGTTCTTACCGCAAATATGATGCACTGCGTTTGATATTCAAACCGACGCGACAGCGACCGTACCTAAATAACTTAAGGTCTGGTGATCATTTGTGAGGCATTTACTGAAACTCGGCAGTCAGTCTGCCATCAAAGCATTATCAACAGCGTGTTTAACATTCCGATAAAATTTCCAGCAGATTTTACTCAGAGGTATGAATTTGTGAAGTTGTGGAATAGCTTCATAATTATATCAAATCAAATAAAAATATCTTTATTCAAGTATATATCTATACATTTATTTCTATTTAAATGATTACACTTTATGCTGTATTATTCATGCCTAATTACAATTATAAATATAAGTGGGGAGTTGTGGTAAAGATAATATTAAATATATCAACTCAGTATCCTCAGTAAGTTATACTCTGATGGTATGGCATTCTATTCAGCAACGTGCGCTGACCCCTTGCAGTCACTTACCTGCTTTGTTAAATTGAAACGAGACCCAGCTGGTTTTATCACTTTTCTCGAACAATGTAATAATAGCACCTTCAAACAACTTGACTAGTGGGCTTTGTTCACAATCCCTTTTAGTTTTCAATAATTTTCTCGTTTGATATATACTTTAATGGTCTGATCAAATTAGAACAAAAAATAGGGGTGAGGTTATAAAAAACCGCTGAAAATTGGTAGGATTCTTCAATACACCATTATAAATGAAATGTAAAAAGATCAAAGAAACACTTGCAGTGCATTCTAACTCACTGTTTTTCATCTACCCTATCGATGTACATGTTTATAATAAGCGTTCTAAGGTTGTTAACTATGATGGAATGATTTTACTATAAAATTTCATCATCACTACAGAAGTCTATGTTTGTCCTTTAGAACGTATTATGAAACATGTATTTTGTTCAAAGTAGTAATGTAAAGGAAAGATTAGTGGGAGCCCATTAACATCTCACTTCTTTCTCATAACTCATAGAATATATACCCACCACGCTGCTCCATTGCGGTTTGATAGGCTACACATATTCTAGAAGAGAAGTTTTACAAATACACCTTAGACCTTAGAAAGAGACCTTATTGCTTACCCAGGATTCGACTCCATGACTCTTAGCAAGAACCCACGCGTTTATCTATTGTGCCATCAATCACGGCTAAATAAAATGAAATACGTGCTCATCGATATTTGAATTATGTTAAATCGATTGATTTCTCTTATGAGGTAATTCATTGTGCCCAATAGTTAAGACAAATATGAGCGGCCAACATTATGCTCACATCACGGGCCAGCTGTTTGGCGTTTTTTTGTGTGCGCTTAGTATGTCAGGAGGACGAGGTGGAACGCACTTGCCAGTATTCTTCAACGTAAAACAAAAAGCACAAATAACAAAAAATAACCTAAAACATACTGTAAAATATATGTTTTAAAATTTTCATAAATTATTCATAATTTTTACTATTGCTATAAATGTTGGCTGTCACCCGCGATTTTCTAGAGCCCGTGGAAATATGGGAAACTCCATTCTTAGTGAGAGTAAAACTTCGCAAAGGAATGTGTAAAGGAACACACACACACACACACACACACACACACACACACACATATGTATATATATATATATATATCTCCGATTTTGTATTCTGTTACTTCTTTTAAAGACGGTTCACTTATTTATATCATTGTTTTATTTCATACAAAAATTTAAAAATAAGTGTACGCTTCGTTTGTCAGTCACGTTAATTAACGGGAGTGCCATCGGAAAATATGCATTAAATACTGGATTAAAATGTGTATATAATGTCTTTATCTTTTACAATATTATTATTTGAAAAGTCTGCCTTAGAGTATTATAATTGAAAAGTGCTTAGTCAGATAATATGTCCAGTCACTAACTAAGCATACGGGTAAGCGGACCCGGGTGCCTCGAGCTATTACTACCGGTCTTCACTCTCGTCTCCAGTAATAGTTAGGTATACTAACCCTAATGCTCCCCAAAACTCCTCTTGTATCATATACCGAATCATTCCTATTCAACTTCCCATACCGATAAATGGCGGTATATCCATTCGTCGCTGACCAAAATATTAAGGACCGATAACGGGCAGCAGCGTTATCGGTTAAAGAGGGTCAGCACTGCGATCACTGCGATCACCAACCCGCCTGCCAGGCGTGGTGATTATTGGCACAACTACAATGATAGTCACAAGGCAGTAGCCCCCAGCCCCCGGCAGCTCCGCTATTCCTAGCTCTGGCAGCGGTTATGGTAACGGCGGGGCTGGGGGTGCTAAGAATCTCCGGAAGAGATTCCGCTGCCAACCCCGACGACTTGACCTGGCAACATATAACGCACGCGCTTTGAGAACCGACGAAAAGATCTATGATCTGGAAAAAGCAATAGACAAGTTACACTGGGATGTTATAGGATTGTCTGAACTCCGTAGAGAGAGGAGGACACGATAATCCTCAAATCTGGTAACTTATTCTACTACCGGGAGGGCGAACACCAGTCCCAAGGTGGTGTCGGGTTCCTCGTCCACATATCCCTCGTCAACAATGTTGTAGAAATGAACAGCGTGTCCAACAGGGTAGCGTACCTGATACTCAGAATTACCAAACGGTATTCGCTGAAGGTCATCCAGATTTACGCACCCACATCATCGCATCCAGATGATGCTGCAGAGGTTATGTATGAGGACATCTCTAGGGCCATGCATACCTCAAGGACCTTTTACAACATTGTTATGGGTGATTTCAACGCAATACTCGGCGAACGAAGTGGGGCAGAGTTGAGAGTGGGGCAATATGGCTGGTTCCGTTGCCCGAGGGGGCAGATGCTAGCTGATTTCATGGAAAAGGAGGACCTCTATATGATAAACTCCTTTTTCAAAAAATAGCCGTTCCGCAAATAGACCTTGCTGAGTCCCGTTGGTTCCACAAAAAACGAGATTGACTTCATCATGTCTACGAAACGGAACATATTCAATAATGTCTCTGTGATCAATAAAGTGAAAATTGGGAGCGATCACCGCATGGTAAGAGGCACATTGAATATCAACGTACACCGAGAACGGTACAGACTGGTGAAGTCTACGCTCCGACCTACTCGTGCCCAAATCCAAGACCCCGAGGGCTTTCAACTAGAGCTGCAAAACCGCTTCGATGGCCTTGAGGAATGCGAATCCGTGGATGAGGTTAACGATAGGCTAGTAGAAACTGTCCATATGGTTGGGAACAAGTACTTCAAAGCCCGTAAAAAGAAAACCAAGAGATTCTCTGACTATACTCTNACAGGTGGGCCTGAAAATGAACATGGATAAGACGAAAATTATGTCTAATATCCATGTACCGCCTCACCCAGTCATCGTTGAGAACTCAGCTCTCGAAATTGTTGACGAGTACACATACCTGGGACATATAGTCCAGCTAGGTAGATCCAATTTCGAGAAGGAGGTCAACCGCCGAATCCAACTCGGTTGGGCTGCGTTCGGGAAGTTACGCCAGATATTTTCGTCTGATAACCCTCAGTGCCTGAAGACCAAAGTCTTCGAACAGTGCGTGTTGCCAGTGATGACCTACGGTTCTGAGACGTGGTCGCTGACTATGGGCCTCATGCGGAAGCTCAGAGTCACTCAGCGTGCGATGGAGAGGGCTATGCTCGGAGTTTCTCTACGTGATAGAATCAGAAATGAAGAGATCCGTAGCAGGACCAAAGTGACCGACATAGTCCTACGAATCGCGAACCTGAAGTGGCAATGGGCGGGGCACAGTCCGAAGGACCGATGGACCCGCACCGGACAGGCGCAGTGTAGGCAGAGCCCCCACAAGGTGGACCGACGATATAAAGAGGGTCGACGGTAGCCGCTGGAGCCAGGCGGCGCAAGATCGGGCCTTGTGGACGTCATTACGTGAGACCTATGTCCAGCAGTGGACGTCCATCGGTTGAAGCGACGAAGAGCGACGACGAAGACTGAAAAGCTGAAAACATGTCTTTGCAAAAACCATCAGTATTTTATAAAACCGAGGTAGCTTAAAATTAGTTACAACATTACATTTTAAGAGTTAATTATCAAAATAATAGAAAAACAAATGACCAATATTTATTATACGACAAGAGAGTTTGTTATTATCTTGCAAGTGTGTTATTATGTCAACAACAAAACCTTTAAGCTGCTGCATTTATCCACTACTACGTTTTTGCGTATACAATTAGTTGATTTATTACTCGTTATTTAATGCAAAATGTGACCTCTTCAGTTAACAAGAATGTTTCGAAAATGATTTTCCTGTGGCGTATTAAAAATTAATAGAAAAGTTTTTTGTAACCACCATTAGCAACACTGAACGCTCGACAACGCGCGGGAAGCTCCGCAGCGAGGATGCGGGCCGAGCAAACATAAACATAGGTTTGCTTTTAAAACGCCGCACTTTAAAATTCAACCGGTTATTTTTACCATTCAATGCGCGCTTGTACTTATACTGTTTTCATATAGGGTTGCATGCTATATTTTACAATTCCATCAGTTTTATAATTTGGTTCGAACGTACATATCTTGAAGCAAATTTTTACGATGGCTTTATTAATTCTTCAAACCCAGCTATGAAGTATAAATTTTATAGTATAATATTCACAATTCGCATTCGTCATTCGGGTGGACATGAAGCGAAAGACTTTTTCAAACAAGGTAATAACTCTACGTTGTCTGCCATAACGAATCGACTTACTCCTAGTACGATGACTACTAGCTTCCCGAATAAGCCAGTTTTCGAAAAATCTTTAGCACCATAGAGTACATCCATACGCTGCGGCAGGTTATTCAGAGACCGCAGAGTAAACCAGTCATATTGATTAGCGTTTGTGGATTATGAAAAAAACCTTCGAGTCGGTGGAAACCTGCACCGTATTGAACTTTTGTAGAGATGCTGTATTTACTACTGGTATATACACGTGTTGAAATTTCTGCTCAAAACGCCTCTATGTCGATCCGTGTATAGGTCCAAAGCACATTGTCTTTCCAATTGCAACGAAGTATGCGACAGGAAAATGTTATCTCCTCGAAGTTATTTACCGCGGCGTTGGTAGACACGGTTAAGCTTTAGGACTGAAACGGATTCGGCGTCAATATTAACAGCGAGTACATAACTCACTTGCGGTTTGCTGTTATGGCCGAAACTCTGGAATATTACAATACAGTATACTGTAATAGTATAAGTATTACTATAAGACCACTGTAGATTGTCTCAAAAAGGCTTTAAAAGAAACATAAATAAGACAAAAATCATGTCGAACATTAATGTTTAGCTCCACCCGATACCGTTGAGAACCGTTGTATTTGAAGTTGTCGATGAGTATACCTGAAACATGTAACGGACTAGTCCGTACATAAATAATTATATTTATGGATTTTTCATACTTTCATACATATTATAAAAAGAGTATAAAAATATATTGTTTATTAATCATAAAATAAAATTAATATATTAAGAAGATTAAATAAGCAAATAATTACAAAATATTATCAAAGTCGGATTCACGTATAGACGGGGCGCGTTCGTGTATTGAACCGCGCGGATCGTCACGACAGCCTCCGCGCATATATAGGGAGTGGTGAGCGGCGCGAAGCGACGCGGCACGGAGATGTCGCGAATGTATGACTGCATGTATTGTATGAGATTATGCGCCTAGCGAATAGAGGGACCGAATTTAAATATTAAAACAATATTTAAATTATAATTAAATATTATAAATAAAATAATAAATGTCATACATTACTACTGGGGCGATACACATATTAGTTGAGTTTATCTTGACTATTTCGAACGAGCGTGCTTCGGCATGCCTACAGTTGGTGTTGCGATCCTACCTTTCACTAGGAGAGGTTGGGGTTCGACTCCAGCTTATTATGGTGTCTTAAATGATACTTTATGGAGGTGACTCCATGAAGTAGTGTAAGACATCGTACTGAATATTACTTTGGTGCGTACTGGGGTCGTCTTGGGTTTCAGGCCTGTATTGATTTCGATCTTTATAGCGAGCCTCGCTCAAGGGCTTCCCCAGGCTGTTCGTCGTTAGGGCGGGGTTTCAGGCCTGTGGCCATTGTGTTACAGCGAGCCTCGCTCCACCTTGACGGCAGACAATCAAAGTTACTGTAGTTGTTTTGGGTGATACGGGTTGTGTTTCAGGCCTGTTGTAGCCTCGGCTATGGCAGTGAGCCTCGCATAACTTTGGACGCCTAGGACTCTAGAGTAGTGCTAGTACAATGTGGTTTCTGAAATGTTACTGATTGATGATCCGGCGCTATAAGCGTCGTCATCGTTAATCGGTAGTGCTAGAGCCATGACCGAATGTTGCTAGGCGTTGCGTTAGCTTCTGCGTAGCAGTGATGGACAAATGAACACTGATCTTGTGGGCTTGCTCACATGTGAAGTGTTCGCCTGTTAGGGACAATCTCTTAGCTTACTATTAAATGTAATAAAAATGACATTGTAGCATGTCATAGATATAGGGCCGCTGGTCGGGCCTTTATTATCAAGGCTGCGGGCTAGCTTATAGACAGTGTGGCCTGCATATCCCTTTGCTTTCAGTGGCTTGCCACGAATATATAATGAACCAATGCTTTTGTTGGGTTGAGAGCTCAGCGACTGGACACTCTGTGTGGGTGTGAGGCCTAGCATATGTGGATCAACGACATATTATATTATTATACAACATTCCCACCGAGGTGGTGACATATTATACATCTATGCAGTCGATCACAAGACTTAAAATATGTGATTATTATTATTATACCACGAATCCCACCGAGGTGGGGATACATACATCGATCTAGTCTAACACTGGACTTAAAACATGTGTAATATATGCGGTGTGGTCCGCCTGCCAGATACTCCTGATCTGTGTAATTGATCTGACAAGATGCATTGGTGATTTATATATCCCATTATAACGAAATCGCGCTTTGCGCATTACAAACATGGCTAATGCCTCATCACAGCTTCGGCTAACAAAATATATGGATTTCGATCCTCGTTTGAATATACCTTAGAGACTTGTCTCTACATATTGACAAAACATATCCGGGCTTTAGTCCCGATGACACAACCATCGAAAGATCATACGCCGCAGGCGCACTATAAACAGGAATCCCTATCCAGGGAGGGGAACTCATAGCACGGGTCGGAGTTCATTATCCCTGGCGGGTGTGGAGCCAGTCTTTGGATCACTCTGGTACCTTATTCATATTATAGTATTAGAAGGTACCTGGGTGCCCATGGTAGGGATTCCTTCAGCGGTAAGTGGTTACTCCACTTACTGCTTATTTTTATATGCGATAGAAAAGAAGTCTGTTGATAGACCTTCCTTGATGGCTATTATGATACATTATAATATTATCCCACAGTCATCCGTGAGATGACTGTGTTTTATTTTATTAAAACGAAAACTACTGATCCAATGGATATTATTTAACATATAATTAATGTTCCCTGGAATTATTATTTGTAATGCCTTATGGATATAATAAAGTAATAATAAGATTATCGAATCTCACATTATCTTTACCTCTGACGCTCTAAAAGGATTTGGATTACTATGAAAACAACATATTAAAGGGTTCTAACTAGCTGGACGATCATATATGGCCAAATATATTTATATTTATTAAACTCCTGCGATACCTTTAAACTATGCCAGATGCGAGAGTATGGTTATGTATATTTTTATATATATGAAAAAAAAAAATTATATTAAGTATTGATGAGTGAGATCGATACAGTTACAAACACACTTGGAGAAAGATGTCAATTGCCGAATCCGACTCACATAGGCAACATTCGGAAAAACTACATGCATTTATTTCATCCAAAATACTCCAAATAAATACTTGAAAACTAAGGACTACGAACAGTGTGTGTTGCCATAGATTATATATGGTTCCGCTACGTGATCATGACTCATAAGAAAACTCAGTCTCTTAGCGGCAGCGATTGGGTTTTCCCTACTCGATTAAATTCGAAATGAGGGGATCCATAGGACTAACTAACGTTGAATTGCGACGCAGAAGTGGCAAGGGGCGGGGCACATAGTTCATAGAATTATGAAGGAAACTTTCCTATTAGTCTATGGAAGTAAATAGATCGTGCTACCTGCGCTATTATTTTTTGAATAATATTTAATGAAAAAAAATCTAAACAGATAGCTTGCTACTTACGTGTTCATTGTTTACGTTTAGTGCGATAAAGTTGAAAAATAAGACAGGCGTAAACCAAAATATAAATGTAACCCTAAGAATATAAATGTGTTAAGGCGGCCTTATCACTAGAAAGTGTTCAATACTTACTGACCACCTTTGATAAGAAGTTACTTAAAAAGGTTAAACTCAACTGTTTTCTTTAAAAATAGGTTTGGATTGGGAGACGATCGTTATAGCCTTTTGTATTTCGCCATTCCAACTATTACCCCACTCTCTCACTATCTCACTCACTCATGTAAAAGATTTAAGATGTCTTTAAGAAAATCATGCTGGATGGTGTAAGAATACACTTAATTTCTTTCCATTTAACATTTTTATTGTGAATATATATATATTTAGTGATGCTAACTGATCTTATAGCTGTTGTAACGCTGTGTTCATTATATTTATTGCATACGCTTTATTCTGAAATAATACATACAAGTCATTTTAATAAAAAGTCTAATATATTTATACTATAGGCAAGGACGACCGGCCTTTTACTTATTTTTTTTAAGGTTAGGTAAGGTCTTTCATTAGCTTACTATAGAAGCCAGCTAGGGGATTAGTAACAAAAGAGTTATTTTGAATGCTCAACCCTCCTAGAGGAATACATACCCTTCAAAACTCAGGTTTTATAAAATTACGTAATAAATGTAGTTATAATTTATAAACTAGCTTATAATATATATTATATTATTGAATATACATGCATACATAGCATCACGCCTCATTCCCATAGGAGTAGGCAGAGACCACGTCCTTCCACTTGCCACGATCCTTGCATATCTCCTTCGCTTCTTTCATTCGCATTAATCCTTTCATACAAGTTCGTCGGTTTAGAGTACTCTTGACCTGTCCGTTATTTTAAATGTCCTGGAACGAACGAACGTTCCTGGATTTAGTCCAGCAACGTTCGCTTTGGTCTTCCCCGTCCAACTTTCGCATTCACTCTTGACTCATAAATCATTTTTGTGAGTCGCCTTTCATTCATTCTCTCTACATGTCCAAACCATCTAAGCATACCTTTCTCAAGTTTAGTCACTACGTCTTCTTTTATACCACAACGTTCTCTTATCACACTATTTCTTACTTTGTCACTCAGTTTCAATCCACTCATACTTCTCTACGCTCTCAACTCTACTGCATTTAGTTTACTTTTGTAATTCTTCTGCCATACCCAACATTCACTACTATACATAAGCGTTGGCATCAACACTCCAGCATGCACAGCCAGTCTGGCCCTTTGGGACACCATCTGGCTATTCATAAAGGCGTGCAGAGCACCATTTACCATATTCCCTGCATTCACTCTCCTTTCGATATCACTTTCACATGTTCCATCTTTTGTAAATTTAGATCCCAAGTATACAAATTCTTTCACCTCTTCCACTTGTTCCCCATCTATCAAAATATTGCCATTCATCATAGATTGATCTCTTTCAAAAAGTATAACTTTCGTTTTGTTTACATTCACTTTCATTTCTTTCCTTTTTAAAGCTTCATTCATAATATTTACCTTCTCCTGTAGCTCAGTAGCAGATGGTGCAAGTATTACTTGATCATCAGCGTAAAGTAAACATTTGATGAGTAACTCATTCTTTCTTAACCCATACATACTTTCTTTTAAATCTGTCAATCACTTATCCATGAAAAGGTTAAACAGCCATGGTGACGCAACACATCCCTGTCGAACACTGTAGATAACCCTGTAGATAACGTTGACCACAGCATTCCTCACCACTCGATTATTAAATATATTGAATATACATATATATTAGTCAATATTATCGAACATTGTCTTGTCCACACCCGCCGAATACCCAATAAACTTTTTTATGTAACATTCCTAGTCTGTTTTAAATGTTCTTCCTTGTAATATTCTCTAGTTCTTTTCTACTTAATTTTCTTTTAGACATGACGTACGCACTTTCTACGCTTTATGTTATATGTAGTAATATTAATAGTAAACTGCATTATACAACATTGACGAAAAGTAGGGTTAAAAGGTGCGCAAAGGCAATGTACAAGTACCTAACCTCGCCGGAATTTTAGAAAACATAAACAGCACAGCTGCTGTATATGACTCATAAAAAATTTAACCATGTGCAATACACATAAATATAGCAACTGCACGTGTACATTCATGCTTGACTGACGCTCATAGAGTGCAAAGATAAGTGTACCTGTCGCAGATATAGTGGTTCAAGCACAAGTATTTTAGGATTTACAACTCTCTCTTATTGTGGTTTCGATCACCCACTTAAAGAGGTTTTATAGGGTAAAATTGACGGAACCAAGCATTTACTCTTTCTCATATCTATATATATAAATTACATTGTGCTGATTCCAATATAAATATAAGTACATTTATAGCTTAGTGTAATAACAATAGTATTAATTGGAGCAAACTACGTTTGCCATAAATATACTGTGAAGTTGAAAAGGCACAACTGTCGTCAGGTGCCGCCAATGCTGTGTTACTCAAATGTTTCCGCACTAAACTTTAATATTATTATTTCGCGCATATCTTACTTCCCGATTTGATACACATATATTTATAGGTATAAAAATTCCCTGCCACAAGGTTCGAGCGCGATAAACTGTGAAACTAGTCAACCGATTCTGGGTTTATTTTGGAACTCTGTTGTTTTTGTACACTCTAGTAGGATAAGTTTCATTGTAATATATAATTGCTTTGAATTTAACCGAGATGCTTAATAGTCAGATTTGCTGTCAACTAATTACGTAACCATTAATGAGATGGGGTCGTACTTTGGGTCCCACATTTAAGTATATGCGATGAAGTTGCACGGGTCACATAGTATCTTAATAAAATTAAAGTGTTTATTTTTAGTATTAAAATATCAACTTTTGCTATATCCGTATGAATGCTTATATGTAACTTTATGTTGTCTTTTTGTAGTATGTTTGTTTGTTCCCGCAAATTTTCGAAAAGGTTAGTCTAATTTCCAATAGCTGATGTTACTGATTACGCTTTATTTCAAACTTTCGTCGAGAACGGAAAATTTCTGAGTTTTTTAAGTTACACCTCAGTACTTGAGTCTCAGCGACACGTAGTTGGAATAAGCTAGTCATAAATATTTTTAGGAGTCGAGATTGCTAATTAGTTAATTTCATGAATTTTCGCGTAAGTTTTACAATCAAATTATTTTAAAGCAGTATAAAATGTCTAAGCCCCAAAACCGAATGAGCATAGACGCCTTTGTCAAGAAATTATTCCATAACATACTATGTTTGATATTAATTGATTTGAAATTCTTGGCTAGTTAAGAATAAATAATATTAATATAAGTTTTTTTTAACATATTGTCTGAAGAAACAGAATTTTTAGTTAACCATAACTTATGTAATGTTGAAAGGCAATCAATCATTCTATAATGTTTTATTTGCTTACTTGTTATCTTGAGGGAATATGACATCACCTCTGTCCTGAAGAACCCAAAAAAGGTGATTTTTATAGCTTAACCAATTTTATTACCATTTATTTTATGACTATTTTAAATCGGTGTAGAAGTTTTGCTGGGCTCTTTGGAGGAAAAGGCTCTTAATATATATAAACACTCATGTTGATGGACCTTTTTAAGGCTTTTAATAGCTTCGCCTATATATTTATACGTATGTAAGTCGGCCGGGTAAATTAAAATTCTGCAGTCCTATAAGGAACAGATAACATGCAATTATTAAAAAAAATGTTCTATTTGGCAATAATCTCCTATTCGACCCTTTATTTTGACGCTGGGAAATGCTTTCACGCACCCCGAGTTGCGAGTGTGCGACTCACTGACATATCAGAATACCCACTTAAACCCAGCGGAACTATCGATAACCAAGTATATCGATAGTTCCGCTGGAGAGCCAGAGGTTCGAATAAACAATTCATTCTGTTACCCCGGATACAGCTATCTCATTTCAATGATTCATGGAGGGGGAAGGATATGCGCCAACCCTGTTTCCTCCGTCGGAGTGAGAAAGCGCCGACGGCATCCAGCCTCACCCTCTCCGATTTATCTTTGGCGACATAATAAATTTGCAGAATAGGGCTATTGCTCTCGAACGAGTTCTTTCCGATCGGCAACACCAATACGTGTCGCTATGATCTCCAAGCGAAACACTCCAGCACGTGGCTCAACCATGTCCGGTCAACGTTTGCATTATTGTGTAGGAGAGCGATCCACACCTTCTGGATAACTATTTCTCCAGGTGGGGACGCATCGCCACCTTGACCACGCCCGCTACAGGGGTCCCGAGATCGATCGATTCTCTTTCCACAGTTAAATCAGGGTCTACCCGAAAGGACCCTAATCCTCCGAGCCTATGCCTGCAGTTCCCATGGATGACCATCTGCTAGATCCATTGCCGCAATCCACGACACTGCTGTACCGAAATCCGAAAATTCGCAGATGTTATTAAAATGCGGTAATCGATTACCATAGAAAAACCTTCCCGTACACATTTTGTTTACATTTTTATATTAATTAATTAAGAATGGCATTCGCTCTGCTAACGGTTTATGTACTCGTATATCTCATTAGACTTAACATACGTATTTTATTATCTGCATGTTCCAAGTATGTGGTACGGTTTAACGTTTAAAACGTCTAAAAAAGGTTGCGCTTGACAATGGAATTAGTCTACATCACGCAAGCTTGCTGTAAATTATGAAAACGCGAACTGGGTTTGTTTATCATGTGTTATTGTAGCTTTATTACTTCATAATTTCCCTATGTGCATATTACTTGCTTAAGTTTTCAATCGTTAATAAACTACTTTTATACTTATCCACTCAAGTTCAATTACATTTGTTTTAAATTATAGTGGATGACCGTTAATTAGATTACTACACTTTTTCAAATATTAATTCATAAATATTTTTTTATTCCTAACAGATTAGCGCTTGAATGTGATCACACCTGATGGTGAGTGATGATAATGTTTATGATGGAAACGCTCTAATCTTTTATAGAGATAATTTACCTGTAATGGTTTCTACACAGCACCGTACCGGAACACAAATCTCTTGACTAGCGGTATGTCTTTTCTGTTAGGGTAGTAACTAGCCCCGACTGACGCCTACCACCAGTCCAGACACAGACAAATTCGAAAATGCAATTACCTAAATACACCCTACCGGGAATCTGATCCCTCTGCTAGAAAACCGAGTACTCGCACCACCGCGACAGCGAGGCCGTCAAGACTTTTCAAATTTAAGAGAAAGTCTTCGCATATTGTTATGATATACATATAATATACAAAGACCATATATAATTTTTTTATTATTAATTTCCTATCAAACACATCGGTTGTTGAGTAAAAAAATAATAATGTAGGATTAACAGAACAGAAAATAAAACTATTCCTATTTAATGGACACTTTTGATTAATATTTGCTATAGGTATATAAATTAGACAAGTTTATTTTAGTTATCGGCTGTATAATGTATTTACATAACAAATATAAACAGGGATGGCTTAAACCTTTGGTCATTTTAATTATTTCGATGAGTAAAATGCTACATATATTAAACCAACTTATACTAAAACTAAAAATTAAACATCAATAAACGGTAAGAAAACCATGTCAGGACTAAAAAAGCGACAGGTGTAGGTTTACAAGCATAACAACGTAATAAATAGAAAAATATTATTTCGGACATCCTGGAATTTCGTGTTCTTTCACGTGAGCGAAACATTTACCGTTATTAACATTTAAAAGTTCTATTTTCATAATAATATACTAAATTTGTATTGTAGCTATTTACGTAACTATGTAATATTATAATAATAGAACATAATTTCATATAAATTAAATACAATTTCTTGTTAACAAATGTCACTTGATTATAACATTTGTGTACGCCATTTTAAATGTATGAATTAATTGGTTTTCGTATTAATTAGAATTGAATAAGTGAATCAATGCTTGAGATTTGCATAACGTTTGCAATTAAAACATTTTGAGCCTAACAAATATTTAACGTGTTTAACGCAAACGTGTAATAAAAGCATCAAAGCAATGCGAAAATTATTGTAATTATAAGTAACTGTTTGGCAAAAAGAGTCATTATTTACGCCAGGAATCATTCCGTTTCCTCGGTATGTATAAATATCATCACCGTTTGCCTTATCTCTTTGCATCATTGTAAAAAGATCTCTATCCAGATCGAGTAAAAACTTTACTTTATTTACTTACCTATTTAATATGTCAAATATAATTCAGCTTATTTTAACTTTTTCGTTCGACAGTACAAAGACTTCACTCATTTAAATTACACCTAGACGGAGGAAAGCCTCTTATCTATTTCTTCAGTTCTACACATATCATGATTTCTGTTTGATAAAGATTTGTTGAGTTCAATTCGGGATCGTACCAGGATATTTATTTAGTACGCCTTTGTAAACAGTCTGTCTTAAATCGCCTACATCAATGAGAATATCAAACAAGAGTTTTATTATGCACGCCAAATAAACCATTTCTCTTTGAAATGGTAAAACAATCAATTTATCTTTACGGTATTCTTATATGTTATAATGTAATTGGATAACTTAAGGTGTATAAATGGATCAGCAGGCTACATGTAATAAGTAATATCAGAAGAGCAATTTTAATATTTTATCGCGAATTTTGTAAAAAAAAAGCTAGCACCGAACTGTTTTACACAAGAAGAACTGTCTTGACGTTAAAAATGTTTTTTACAGGTAATTATTTTTGGAGTTTATTTATTAATTTCAAATAATACCTATAATAACCATTGCACTGAAATCCAAGCCGCTGATGTATGTATAATTTAAGTTAATACTACGCAGTGTTTGTTATGAATGTGCTCTTAAAATACAAATTACGTCTTAGTATGAGGAATTTTACGTAAACGGTTTTCCAAATTTGAGAAATATTCTTATATATATATATATATGAATGTGTGTATGTGTATAAGTGTGTGTATGTGTGTATATATAGTACGTATAGTAGTCAAAGAATAATGACTGCTGTGTTCTATACTGTTAAATTCTTTTCAACCAATTTATTTCCTGAATACATTAAAAAAAATTGTATTCAGAAAATAGCTATCATAAAAACTGTTTCAAATAAACACTGATGAATGAAATATACAAAAATGTTCACCAATTCTTATTTTTGTTATATATATATATATATATATATTTTAACGTAAATGTACGAACATCATTTGAAAGTTCATTCATTCAAACATCACAAGTCAACAAAAAGTGGCTACTACCAATCCGACGAGTCCTCTTTCAATATCTGATTGAAGTACATACTGGGTTCTTTTTATACGTTTTGTAGTTAGGCGTTTGATATTTTTTATCTCTTTTTATTAATACGTTTTTAGCATGATGATTTCAGTGATAATGTGTTTTAGTAAAACTTTCTTTTTCATAAGGGTTAAATTCAAACTTAACTTCTTTTTAAGTTATTTAGATTATGAACAATTTTCTTTTTAGCTTTGTAGTAATTGGCACAGTAGTTTGTTCTAGATTATGATAATTTATTGCACGCTATTTTAATGTGCGAATATATATTATGTACAATTTATATTGTACAGTGTTTAAATTGTAATATTCCAGCTCAGAGAAACTGTAAAACAAGCTGTTCTCCGGGGACACATTCAATTAAAACAACGGTCGCGATAAAGAATTTTACCCGATGTGTGCCATCTTTACGACGACCTTTATAATACACACATCAAAATGCTTTAAGGCGGTACTTGCGACGAGGTTGTTATAAATTCAACCCGTCTCGTTGCCGTCTCGTCGCGTTATACATGTCTAGCCCCCTAGCTCATCGATACGGTCGGCACTTTCCAACTTTGAAAAAAGGAAAAGGAAAAATAGAGACGCCGACTCTTTAAACTATTAAACATGAGGTTAGATTTATTGATAACCTTCGACGTCCGGCATGTAATTTAACGCAATCCAGTTACCTTTGTTAGTTAATACCGTTTCGTTTCATTATTAGTGATTGTTAATATAGCTGCTTTAAAATTATTAATTAACTGAAAAACTATAAAGTAGAGTTTCGGTCATTATAAGTTGAATAGACGAAACGCTGTTAATTTCCTTTTAAATAATATAACTAGAATATATATTCTTATTTTGCAACAAATAATTATTAATAGTAACAAATAACATTCAGTATTATCAGTTAATCCACTTGAATACCTCGCTATAATTTCGTAATCAATGTTCAACGGAACAGTCAATTAAACCGAATAGCGCTCTAACAAGAAAGCGAGTGGGGACAATACGTCTGATTCTAGCGTTTAATCGATCCATTTGGGCATACACTATAAAATCAATACGTATCTAGCTCGGCAGTACTAATGAGAACGTATTGTTGGATCGGTTTTGTACTTTTGGATTAGATTAAGTTTCGTCTGCTGTGTTTTTATTCTCATGTAGTTTTTGTTCATTCGTAACAAATAAGCGATAAACCTGGTAAAGAATATGTGTTTTCCTACATTTCGTAACTTATTTACATAATTAAAATTATGCAAAGATTATTATTTGATTTCTAGTAGAGTAAAGCTTATTGCTATATATTACAAGCTGGCCAGAGTAACTTCGCCAGCGTACACTTAAATGCGTGACTTTACTATTTATTTGATATTTGTGTAAACTTAACATACACTAGACCTCAAACTTAGCGATTTCTCAGTTTAAAAAAATTAAAATATTTCTATTTATATATAATACCTAGTATATAAAGCGTACATTTTTATATAGTAAAGCCCATCTACAACACTTCGCAAATATTTTTTTGTTATTTTTCAATTAAAGTACGCCATAAGGTCATACGACACCAGTAAGTTAAAACATTTTTTATCGTTAGTTCTTTTGTAATTAACCGAACATTTTAGAAAGATGCAATAATGAGAGGTTGCTTGTGATGATATACGCAGAGGGTCTTCAATGGATTAAAGCGTAACCAAGCTGTTGAATTTATTCCGCCGCATAGAGGTTTTTTTTTCACAATACCTGACAACGTCGCAGTCTAATGGATACGGCAGCGCTACAGACCGAAACGTGGGCTGATTAACGTACACTATTTAATTTATTTGTTTGTTTTATTAATTAAAACGGCCATTTTTATTCCTAATATTTGTGAGCATATGTAAACATTTTAATGAAACTGTAGTCGAGATATTAATAAGTCAACATCGAAACTTATGTACCTGGGATATGTCTACAAATGTCCCGCTAATATCCAAAACTGCTAGACCGATTATAAGCAGAGCATTAACTAGCAGATATTCGTAGTAATGAAGCGCAATTTTTTTTGTATGTAAGGTAGTAATTTTTTTTTTTGAGGTTAGGAGTGTAATAAGTCAGACACAAGTTTTATGCTCTATCATTTTAATTTAATTAAAATTGTAATTTGCATGTATATAAGTGAAGTTATGTACCTGTAAAGTCCCTCTACTTGCCAGCAAATCAAATCACATATTGTTTAAACATTAAACAAGCACTGTAATATATTTCACTAATTCAGTGTCCATAAGTGTGTATTATCAAAATGGAGGCTATTAAAAATAGTTTGGCTGACCTCAGTGAAAACTTCAACTCACGTATGGCAGACTTCCAGAAGGAACTAAAGAATTGCATACCGGCTTCTAGTCCCACCACGAATATCAACCAACAGTTTAACAGTTTTCGGTGTTTTGTACTGGCCGCTCTTGACAATTTGAAGTTGCAAGTGGAACTGTTGTCAAAGCAGTATGACAACTTTGAGACACATACTCGCCGTAAGATATTGTTGGTACATGGTGNTAGCTTTCCCGTACTGACTAAGGTGAAGATTTCCTGTGGACAAGAACAATATCGCGCTCTACAAGGAAGCTACCTAGCAGTCATCCCATTGGGCTGCAATCTGAAAACACCTACGTTCACTATTTCCAACTCTAACGACCATATTAAAGGACACGTCATAAAGATAATGGAAATACCCCTAATCGATGAGTCAAGGCCCAAAGGTTATCCGAAGCTTATCCTTAATTCGCAAAGTCTACAAAAACTCCATGCCTTGAACAATGCAATGGCAGCACAATCGTCCATCCATCTAGATGACGTCACAGACCCAGCTATATATCACACAACTATACCCATGTACGTTATACTATCGGGTGCATGTGCACTCATCGCTATCCTGATATTTCGCCGTCTACGAAAAACTAAGAAAGACATCGATCCAGAAGTAATAAATGTTCCAGTAATCCACAATATCGACCCTAGCCAAGTGAAGGTCGATCACAGATGCTTACCAGCGACCATCTCGGACCAGCCTAGCAATAGTCGCTGTTCTTCGGGGGGAGGTGTTACGCAAGCCCCTGCTACCGCGGTCCGCGCCTAGTGACAGAGCGCGTCGGCACGAGGCGCAAACGCAGCAGTTTACGCCGGTGACGCAAATCCAGGTCGCCTAGCCCGCGAGCCCCCGCGAGCTCACGGCACTTAGAGATCTTACATCGATCGTTTAGGACGTAGTTTTAATTAGATATAGTTTTTTTGTATTCTTTTTTTTTTAATTAATAAATCTTTTTTTTAAGCAACAGTTTGTAGTTGTTTGCACCCCCTAGCTGCCCCCGAACGTAATTTGTGGTGTTCAATAAAGTATACATCTATCTACATCTAACTAATTAACCGCGGCTGACGCCTCCCACCAGTTCAGACTATATTTGTGTAATTAACACGGGACAGTAGTATGTCAAATTAATTCTTAATTTCTGGTAAGCGTACTACCATAATCATGACTCCTTAGGTTCGTTATGATTAGATTTTTCGATCAAAAAGAAATTTTATCATACTACTTGAAACTTCCCAACTTTGAGTCCAGTCATGAACCAACACAATACTATTAAACTGCTACTTTGTCTAGCATTGTTTACGATAATAACCGGACGTGTTTTTAATCCTATAGGTTTCTGCTTTCAATGTTATGTTACTAATTGATATGACTTTCCATTAAAACGATGGTAATTTGTCTTAACATAGATAATTTTGGGGCCAAATTGAACAGACTAAAATGGATGCTAAACTTAAAATTTTTACCTATTTGCAATATTTTTTTTTATTTTCTATTATATGGTATAGTTAAGGCTTGTTTAGGTTACTTTACTTAATTTTTCAGCCAACAAATTTTTCGAGTGTTTTCCGTAACATGATCATATAATTTAGCTTCAAACCTTGTAAGTGGAAATTAGAAGGCCAACCTATTCAGCCATCGAATGGGTATTCAGTTACATTCAATTATTGTTTACCCATAGACATTTAAATACTATAAACTTTGTTGTCAGATTGAAAATGTGTCTCACGTTTAACTAACCAATAGGTGACATATTTATGAATTAGTTTGCAGAATGAGTAAAACCATTATCGCCCTAGTTTGTACCAAGTTCAAAGCTGAGCTGGAGTTAATTATATTGTAATAGGTTTTATGTGAACGGTTTGTGATGCGGATGTGAGTTTCCGCAGTTATAGATGATTTATCTTGATATATTCAGCAAATTTTAAATTTTTCCTAAAATACTTTCTCTTTGTTCTCTTAACTTACAGAAATAGTACAGTATGATTCAATATCGTTCAGTCAGTAATATCTTATTAATTATATGTCGACACTGGAAAGCAAAGACGTTGTAAGCCACAAACCCTATATTGTTAATTAGAACAGAATACTTTTAATAAAAACAAAAAAAAATATGAGACTCCGTATTTATCGACTAGAGTTAACCTTTTTGGATATTATATTTATATTTTGTAGCTAAACTGACATTAGCGGCATTGTCATGAATCTAAAACAATATAAAATATTGTTTTAGATTCATGACTACGTATTTAGATTTCTAGCGTCGAAAACTACAGAAGTTTATTTTCATTATTATGTTAACGTCAGTACATATGTTACACATATCTAAACAGTTTTCATATTAGGTATAGGGTATTGTTATTCCGCTGAACAAATATTTGTAAAATCCTTTACTTACGATGTTCGTTGGAAAAATGCATGCTTTGATGTGTACGTTCCAAAAACTATCATTATGAAATCATTTATAAAGAGGCAGACATAGCACTTGTATTGCACACCACAGAAGATTACATATAAAACCAGATGAACAAATGTCGATCAGTATAGTAAAGGTGGCTTTGTCTCTCTCTTTTCGCAACTTGGGTAAAAGATACTAATGATAAATAAAAGGGTAGAGCGTGGTGATATATAACACAGTAAAGTTTGAACCAGTTGCTAAAAAATTTCAAAAACATTTCAAAAATTATAATTTATTATATAATAAGCAATTTGGTTTAACTCGAGGTCGCTCAACTAGCGATGCTGGCGTACAGTTATTACTCAATATCTACGAGGCCTGGGAGGAATCGCGTGACGCGCTTGGCGTTTTCTGTGATCTGTCTAAGGCCTTCGATTGTGTCCAGTACGAAACCCTGTTCGGGAAATTGCGACACTATCGCCTCGCAGACACAGCTTTAGACCTAATGAGTTCATATTTAACCAATAGAATGCAAAAGGTCTGTGTTAATGGCAAACATTTGCGGGTTCTGTGACAAAACTAGGAGTTCCACAGGGTTCCATATTGGGGCCATTTCTGTTCCTCATTTATAATGACCTTTCTTACTTTCTTAAAGGTGATCATGAGATTCTTCTGTTTGCTGATGATACTTCGCTATTGTTTAAACTTAATAGACGACAAACAAATTATGACGACGTAAATAGCTCTCTCGATAAAGTAGTCCAATGGTTTGAAGCTAATAATTTATTGCTCAATGGAAAGAAAACAAAATGTGTAAAGTTTACTCTGCCTAATGTGAAACAAACGCAAACCATTGTTAAACTTAATAATGAGGAACTAGACTTAGTAGATAGTACCGCTTTCTTAGGTATAAGATTAGATACTAAATGACAGTGGGGGGCCCCATATACTCGTAAGTGGTTTATCGAGTAGGCTCAGCTCCGCGGCTTACGCTGTTAAGAAAATTCGTCGTCTGACAGATGTTGATACTGCCAGACTGGTATATTTCAGCTATTATCACAGCATTATGTCATACGGTATTCTACTTTGGGATAATGCTGCTGATATAGATGCAATATTTGTGCTGCAATTTACAATATGGGTCCAAGAGAGTCGCTAAAAAACAAATTCAAGGCCGTTAAGATAATGACAGTTCACTGCGTATACATATTAGAAAACTTATTGTACGTACATAAAAACATTAACTCTTTTAATAAAACGAGTGAATGTATATCATATTACCTACGAAACAAAAACAAGCTTGTTATAAATTCTAGTAGGCTGCATAAAATTAACAACTCATTTAAGGGTAACTGTATACGTTTCTATAATAAACTCCCACAAGACGTTTTAGGGATGTCAATTAATAAATTCAAAGTCTTTGTTAAAAGAAAGTTGATAGAAAAATCGTATTATAAATTGCAAGAGTACTTAGACGATAGAAACGCGTGGGAGTGAACGAACTGCTCTAATTTGAATTGAAATATATTAAACTAATATGATATTGTAATGATGATGGTAACAAAAAATCAAAATATCCGACTGAGTTTGTTGTGGGCTCTTCTCGGATCAGGGCGCGAAGGAACCCTCTTAACTTTAGATTCTTTAGAACTTTAGATTAGATAAAGTCGTTCTGGGGTACCATCATCACACGTACATTAGAATTAGAGTGTGGAAAAGAAAAAAAAATATTTAACTATTCAAAAGTGCTGTAATATGCCTACTTGAATAAAGATATTTTGATTTGATTTAAAGAGATATATAATTTATATAAAAACTAGCTGACCTAGCAAACGTTGTTTTGCCATATAATTATTATTATCGCTATTAAAAAATGGGGGTTGGTGATAGAAAGGTGAAAATTTAGGGTTGTATGTATTTTTGTATACACAAAAAAACAAAATTTCGTCCAAAAATTAAAAAAAATTTAACGGTGAACAACCCTTATTCCTTAGGGGTATGAAATATAGATAGTAGCCTTGTCTCAGACCTACTGAATATAAAATTTGGTACAAATTGGTAAAGCCGTTTAGGAGGAGTAAGGTAACTAACATTGTGACAGAGAAATTTTATATATTAGATATTAAATAAATCAATCAAATTAAGTGAATATTTTGAATCATAAGTAATCTACGCTCGAGTACTCCTCTAATCATATTAAAAAATCGGCAACATCCTAGCGATAAACTTGTTATAAATAAGTAAATATGATATTTTAGTGGTCATTATATATATTATGCTAAACCGCAAGTAGATACCATGCATATTAAGCGGCATTAATATTATCATGGTAACTGATATGTTTCGTCTACGGATTGTTTGCAAATGCGCATTGATTGTTGTATACTGATAGAAGAGCAATTCTTTCAGCTTTTCATCATACATGCTTGCAGCAATAAGACCGCCTTTGAATGCTCATATTATAGTAATAAGTCTCTTAGTTTGAATGCCTTTTTATTTTTACCTTGTGAACATTAAATTGCGCTCTCTCCCTCTCTCTCTTTCACTCTCTTTAATAACAAAATTACATTAGCATTGTAATGAGAGTATATTAACCACTCTATCTGATATTTGATTCTATATTTAACTACTGTATAAATTAAAGTGAGAATAATTAACTGCGATGCTCTAATACATACAAATGTATAAAATGCGATTCTGTTGTATGTTACGTTTGGACTTTACAATTGTGATTTTTGTGATTGAGGAAATTTGCATCTCGCATTAGTAATTTGTGGGTATACGTAGGGAGTGTCTTGCTAGGTTAGGTAAGGTTATGACAAAATTAATTCATTATTTAAATTGGGCACTTTGGTCGAGTTTAAATATACTAGAAAGAATTGTAGTTGTATATTTTCTGTAGGAATTTACAAAGTATCTCATAAAGCTATTGACATATCTTTCACGACATTTTGAGACTACTATGGTGCCCGCATGTGTCCTGTTTGAAAAAATATTCTGAACTTTGGCAGTATTGATATTTAATGAAGCATTAAATTTTTAATTTATTCAACTACCAAAATACTGTCATTCCAATTGTGAAACTTTTAAAAAAACTTACGTTCAGTAATAAAACTGACCCCAGTAGTATTTTGCTTAGTTACAATACATATGAGTGTTTCAACTAAGTTATATTTAAGTAATTATATAAATGCATGACTGTGCGATAGTCCTTGTGTGAAGAATGGCTGGATCTATTTGCCTAATTTTAGTTTCGAAATATGAGTGAAAATCCAGACAAAGTTTAAATGGTAAAAAAATGCGAGCGAACTAGTCACTCACTCACTCACTTCAACCGATCGACGTCCACTGCTGGACAAAGGCCTCACTTAAAAATACCCACTGAGCCCTATCTTATGCCGCCTGGTTCCAGCGACTACCGGCGATCCTCCTTATGTGGTCGGTCTGCCTTTTGGGGGGTCTGCCTACACTGCGCCTTACGGTGCGGGGTCGCCATACCAGCACCTTTCGGTGCAGGGTGGCCATTCCAGCACCTTCGAAGCCCAACGTCCATCTGTTTATAAAACTGCATACACATCCCACTTTCAAAGTCTTTTGTCTTAATTAATAAAATATATCATTTAGTAAAGTATGTAAGTAGCAACCCATTAGGTCCTACTGCGTTATAAACGAAAATTAAATATTGACCAGATAATAATAACAACTTAAGGATTTCATAGTAATGATTGATAAGACGCTTTTACTTATTAAAAGAATGACTATTTTGTCAACTGAAGCACAGAAATTGAAATAAATTCGTCATACAAATAAGGAATAATTGATAACTAAATAAGTTATCGTTTTCATATTATAAATGTTCTTTCATTCAGTTTGTCTTTTATATGTGATTATAACTATAAAAGTTTTTGTAAAGTCAAAGTAGTGAAAAGTTAGTATTTTAAACTATAGTTGTTTACATATATTGACGTTAATGACAGGTCCGATGACGGGGCGCACGATCACCTACACTAATGTTTCTGTAATTCCGCAGGTTTCTGAGCTTTTACGCACTAAACGTTACTCATTTCCTACTTTTTAAACCTTTGTACAACTATTAATAGGGCTTGGAGTATTGCTTTTATGAATAGAAATAATAATGCTTTACAATTTTTGTTACAAGTTAATACTATTTCATAGGCTCCACCATGTGTATTTCTGCATTTTTTAAATATTTGTGCTTTTTGACTCAAAAATTTTTAAGTTTGGAAGAGTAAAACAAATTTAATTAATGACGTTGTATTGTTACCCTAAATTGTTTAAATGTGTCTAAACTATTTATTTGTAATAATCCTGTAAAACCAAAAAGTTTTTTGCGCTTTCGTAGATTTAGAAAAAGCCTATGATCGAGTGGTGAGGAATGAGCTGTGGTCAACGTTATCTACGTATGGGGTGAGAGGTAATTTGAGTCAAGCATTGAAGTCTCTCTATGAGGGTTCTAGTGCTTGTGTCAGAATAAACGGGGCGTACACGGAGTGGTTTTCTGTCGAAAGAGGTGTTTGACAGGAATGTGTTGCGTCACCATGGCTGTTCAACCTATTCATGGATAACTGTTTCGCAGATTTAAAGGAAAGATTATGGGTTAATTATGGGTTAAGAATGAATGAATTACTCATCAAATGTTTACTCTACGCTGATGATCAAGTAATACTTGCGTCATCCGCTAATGACCTACAGGAGATGGTAATAGATGGTAAATATTATGAATAAAGCTTTGAAAGGGAAAGGAATGTGAATGTAAACAAAACGAAAGTTATGCTTTTTGAAAGAGATGAATCTATAATGAATGGCAATATTTTAATTAAAGGGGAACCAGTGGTAAAGATGAGAGTATTTGTATACTTGGGATCTGGTTTGCTGTGGGCTCTTCTCAGATCAGGGCGCGAAGGAACCCTCGTAACTTTAGATTGTAAGTCGTTCTTTTATGTTATCATCAGTCATTCATTTAAATAATATCTAGAAAAACGATATTTGACAATTCAAAAGTGCTGTAATAGACCTACTTGAATAATGATATTTTGACTTTGACTTTAAATTTACAAAAGATGGAACATGTGAAAGTGAATGCAGGGAATATGGTGAATGATGCCCTGCGCGCCATTATGAATAATAAGAGAACGTTGTGTTATAAAAGATGATGTAGTGACTAAAATTGAGAAAGGTATGCTTAGATGGTATGGGCACGTAGAGAGGATGAATGAATGGAGACTGACAAAAAGGATTTATGAGTCAAAAGTGAATGCGAAAGTTGGAAGGGGAAGACCAAGGCGAACGTTCCTGGACCAAATCCAGGACATTTAAATTAAGGGGCAAATCAAGAGTACAATTAACCGACGAACTTATATGAAAGATTTAATGAATGAAAGAAGCGAAGGAGATATGCAAGTATCGTGGCAAGTGGAAGGATGTTGTCTCTGCCTATCCCTATGGGAATGAGGCGTGATGCTATTATATGTATTTATGTAATAATCTTTTTAATGTGGAATGAAGCGAGTAAGGAACATAACGTGATGTTATCAAATTCTCATTGGTTCATGAAACGCTAGTCAATTTTCAAGTAAACAGTATTCTTGAAGATTGAAATAATGATTTTGCTATACATAATGCTAGTAAGGATACTAATATTTTAGTATTAAATTATAATAATACATCGATTGGCAGTCAAATTAATAGGTATGTATACAATTTGCAATTTCTAATATAATACATTCATTAGTTTATTGAACTCAGGAGCAGAATTTAGTTTGAGATTTTTTTTCTGTTTTGAAAGATAAGTAGAATAAATAAATATTTTGCTACTAGAGTAGGAAAACACTACAATAGGTGATTTACTAAGATTTCCTTTACAATGTTGCAATACATATTATATAAAACAGAAATCAATTGAAGTTACGTCGCTTTTATCCCTCTATTAAAGTACCCTTACAAGTACGTATTAAAGTAGCCTTACATTGCCATCATTGCTTTGGCTAGACAATCCACAGAAATCTAATTATTATTATCGTTTATGCAGTACCGTGCTATGCAAATGCTATTATAATTTGATTATGAATAATAATCAATATCCTTCGTATAATTGTATTATAAATGCAGTTTTTTTAAGTACCGCTAAATGTGCCGGTGTGTATATTATTCTCATACATTAAAAATGCTTGGGAACCAAATTCTCTAAAAATACATCTCAACTCATTGAAACGTCAAGTTAGCGTCATAGATTTATTATAGTTATTAAAAACAGCTACATTTTTAGAGGGATATAATTAACATGAAGTTGATATTTTTATATACAAATCAGTTGATTATTATCAACACAAAGGTTTAGAATAAACAATACTAAATACTTACTTATAAAATTAAAAAAATCCTTAATACTGACAAATTATATTGTAATCATTTTAGACCCAAAGGGGTATCCATCTCATGTTTGTTCAAAATGTGATTCTGCAATGCTTGTGTTGAGTTAAAGTGGCGATGGCACCAATGACAGCAAGTCGAACTCGCAGGATGTATCGCAGCCATGTGGTTAGATAAGCTCCGACCACTCGTGAAAGTTCGCTTACATATTTCACAAGAATTGTTCAAACATTCTGGATGCTTATATTTGTTGTGATTGCGAAGAGCTAGCGGTGAATCGAATATTTTACCGCATAAATTGCATGGAGACTCCCTTTTTCTGCAGCAATTTTCGTGTTTAGTCAATAATTGCGCCGTTGCAAATGTTCTGTAACAGGCTTTACATCTGTGATTATAAAGATGCATGTAACGAACATGTTTCTGCAAACTCAAAAGCGATGGATATTTTTTATCACAACACGTACATTTCACTTCAACATTATCCAAGGGATGTTTCAGCAGTTGGTGCATGTTCAGTGAGCTTGAGGTTTTATAGAGTTTGCCGCATTGCGTACACCTATGGCCGAAATCGTGTTTGTTATCGCTTAGTATGTCCTGTAATACAGCAGTCGAGGAACGTAGGTGCTCATTGATAATGTCTAAGTCCAATCTTACAACATCTATTTCCACGTTAGCTTCAACCGTTCCAATATTCATTTTTAACAAAACCTAACACTATTACGGCATTGATAGAAATATAACAAAACGTCAATGAAGAAAAAAAATATTGAACCAAAACTTTTTACTGTCAGTTAAAAAAGAGTTTGCATGAAAGCCATATATTATTTGATACGTTGCACGGTAAAAAAGAAATTTTTATTACTTACCAATCTTGTTTAATGTTTAAAATGTTTTAAATTCGTTCGCGTTAGTATTGTTTAGTTAATTGCGTGACTCACGTCGATATTAAGAGAATGAAATTTAGATTGTAACGATTTTAAACCATAATTTAAATAAATTTAAAAGTAATATAGGTTTTATACTTGAAATTTTTAAGAGCGATTCTAGTCTAGTATTGCAACGAGACATTATTTAATTAACGAGCTGTTATATTAATAAAATATTTATCTAATCTTTTTTAAATGATTAGATAAATATTGATTTATTTTTATAGGGATTAATAATTCTATGTGAAACTTAAGTAAAGCAATCGCAATTACTTTCAATTGACTGACTAAATGTCATCGTAACTATAAATAAAATTTCATAATTATAATACATTATTATACATTAAATTTAAAATATTTTTTATCGGTTTGTAGTTTGAAATAAAACTTCTGCTCTACTATATTCATGATACTAAGAAAACATTTTTTTTTAAATCAAAACAACAACCCTAGGGATTATTGTATTAATAATTCTAAACAAAATCAGCCTTTATCTTCGTACATTTGAAAATAACGATGGCAACAAAGTAAGAACTATCACATATATCATTTTAAAATGTACTGTAAATTCGAGATTAATAAATTGGTTTGGATTTCGATGCAATTAGTTGTAAAAAATTATGATTCATGATGCCTTGTCATACAGGGCCCATTCGTTCAGGGAGAGGCACTAAGATTATTTGTAAAATTATTATGTAGGTCATATTATTATATGTATATAAAATTTACATATCCAAAGTAAGAAGTATTTTGAAATTTTCATGATTTCACCCGACTTTAAAAAATTGTGTGTGTTAAACGAGGGTACGAATAAGTAAGATTTTGCTCCTTGTTCAAGAAATAAAAGTTCGTTCCTGTTCTACTCGCATGTGTCAGTCATTCAGTTTATTGGTACCGATGAAATGTGGTTGCGTGTTTTCTCTAACAACTGATTTTATATTTGATATAATTATTATTGTTACGGACATTTATTTAAAGTTAGTACTGAAGCGTGGTTAGTTTTCGAAATAAGTTTAAACACCATTGATGTTATCATTTAAAATATTTCATTAATCTAATAACATCTCATTATTTATGGTGATTTAACTTATTATGTATTTAATTTGGAATCGATTTCATATATAGTAAAACATTGATTACTTTATTATAAGATAACACAGCACACTGCACATATAATAAAGCAAAATTTATGCCAATAGACTCGATTCCAAATTTTAAAATTGGTTTTTGGAGTCTTCGTACGTATTGTGTATGTGTGGTTACGTGTATGTGTGGTTCTTTATCGCGTCGCAGTGAGATCGGCTGCGGCGCTTCGCTCTCCGCCGGGAAGGACCAACCGACGACTCACACGCAACGAGAGTCGCTATCATTCGGGTGAGTCACAACATTATAAAGAATCTATCGCTATACATAGACAGGGTGGTCATATTTGTCTGATGACATCGTTTCGTGATAGGTTTCTGTATGTATTTTGGAAGTTGGTCTCTTTGTAAACATAATAATATTTCCTTGATTTTACTTATACATTTTCTATCAATTGATCTTCTTGGCATGCATATATAATAATATCTAGTACGACTAAAAATGTTCTTCTTAGTAATTACTCATTTATCTTATAAGCTAACTTACTTCACTAATTTATGTACATAATATTACTACAATATTCATTTAAGACATATTTCATTTAACGTATTCTCTAAAATTAATACAGATTATCTAACATTTTTAAGATAGTGACATTGCAATTCAATACAATTTTACAAACACGTTTATTAGCAAGCTAAACAAGTTCACAGCTGTCCATTATACTATACTTTGTACAGGAAAACGTTTACTAAATCTAACCAGCCTTGAATTTACTATACACACACAAAAAATATTTGATATCAGTATCATATAAGGTTATGATACTGATATCAAACCTTTTATTTTTTTATGTTCTGCTTAACTTGCCAGTGTGTATATGCATATGACGTTAAAATTCATTCCATTTCACGTATTTAACATTTTGTATGTTGATAATTATAGCGAGAGTATTAAAAACAATCTTGAATCTAATTATTATATAATTATATTTGATTAACGAGCTATGTCTGAAATCTATGTGTGGTCAATGGTGTAGGGCAGTGAAAAATATGTTTTTATTATTTCAATATAAACAATAGCCACACAATTTCTTGAATTAGGCTTGCACTGTATTTAATTATTATGTAATTGTGGCATAACTTGTAAGTACAGGATAAAGTATGTCCTGATTGTTCAGAGGAGTTCATGGATATGCAAACAAAACTATATCTTACCGTTTTAGATAGAGAGTACAAAATGAATTGTTTTCTTTAGTAATTTTGCAAATATATGACTGGTATTGGTCCGTGGTAGTGAGTGGAACTGGAAAGCCAGTTCTGCGAGAGTCGACGTGTTGCGACCCCAATACGGTGAGTCAAGACCGATGCCTAATTAAAATATAGAGAATTTGTGTATTTATATTCCAAATTAAATTTATTTCTGGGCTTCTGTTACAATGCGGCACGCGCTTCGCCTGTAGTTTTGAGATTAGACTCGCTTCGCCGGTAGGATTGGGATTCGGACATCTTTGGACTGGACAACTTTAGGATTATGCAATTTTTGATGCACCTTTATGGGTCGGTAAATAGTAGAATGGCGGCGTGGTATCCAAAGAGGCAGTGTCGGCAGACCTCCTTTCCTTACTAGACACAAGGATCAGGTGCTGTTTAAATTATTAGCACGACGACGTTTCCTTGACTCAATCTCTCACTCTAATAATTGAACACAAAATGAAATGTAAGCAAAATAATAAGCTTAGCGTGGAATTAAAGCTACAGATTAAGTGAAACACAAATCTTTATATAATTTAGGTACTGATTCGCAGCATTGATTTACGTCCGCCTTTCAGAATGCCATTCTCTCCGCCACCCCTTGACCGCAAATTCCGGGCGGTACTGCACTTAGCCCTATGATAACCACCACGTATTTTAAAGTGTTTTAAAAAAATTGGATGACCAAACAAGTAAATGCGCTTAAATAGACTTGTAAAAACAATCAACCTGTACATATCTTATGTATTTCGTGTTTTTCTCACTTCTTAAAGGTTCTTAATAAACATATGACAAAGTTCAATTTTGATTACTACATTATATGTAGTTTCTGTTAACTCCCTCAGCAATCTCTATTAAGTAATTTATTTATGGACTCCAAAACTTATTTCGCTATAATAACTTTTGTCATGTAGATAGATAGAAAATACTTTATTGTACACCACACCGGAAACATGTAGATATACAATTCAAAATATAAATTTTATTATGTTTTTACCAACACTAGCTCTATTGAAAATTTAATTATTGCACAGTAGTTGCTACCTTATAATTTCTGAAACCACATACGTGTGTGAATTTCAGTTTAATTGGACGCGGAAAGTGGTTTAAATTGTAAAATTCAATTTCAATAAATGAGAACAGTTAAATCATGCAACTCAAAATTTTTCTTTATACAGTTGATGTATCAATACTAGCTCATTGATGATAAGTGATGTCGAAAATTATACTCACAAAAAAGAAATTCTTTGTGTGGATTTGTTCTATTCTGTAGGTCGGGCAAGATTGTCACGCCGGATATTGCGATGTCGTTTACTTTTACGCTGGCATTCCTTTTTTAAATTCTAGCCGAGTTATTTTACTAATATTTTAACTAGATGTTAACCTCATGGCAAATCTCGTGTATGTAATAGGAAGAATCCACGTAGATGCTTGCAATTGACACACTTTCTTAAATGTTAAATTGATATAAGTGGTTGTGATTGTATCCTTTGCTGTAGGTACTGTGTAAATGTATTAGTCGAAGTCATCTTTCCTATCTCAAGGGTGTCTTAAATTTGTATAACGTTTATAAATACTTTCACTTTTCAATTTTGCATATTTGATTTTTATATATTGAAATAATTGAGCAGATGATTTGTTTGAAATACTTAACTTTAAAAATACTATAATTTGAAACCTACCCTAGGTATATTTAGATATTGAGTAATTACACCAACATCGTCGGAAATTGAACTGGATGTGGATCTTATAACCATCACCATTTAATTCAATCTTATAACGTGACATTTTCTTTACATTAAAGAAACAAATTCCTTAAGAAAAATAAAGAAAAACTATATTTCCTAGTAAATGTAATTTTCATTTCTATCAGTAAATTTCATATATTTATAAAGGTAAACTACGCCAGTGTTGAATATTTTTTTATATTAAAAGCTTATCTTTAACTGAAGTAAAAATTTTTTTTACGGTCTGAGTTTCCCGTCGTTATATAAAGTTTCCTATAAAAATACGGATATTACGAATTGAAGATGTTAAAACTAGTAGCGTTAAAGTCAATGAAACAAATATGTAAGACAAAACATGAATAAGCAAATTTAAATAGAAGTATCTAAAATGGATGGGCAGTTTTATCAAGAAAAAATATTTTATTGTATTATATTTATAGGTACATAAAAAGTGCATACAAGGTGCAACCAATCTTGAGTTACGAACGGTTATAACGCACACACAAGCATATTTTTTTTTGAATAGCAGACTTGACATCGGTGAGTCCTAATATGAGTATTTTTTGTAAAAAATTACAATAAAATAGTACTACAGCTTAACGTTTGAGTGATTCTTCCAAGTCACATTTGTATATAGTATTGCCCGTTAAAAATTCTAAGTACGTGTTCAAATTACAGAATAAGCATCATTGTGGCCACCAAAATAAATTGCTAATCTTATATAATATCTATATTCAGTATGTTAACTAATATATTAGGTATATATTTCCGACAATGCTAAGTACGTATAACTTACAAAACTCAGCAACTCAACAAGCATCATGAAAAACTGAATATGTTTCTATTTTCTATGCATTAAGATGGAATAATCATATAATGGAATAATAAATATACGTACCGGCATATTTAGCGGAACATAAAAAAAGGTTTGATATCAGTATCATATAAGGTTGCTGGCTGGTTTATAAGTCATTTAATTTAAAAAGAAATCATTTCAAATTAAGAAAACGACTGAACATCACATTGTATGCAATTGTTTTAATTTTATTTAAATACACCTTATCTGGAGCGATCTTCGAGTATTTTTTCCCTCTGAGTGATTTAAAATTTCATCGAAATACTGTTTTTTTGTAAGCTTTTTTTAATCGCGTACCTTTTTGGAGTTGAGGACTGAATTATGCCTGACTTAGCCCTAACGGAGATTGCCAGGGCACTCGAAATGCGAAGAAATGGTCAAATCTACAGAGTGATATCCAGAGATCTTCGTCGACCAGTTTCAACTATCCATCGCAGTATCCAACGGTTCACCGGTACTTATGTGACATTATATATATATTCGGCTTCGTGTACGTAGGAACCCCCGTTGGACGGCCGTCTAAGCCCGACATGAGTTAGAAACAGTGCGGGGTATACCCCGAGTACACTCACTTGAGGTTACAACCTCAAGTGAGCGGTACGAAGAAGGTTCGAAGAAGCTGGTTTGGGTTCATTTGTGCCGGCCAAGGCTCAAAACTCGAGGTAAATCACCGTAGACACAAGTTAACTTTTGCTCAGAAACATCGACTTTGGAACGCAGACCAATGGAGTAAGATATTGATTAGTGATTAGTGCAGAATTCTCTTAAATCAAATTGACGGCAGGCAAATAATATACAGACGCAAATGAGAACGATACATTCAAACAAATTTTGAGACTACAGTTGCATACGGTGGTGGATAAATAATGGTTTGGGCGGGCATTTGTTTGGGAGCTCGCACAGACTTGGTAGTGATTGAGGGAGTCTGACTGCAGACCGCTATATCATAGAAGTTTTAGAAGAAAATGTCGTACCGTTTGCCCCATATATCGGTGACGATTTTGTTTTTATGCAGGATAATGCTCGGCCGCGTAACTCAAGCAAATCTTAATGATATGAATATCACTGTTATGGAATGGCGGCGAGATCACCAATAGAGCACGTTTGGGACTTGCTGAAAAGAAAAGTTAAATCCAGTATTGCAGCTCCTGCCAACGTGGGTGAACTGCAAATCGCCATAATTGAGGAATGGCAGAAACTATCCATGGAGGAAATACGCGATATTAATCACCATTTTTCTAATTTAATTAATTGTTATTTTAATATTAATTTTCACTTCTCCGAGTTACATAAAAAATTCAAAATGTACCATTTTTCACAAATAGCCTTTACTCACAAAATGTGTTCTTAATGAGGTCTCATTTTAATTAAAACTAATGAAACTTTTAATAACAAAAGAATAAGTAGATTTTAAAATAAAACCATATTTTTTAAAATATGGACTATTTTTGCGTTCCGCTGACTATATAATCTTATTAAAGTG
Source organism: Elymnias hypermnestra (assembly GCA_015832385.1). Taxonomy (NCBI): domain Eukaryota; kingdom Metazoa; phylum Arthropoda; class Insecta; order Lepidoptera; family Nymphalidae; genus Elymnias; species Elymnias hypermnestra. The sequence goes on from JACTOM010000015.1 coordinate 1,376,773, forward strand.
GAATTTTTAAATCTCCTATCCTTCTAAAAAAATTGTTATGAGTCGACTCTTCAATATGCTCGAATACCAATCTACCTAAAAGCTATATTTATTTATCTTGCACATACATAAGCATAGATAGTGTGTTTTGTGCTCATATTTTAAATTACAAATAAAACCCTTTTAAATCACAGGAGATTGGTGTTTTGTTTCTTTGGAAGGTACTATTGAATTTTAAAATAGAAAGCGGCAGTGTATAAATTCTCATACTTCCTTTATAAGTAAAGACTTGCTCTCAAGGGAGAGAGAGATATCGAACTCCAATCTATCACGTGCGGTTGAAGAAAAATACGGCTTTTAATATTAGAGAAGTTCCTTATAATTTTACGAAATATAAACATTTACTTGGAATCTTGGAATCATGACTATCAAATAACCAATACCAAATGAAGGCAATCAAAATGTTTTTTGTTGACTGTTAATGAATAAGATGAAATTTTTATTAGTTTTAATCGAATATAATTAATTGTTTTAAACTTAAATTTTCGTGGTTTATTAACATATTGACTATTTGAACGGGTACATATCACGATGGCGATTTTTAATTTTTTAATTTTGCCGATATTTCGACCCAGTTGCATGGATCGTGGTCACGACGATACTGCTGTGGTCGGTTGTGTCAAGCTGTCAAGGGCAGAATCTGTCTACCCTACGTCTGATTCTTTTATTTTTCACGGCACCCACATCCATTTGTCGGCATACTACACTCACAACGTCACGTTTTAATTTTGGAAAAAAAATTTGAAATATCGGCAGAATTAAAAATTTAAAAATCGCCATCGTGATATGTACCCGTTCAAATGGTCAATACGAATATAATTAATCTAGCTGTTCTTCGTAATATATTCGATTTTTGTTGTAACTGTTTTTAAAGAACCCATGAACTGTTTGTATGCTAATGCAAATACATATTGTAAGACCTCTTACATTCGCTTCGATGCTATCAGTTATTGGATTTCGCAACCCAATGTAGAGATTAAAACGCCTTATACGTTTCCTGTCAACCATTATTATTTGTTTATGCGATTGCGTACCCTGGAAATATATCCTAGTTTTCTATCTCTGTCTTTAAAGAATTTAAAAAACAATCACTGGCGTTTGTTACAAATAATGAGAGGAAACATCGTAACGCTTCTTTATGATAAAGACAAGGACGTTTTTAAAAAAACAACTAATTTTAGACTTTAAATAGATTTGCACTGCACTACTATGAGTTATTTATTAAATGGAGTACCACTGAAGGATATATTCGGATTAGTTCCTAATCGCTGGATATTGCACGGATTTAGAGCTCAGCCTCGAGCTTCGTGGGAGATTTTAAATGGAGCTATTTTAATTTGCACTAGATACGAAATCTTTATTTACGCGTAATAAATTTACTTCATCCGTGTAGAAATAAAATATAGTACTTTATTATAGAGAAAAAATTCTGTAAAATAGTTTAATATGGTTAACTATTATAAGTTTGGTGACAGTTCTCGCTTAATGAGATAGTTCCGTTAAATTGCAGGTGGATCCAGTTAAGTAAATGATATTTACTCTTGCTGTAAGTAGTATTTACTCTTGCTGGTATACTAAACCACGGATGGTTTAGTTTCCAGTAGGACAAATGTAGGAGATTGATTTTTCTGATTTCTAGAATTGCTGAGAAACTTTGATTTTATTTAAATTTCATTCCTCGAAAGAGCTGTCATCAAGCTTTCCTGCCTTCCAGGGCATTGTGTAGAAGCCATTGAGACATGGCAGAATTATTGTTTTGATATAGTTTCTCCATCACTTAAAATCGATGTGTAATTCATATACAGCACCAAAACTTAAAATGAGCATTTCATATAAATGTTAATGTTTTCAAAGCATTTTTGGTTTGTAAACCCAGTATTATATCAATTTAATTTTTGAGTTTATTATTCTTTGCAGTAAAATCTTCTAACATTGTACCCATGTATTAATGCTATTTTAAGGCTTTGTAAGTATATACGTAGATAAGCTTAGAATTCGCATACCCTCTGTCTTGTTACTATTTAAAAGGGTTTGTTAACGAAGGGGCGATGATAAGAATTACGTCGATAAAAGACGCGTATCTTGTTATGTGAGATAATGTGTTATCTGTAAACTATTTCATTTAAAGTTTTCTGATAATCAAAGATCTTTTTATATTAGCTATTATACATAATAATAAAAATATACAATTATACAAATACATTTAGTTCCCTACTACTGTAAATATTTCCAAAAACTAATTCGCATTAATCAGTCAGTCAGAATTATTCCCGTCTTGATACATGTCAAACTAATTTATTAACTACTATGTATATTAAAGCTATATCTACATGAAAAATCGAACAAAAGTAATTACAAAAATAATATTTAGGGGCGGACCGTAATGCCTACACCGGAGCTCAATCAACTTTGAAATACAACGTCTCAGAATAGTTCATTGAAACTAATAAGAATACTTAGCTATATTTCACTACACGCATTAACAAATTGAATCAATTTGCCGTTTATATTCTAATTCTAAGAATTGTAATGTGTGACGTTGGGTAGATTGCTTGCAAGTTTATACACCAATTGCCGAAACAAATTATAAGTGTGTCTTGGGGCAATTGTTTTGGCGAAGTTTGTCGATTTTGTTTAACAAAAATGCATTCACGCTGCATGACTCAAATCCCCCAAAAATAATTTGAACGATTTACGCAAAAAGTAGTATGAAGCAGGAGTCGGCTCTATCAATGCCCCCCATATATTTGTCGTCGTTAATAACAAAGTGGGTTTATTCACTTCCTAAAAATGTCCTCAACTATTCATCCAATCCTTCATCTTTATCACTAGAAGTAAACTCTAACCTATGTGGCACAGTATCGCTGTCGCTGCTGCTTATACTGGGCAAAGGTATTGACCGGTTTCTTTTGATAACTATAATGTCACTACCACTAAAATCACTTCCTGCAGCTTCGCTATTGTCTTCGTCACTACTTTCATTGAACTCAAGTTCTCGAAAATATTTGTCCATATAAAATTCGTCGTCACTGCTCTCAAACTCATTCCAATATTGCCTTGTCAAGGTCGCTAAGGCATTGCTTAGCCATTTATTTTATTGAATTTATTTAGTATATATAAAGTCGAACTACTATAATGCTTTATTTATTTATTCACTTTATTGCACGTTTATTATAACAATATACAATAAAATAATCATACAAACTAATATCTACATATAAATACATACATTACAATAAATATATAAATAAACTAATATACATAATATTATAACATACATAGATTTACAAAATGTGAAAATGGTAATATGAAAGGGGAGACATGTAAACAAAATGCTTTTAGACTTTATTTAGTTATCTGTCAACTTGTTGGTTTTCTGGTAGTAACTTTAAATGTTGTTTCTTTTTTCCAGGTAATATATGTGATTAATTAATATTGTTTTTGTAAATGTAGTGTATAATATAAACATAAATTTACTCTTTCCCAGAGCAACACAATTTTGTTTTAAGTTTAACGTTATCCACAATAATTATAAAATAACACATTATATACATAAATATACCAGTTAGCTCCGGGGTCTGTTTAGTTTGGTTACTACTTATGTAAACCAGATTATATAAACCCCACTGCTAATTTATCCACTCGATAACAGATATACACATTCCCCCAAAAGATAAAATTTGAGATATTTGGTGCCGATGCGGCGATATACAAGCGTAACGATAAAACGAGTGATGTCCCTTGTAAGGGCATACTCGTATACGAGCGCAACGGTAAAATGACTGATGTCCCCCGTACATAAGTCAAGTCGAAGTGATTTTCTTTAATTTCTATTGTTCAATAATTAATGACGAACTGTAGTATTATCGTTAAAAAAACTTGCAAACTTTTCATTTCCACCTTCAATTAATATGAATATGAAAGCGGCAGCCAAATTTATAATTACGAGCAAGTTCGAAGGAAAGTTGAACTTCGCCTTTAGGTGACCTTGTTTACAAAAGTAATGATTATATAACAATAAATTTTAATAATACAAAGTGAGCACAGCATGTTACCTTTCGCCACTTCGATCTATCAGTTGTCATTTCTACATTCACACACCTTACACATATACCCCCTTTTACACAGTTCATCCACACTTTTTTTGGTTGCCCTCTCCCGGCCCTGCCCTTTACCATCATATTTAGGGCCCTCTTGCATACATGGCTCCCCTCCCTTCTCATGACGTGTCCAGGATAGCCTTCTATTTCTTAACTTCTCGATCACTGGTGTTACTTTCATACTTCCTCTAATATACTCATTCCTTATCTTGTCTAATTTTTTTACTCCACACATCCATCTCAACATTCGCATTTCCGCTGCATGCAGTTTCCTTTCATCCTCCCCTTTGGTGGTCCAGCACTCTGATCCATACAGGAAGACAGGGCTTATAAATTTCCCCTTTAAAAACGTATAAACAATATTTTTTTAAACTTTTATACCTTACTATATACATTCACTTAAATTATTCTCGAATTATTTTTAATTCCACTTTTAAGAGAAAATGCGAGCATCGTTTTGTTCCCAACAATAATAACAAAATCTGGATCGATCAGGGTTAGAGCCGTAAAGACGCAGTGTAATATACCAACATATGCTTCAGTCTCACTATCGTGCAGGCAATTGACTGAAGATTCAGATACTAGAGTGATAAAAGGCAGGCATTGCTTCAGATTGTTGGTGACCATTTTAACCAAAAATGCAATGCAGCTTCACTAGTTCAAATATAATGTCGGCCTAATTTCTTGGTAAAAAGGAATTACGTAAATCACGTGAATATCATATTTGCTTGACGATTAAATATTTGTAACAAAAATAACATTTTAAATCAAACAGAACCTTTTCTTTTTTAACATTGGACTTTATTTCACGCTTCAAAGTAACAACAATAGGCCTGGCAACGACTCCGACGGTGCACCGTCGCCAGCGGTTAGGTTTTTAATTGGACAGCATGGCGCCGGTCAATGAGTGAGCGTTCATATATTTGCGCTTAAGCACAAGAGGCTGGGGTAGCTACTGTTTTAAAACTAATGAATTTACTTTTACCCAGTAATGAAAGACGAAAGTAAACTGTTTTTTTGTTCTATAGAGTCAAATTCAAAGTATAATATTTATAGTGCATAACTGTCCTAGTGTGTCCTGTAACCTATCTTCATAAAAGTAATAACTGTAAAAATAAATTTTATATAAATAAAATTTCCATTGATCTTCCATTCCATTCCATTATTCAATATATTTTGTCAACAAACTAACCTTCCGTGACAATTATTGCTATTTTTGCTCTAAGAAAAAATCAAAACAATTTGCGATCTATTATATCTTTAAATATTTTTATAAAGTACACGACGACTGTATCCATTATTATATCTTTCGATTTATATAATTTGATAACATTATATTAATGAATATATATATTTAGGTACTTCATTAAAACAGAAACCATAACATAAATCTAAAGTTTATCACGAAGGTAATAAATACCATTGAAATTATAAATAGTCGAAATTTCACAAAGTGAACGTAAAAGCAATCTCCTAGGGCAAAAAGATTTATAAGTCGTGTGCCAGACTTAGAGGGTTTCATCTTTTACAAAGGGTACTCGTTGCTAACCTCGGGGGATATTTCTTACACTTGTTAGGATTTTACTTTTGTAGTATCTCTGATTAGGGTGGTACTTTTAATTTCTGAGTTGTTTGTAAGTCTTGTTAAACATTAGCTGTATTTTTAAAATTCCTACTATTAATTCACACTCGCCCTATGTATACTCGTAGATCTTGTTCAAATGTTCAATTTATTTTCTCATTTATTGAAGCTGAGGTAAAAGGTTTCTTTCTATGTAATCTATATATATAGATATAAATATATATATAGATATATATATATATATATATTTATATCTATATATATATAGATTATATATAATGATTCTTTGTAATATGTACTAGATAATTAAGATTTAATATTATTTTTATGTAACTGGATCACCCGTATCCAGTTGAGAGTTTGCATGTATAAAATGTGTTATATTTTTTTTTATCTGGTAATCATATTTCGCATACGGTAATATATTAAATTAAATCTGTTACCATTTAAATGAGTATACATATCACAAATTTACTTATCAATCTACTTCATCCTATGTTTCAAGCCAAGTTCGTAATAAGCATTCAGTAGGTAATAACACAATTCTTCTTCTTAGTCGCATCACTCCTGGTTCCATTCCAGCGTTTTCGGTAATAGAGCCGCCAGTACCCGCCGCACGACTTCCCGCCACCTTTGCCTCGTCGTCGTCGTCTCAACCGATGGATGTCCATTGCTAGACAATGGTCTCTCTTAATGAATACCAATGGGCCCGATCTTGCGCCGCTTGTATCCAGCGGCTGCCAGCGACCCGCTTGATGTCATCGGTTCACCTGGTGGGGGTCTCAGGTTTTGGTGCGAGGCCGCCACTCTACACCTATACCACTCTACACCATGGCCTGCTGCGTTAATCGGGCACATTCATGTAATGGAGCGTCCACCGCAGCTTTCACTTAATCCGTCCATCGCATTGGAGATCTCCCCCGAGGTCTTGTGCCTGCGACTTTCCCCATACAACAAGTCGTTATATAGAGTAATTTCCACACCGATTAACATGCTCAAAGAATTTCAGTATCCGACCCAAGGTAAAGGCGCTCTTTGATGCCAAGCTCACCGAGAATCGAAACGTTTGTTCGGAATTCAGTCCATGAGATTTCGAGTATCTTCCTCCAACACCAAATCTCCAGAACGTCTACGTCTTGTCGGTTTCGGTTTTTCGAAGGGTCCATGATTCAGCGGCTTACAGGAATATGGGAAATGCCAACGATTTAACGAGCTTGATCTTCGTAGCTTTTGTGTTATTTCGTTTATGATAACACAATTATGGAAAGCTATTTAAGATCAATGCAAACCGGATATCCTGGCGTTCGTTACTGACAACAATCCTGATAAAAATTAATGTAAACATTTTTCCTTTTTTATAGAAAATCGACCACTTATTCGTCACTATATCTCTGAAACAACTCGTCCGAATGCGACTCTTAGCGACGCTTACTAGTAACGGCTGACTCAATATTCTTTTGAAACGCGGGCGTCGCCGCGTGAAATAGGTCGTATACTTATATACATACATACATATGTTAGCAATCATATTCATATCATACATATATTATTATATTTGTTGGATTGCTATTAAATTACTATATTTTTTTTATTATGAGGTCTTTGTAATTAAATATAATAAATAAAAATCTTCATATTTATAAAATAAACTGTTTTAATTGCAAAACTACGGTTACAAATTATTTACAATGATTATCATACGACGAAACAGAAAACTTACTATCAGACGTAAGATAATAAAATATTTGTTAAAATTAATTAAAATTATTATTATATATTATATAATAATTAAATATTACCCAAAAAAGCGGCAAACAATCCCATGCACATGCAGTCACTCGCACACATCCACACACATAGGAGCCGATCAAATATTACGTAAGCAGATTTGAGACAGTTATTTACCCCCACATCCCCCTTGTCAGCAAAAGTAAGCAAAGCTTTTGCCCTCTCTCCCTGCTTACGTAAACATTTTTCAATTATAAATGTATTTTTTTATATTATAATTTTAAAAATACGAAAATAGATTCAGGATAGAGATTATACTGATACAGTATTCAACATTGAGAAAGGGATAAAAATATTATAGTGTTACGAAAATAACAAATTTATTTCATTTTTTTGTAAAAAAGTAAATAACTACCGATGACGTAATCATCATTTAGACTCCCCTACCCCTCGTGTCATCCAAAATAAGCAAAACAGACTCTCCCCACCCCCCATAGTATCACATAATACTTAAATGGCCCGTATGCACATACAAAAAGGCACGCACGCACGCCTGCCGACACACATACACACCCCATCACATTAACATAATCAGACACATAGACTTCAGTTTTGGTTGATGTTCTTAACTTATTTACTGTAACCAACACACTAAGTATTTGTTATTATATAGTACAATAGTTTGTAAAAGTTGGAAGGCGACTGATGCCTATAGTACAGGGTAACCTAGTTTAGGCATCAGTGACCAACCAATCTTATTTGTATCGGTATATTAAGAAATATTGTATTGATCCATTATTGTTTCATATAAGTTGTTTAATAATATAAGAATTATTATATTAATTATATCAGTAAAACGTTTACAAGTGCTACTTCGGTTTAATGCTATTCCGGAAATTGCCTCAAGTTAATTACAACTTCCCTTTGAAGTCGTCGTTCTCAGTTTTATCAACATTATCTATTAGTATTAGACAATTATTGTGTTTTAATACATTCTATTTGTAGCTCGAGAAGAGTAAAGTGTAGGATATAATAACGAAGTAGCGGAGAATAATATAACTTATCCTATCAAATTAGTTAACGACCCTCAAACACACATACACTCTTCTGGACACATCTATTGGCCCACCTTAGAGTTTAAGTTTCGATGGCCCCTACCGAAATACTATTGCTAGATTGAACAAAAACTATTGATGCAGTTTTAAACCTGCTACTTTTTACCATCTTTTTCGATCGTAACGTTTTAAATTTGAATTCAGAATACCACACGACATGGAGCTACGCCTAACGAGTCGGGTATGCGCCTTGATGAAGGCACTTGATTATTGAATAAAAAACATGTTCAATTTAATAAAGGTTTAATTTAATAACGCGTGTTGCCTCCATAGGCTTCTACCACAGCTCTCATACGATTAGGCATAGAGTTTATCAACCGCTCTATGAAATTTTGGGGGATCATCTCCCATTCCTCTTCTATGGCAGTTTTCAACTCCTGCATCGTCTGGGCAACTGGCTGACGAGCCCTAACAAGTCTTTTTAGCTCGTCCCACATGTGCTCAATGGGGTTCATGTCTGGGCTTCTGGCTGGCCAGTCCATAACTGTGATGTTCACACCCCGAAGATATTCCCTGACGATGCCGGCCGTATGGGCTCTTGCATTATCATGCATAAAAAGGAAATTTGGGCCCACATAGTCCGCGTATGGCATCACGTGAGGTTCTAAGCACTCACGAATGTACCTTTCAGCATTTAATGTTGGCAGCCGTGGTCCCGTAACAATCTCAAGTTGAGTTTTACCGCTCGCGGATATACCGCCCCAGACAGTCCATGAGCCACCGCCATAAGCAACCCTCTCTTCAAAGCAGCATTGTGCAAAACGCTCCCCCTTACGTCGGTAGACCTTCTTCCTTCCATCATTGCCATGTAACACAATTTTAGACTCATCAGAAAAGAGTACACGGCTCCAATGCTGCTGAGTCCAATTTAAATGAGTGCGCGCGAAATGAAGGCGCGCTGTTCGATGGGCTCGCGTTAGTTTGGGGCCATTAGCTGGCTTGTGTGGTACCATATCGCGTTCTTTTAACCTTCTCCGAACTGTTCGAGCGCTCACAGATACTCCGTGGAAGTCGCGAAGTTGGTTTTGTATCTCAATGGAGGTAAGGTGACGATTTCTCAAGCTGGTCGTCACGATGAATCGATCCTGCCTTTCAGTTGTGACCCGAGATCGTGGCCTTCCTTGGCGACGAACAAAGCCGCCAGTCTCTAGGTACCGCGAATAAACATTTCGGACCGCAGATCGACTTAAATTAAGTTGAACACTCACATTTCGTTGGCTGTGTCCCGCCTGGATAAGTGCCACAGCTTGGGCGGCGACTTCAGGCGAAGTATCCATTGATTATTGATAGAACCTTACCTTAATGGTAAGAATAAGTAATGTTTGTTGCAAAACCAATGAGAAAAATCACACTTTCAAGAATTAAATCCGAGTAAACCAATAAAATCAAGTTTTTTTTAGTATTCGATTGTTTGTTAACAACGAACAGGCTCCAAATTGTCTTTTGTTTCTTTAAATTCTGTGTTTCAAATTTAAAAAAAAGACTATTGAATAAAATTATGAATGTGCCAGGTTCAAAACTGCATAAACACTTTTTGCTCGACCTAATATAAAATTTTAGCGAGGACCAAACGAAGCTGAAAATGCAAGGTGGGCCAATAGATGTGTCCAGAAGTATATAATACAATTACCTTAAAAAGGTTAAAGTTTACATACGATAAAACTCATTTCATTTTACATATTTCTACAGTGAGTAACGACTATTATAATCGACTTTATTAATAGCGTCTTTGTACACGGTACACGTTAACGTGTGTATTGTTTGGAAGCGACCCACGCCATTTTCACAATAGCGGTGTCTAAAGCTCGTAGCTGGGACATTCTTGTTATCATAGTATCTGTCATTTCGCTTCATCCATTAGCGCACTGACTAGACACAGCTTAGCGACTGAAGCCTCAAGTGTTACGGCGTCAAATATCAGAGCCTTTTAACACTTCCTCTCATGCTCCTTCACATACATTTAGACAGGGTGCATGGCGATTGAATTACTAACATTCGTATTAGCAATAAAATGAATAACAAATTATATGAAAGGAAAATTAAGATTATATCCTACGCCATTTAACCCGAAGAAACAATATTTACATCGTTTCATAAAATACAAGTAAAAAAAATTATTTGAATATAAGGCGACATTTTTTTTATTTTTGATTGAATATATGAATAAGATTTATTGCAGTAGATGTATTTGGACAGTTTAAGCTAATATTGGGAATTGAAAAAACTCCTTATAAATAGTCAGATTAATTTTTTTAGTAAAACCTTAACGTAAGTGCAGACCGTGTATATACACTTGTAATAATAAAAATAATACAAATTAACTTCTATTTTATTACTATCATAATTAAAATGTTAAAATATTTCTGTTGTTACGGATCGTCGGTAATTTATTTTCAATTTTAAATGCCGTCTATGTAAAACTAGGATACACATGCATCAAATATTCTGCATAGTAATGACCTTATAATGGTTTCTCGCTTGGTATAAACGAGATGTTTAAAAATATTATTGAATTTCAACATATAGTATTAAAGGTGCTTTTACTACTGTATTTTATTATGTCGTCTATTAAATTTTTTTGAGAGTTATGCCATTTTCGCGACAATTTTTCTATGCAATTCATATTATATATATATATATCTACTGAAAATTATACAGGCAACACTAGTACATCGATACATTATTTACCGTAAGAAAGTAAGTATAACTGATAATATATAAATTATTCTGAAATGAAATTGAATGATTTATCTTTATTTTTATTTATATAATTTAGGTATATATATTCGCCCATGACTTGAACATCTATGTGCTAGATATTTTAGTATTGGCATGCTAAACGAATTTTATTAATTTGACACCATTTCTGTAAACTGGCTTGCTGCGTTACGTAAATAATTAAGCATGTTTTTCCACATGCATGTCTGATTATTCCAGTTGGTTCTGATAAACAACGAACAAAATAATACTAGTATTAATAAAATTATACTCTATATAAAAAATACAGCTACTACAATTTTTAATAATGCTTAATTTACTTTATTACTTCACTGTAAAAGGTTATCATAGGTAATACATGCACCTATATTTGTAAATGAATTAGTCCAATTGTTTCTTTGAAATAATTTCATACTACCATAGTAGGACTTTAATGATGTTAAAAGCATGATTGGCGTGACCGTAAAAAGTATATTGCATGGTATGGTATATTTTATCACAATCTACGTTTTTAGCTTTATATTCTTGTATAGGTGTATATTTGCAAGCTTGGACTACGTAATATCTTATATTTCCCATTCGTTAAACGTTATATCAAATTCAAATGAAATTGGTAAAAAAAATTAGGTGAGATTATTCCTTAAAATGTGAATTAGCCACCAAATTGTGTTATTCTAAAAAATATTAAAAAACAATTTTAAACTTTACTAACTTTAAATAACTTATATGAGTATGAAAAAAGCATTTTAATAAATATCGGCACGGACAGGTCTTTTAATATTATTTAGAAATTAGGCTCCAGTACAATGAATATCTTCTAATAAAACAAGCTTCCAAACGGAATTTTGAAGTTTTAACGAATAGCATTTTTTTATAAATGTGCTGATGATTATATTATATGCATATTTTTTATTTACGTGATGTGAAAATTTAACACCTTATTTAGCAATATTCTTCTGCATTTTTTTTTTTAGTTTTAAGTATATCACTATTATATTTAAGTATAGCAATAGAATTTCTTTAACGATACATCTGGAGGTAATTAATTCAGGCTTTCCTTATAAGGACGCACTTTGAGACAAGCCATTTGTGGCTTACTATATAAGACTAAAAATATCGTTACATATACAATTTTCACAAAATAATTGCTATTGGAAATGCTTAATGTTGAAAAGTTTAAAGTATATTGCATTGTTTCTTTTTACTCTCGGCATGTCTTAACTTAGCATTTCGCACTTTAATTTATTATCGGTTACTTATACTGGGTGTATCGTACGGAAGTTAATAAAATAGTGACTTAATTCTTCTTTCTTAATCGTAAATAAATTTGCAGAAGTAAGACAGGAGGCAGTGCAACAGGCGCTTGCAGAAATGCAGAACAGACCTAAGCCATCACTGCCTATGCCATCTAAACGAACATCAATGATGGCCAAGAGCCCAGATAGGGAAAGGCATGATCTTTGTAAGTTATTCTTTTATGCAAAATACGCAGTCATTTCGTGATTATGTGAATGTCAATATTCGTTCGTTACACAAAATCACTTAGAGAATTCTTTGGATGTTAAGTTTTATTTACTTCGTTCATTCACAAAATTCTGGATAAGCAACGCCTATTTGCTAAATCATCTCAATTTTATAATGCCCGATTATGTTTTTGATGACGTGTAAATAAGGATGTTAATAAATGATTAAGTTTAGGCTTTGAAGTTCAAGTCTTTTATTTTCAATCTAAGAATTTTTATTTATATAAGACGTTAAAGGTCACTTGAAAACGCAATATTACTTAATACAGCCTCAAGTTCGGACGAAGATTCCTGTGCTGGTGACACAGAGCTACCGCCGCCTCCCGAACTTGGTTCGCCACCAGCTCGTCGTCCTGCTGCTCCTCATCCACGCGCATATCCACATCCCCTACCGCAACTTCACCACCAGAGGGAAAAGAAACACGTGCCGAGAGAAAAAACAGAAATAGATTTATCCGAAATCACACATTTACCTGCATGTAAGTGAATTTAGTCTTAGTAACATAAAAAGTTCTTTAATAGCTTATGCCTCACATTTTAAGAATAATTTTTTTGTTCCTGAAAAATCTAAATTAATTGAAAGTTAATGAATGCGTAGTTGTCATCGTTTCGTTGCAAAGATGTGTAGTGTGCAAAGTCAAATCTCGTTATGTACGTAATTCAAAAATTTGTCTTCTGTTGTTGGTAATACTAAAAAATATCTTGAACTTATTATATAATAAATGTGGATGATTCTATTTTACTACTCAACGTTAGTGAAAGTTTTGCTTTATTCTGGCTAACAGTTTACTGCTAAAGTTACGATGCCGAGATATTTCATATATCTAACAAAAACTTTTACTAAATACCTGTCTTACCTCCACTGGGGTGCCTTAAACCTGGTAGCGCATTAAATCTTATACAGATGACAATAAAGTAATAATAAACAGTGATGCCATTTAATTGTTTCATATAGTACGTGCTCGTAAATAACATAAAATCGTGAAACTCTAGTTGGGATTAAAGGAATTAAAACCTATTTAAAATTTATTTTTAATTATTCAAATTGATAACAAAATATCCCATCGAAAAATGATAATAGTAGCACAATTTGAATACAATGACCTAATGACCACTATATTTGTATTGCAGTGTAAACTAGTCTTATAAATAAATTTTCATTGCTCGCCATTTTATTGCTTAAGGTGGCATTTCGACACAAAATATCACGTTTTATTATCCCCATAATAACATCAAAACCGATATAATATGATATCGGGTTTGATGAATATTGTACCTTTCTTATCAAATAGTTGAGTAATTGTCTTTTATATTTGCACAGGTAAGGTAAAGAAGGGCACCACCTTATTATCACTTGCGGTTGTTATACGATACAAACTGATTGTGATGCCAATCGCACATTAACTATAGGACCTACTCGTGTATCTACATAAGCGCGGATTATAAATTAATTAAGTCAGCTTGTTTGAAAAGCATTTAACATGCGAAGTATCGTATTTGTAACTGTAAAATACCACCACCATATTTCTGTTCTGGAAACCGTCTTTTTCATGTATGAATTACTTATTTTAGTTTACAGAATATTTATAAAGGTAGATTTGAATATTTAATTGAAAATAATGTATATAATATATAACGTATAACTAACACGACAATACAAGATTAATTTGATGAGTTTATTTTTTTTTCGTTTTTGTCGTACTTAAATTGAAATCTCCATTATTATATTTATATTATTATATTATACTTATATTAATACTTTATTCCAAAATCTTTTTATTGTATCTAAATATACAATACTAAATTACAAAATTAAGTTTGACTTTTAATAACAAACTAAGCGTTTAACGCTGTCAGAATCTCATTATCTCATCCTCTTTAGTTAAGATTTCAGTTACCAGAGTTATCTTCTTTGTAGCGCATTACCAAGAGATTTGTTAGAAAGCCATGGAAATATTTCTTTGTGCATTTTTTAAAGTAAATTGCTTTTTACAAAAGAAAAATACTGATTTTAAATTGCTGCAAAAGATTAGCTAAGATTACCTACTAAGACATAGAGGATTAAAATCAATTACAGTCATTGCAACCCGGTTTAGATTTTGTAATTATCCGCTTCCAACGTCATTTATCGAAAAAAAACACAATGAACGTGTTCCCAAACCTAATAAAATTTTTGAACATAAATAATTTTTGTTTTAATATTTTTACTTTTATTAGCTATTGTATCAGTTCAATATTTAATAATATGGAAAAAATGGATACTTTTTCTACAACATTAATTAAAGTGATACTAATGTGGGCAGGGTGTTAAAAAAACGAACGAAATAATCTCTAAGTTCAAAGCTGCAATCAGAAAGCGGTCCTCAAATTTTGTATACTCAACTACCTCTGGCGCCTGTACGTTTAAATGATTAGCATTTTCTTAATTGTTTTACCAAAACTAAATAAAGTATCTCTATATTACTAAGCTTAGGTGCAAGCTTAGGTGCAGTTCTTACGTTATATATTTATCAAGAGGTCAAATTATGACGTGTATAATGTTGTGTGTATCTTGTTTATCGTTTTATTGTTACACATTGCCTTTATGAGTTATAATTATCTATATAAATGATATAATAGCAATATTGTAACTTTATGTCCATCGGCCCAAAATAAATTAATAATTTCCTGATAATAAAAAAAACATGATCTCAAATATATTTTAGATTAATTGAGACCGTGCTGATCGCTTACATCTTCGATAAGCCTTTATCGATAAATCCGTCTCACAATAACGTTAGCACTGCTCCTAAAGTGAGTAATTATCACTTGCGGTTGTAATGAAAGACAACAATTGTGATATTAATTACAGAAAAGCACTCGTAAAGTTTTGTATAAGTTAATTGTACAAATGTAGAAGTCATAATTTGTGTTCAACAAAATATATTTTTTTCTACTGCTTATTCTAAAGAAGGACTTCTAAGATAATATTAGACTTTCAATGTCAGTTGGTTTAGAGTATTCAATCTTGCAGTCAAATTAAGTTCAGAATCACTGGTTAGATTCAAACCATTGCTTTCTTATGTAGGTCACAGAAGTTACCAAACAATAAGCAACATCTATATGCGCACTCCAAGAGAACATAAAATTTATTAACATTGTTTGAAACTCTGATAATTGCAATGTACGCTTTGTGATTCCATATATTATCTATTACTCGCTTGCTAGCTTACATTAAGTTTATATTTAGTCCGATTAGTTGGTTTTAGATAATAATATTTTGCCTATCCATAGTGCGTTGACGGGAGAATAGTTGTTCGAATGAAGATATTAAAGAATCCAGATGGATACAGACGGGGCAGCAGCGCTGAATTGTGGATTCGGAATGTACATTTGTCCGCAACTTAAGAATTCATTAAATTTCTATTCATATTTAATTCTTATCTACAAAACTTTATTTCTAAGAAGTAATAATCAAGCATTTTCCTTTTTTTGTCGTACAAACACTTAATTAAGCTCCATTAAAAGAAGAAATAATATTTGCTTCTTTGTTTAAAAAAGTTAATAGAATGTACAATATATTATTAACAAGGTGTCGTTGATTTTTTTTGTTGCGTGAGTTTGAAGTATTAATGTTAATCGCTTTTGGCCAGTCAATAGTATATTCGTTTATCTTCATATGTTGACTAAAGAAAGGAAAGTGGGCGTAATAGTTACGGCAAATATTGTTTTAATAGATGTTCAACCTGATGTAACACACACGACCTCGGGGGCACGTCGTAGTGGTGCTCATATTGCAGATCGAGTACAATGTTACGCGCAACCAGAGGACACAGGCACTGGTACCGGCAGATGGAAGGTTAGAAGTTAATTTAGATATGAGACCTGGACTGACGATCCTTATCACACAATAAATTGCTGTTTTAAAAGCTTTTTATAGTTACATTGGTATTGTAGATGTTGTTTTATCTTTTTAAAACTACAATCCTACCTCAAATACGAGTATGTTCCTTCATGCAAGTTAGTGCAGAAGTATCAGTTGATTGCCTCTTACTGAACCAATATGTTACGTCTTTACGTGTTATCGTTACTTACCATCAGTGGGTAACAGAGTGATCAATAATAAAACATTGATTTTCATTCCGAAATCGCTTTCGGCACAGCAATTTCCAAGCGTATAAATATTGAGTCCAAGCGAAGGGTTCACTAGTTTTTAAATTTTTTGTTTATTTCTTACTTGAATAAATTTTAAAGCAGCCCTGCTTCTAGTTTTGTAAGGTAAGGCCGCTTCTGTTTTCTTGTGACACTCACTCGATCTTATAATGTAGAGACGTATATGAATTATTCATTTCAGTGGCCCGAGCCTCGCATCCACTTTGCCTAGTCTCACTTACTCACATACTCACATACACAAGAGTGACAAGAGCGTTCATGACAGAGCATTTTATTATTCAAAATCAGAAACATATGCATATAATATGCATTGTAAATCTCTTTGATGGCCTCGTTGACGTAGTGGTGCGAGTACTAGCTTCCCTAATAAAAATCCTGAGTTTGATTCCCGGCAATAGAAAATAATATTTTATAATTTATCTAGCCATGGAATTTTGAGAGATTTGTCCCGTGGGTTACAATCCTATTAGCAAAACGTACCGCCAGGCAAAAAATTGGGTTCCGGTGCGATGCGTATAAATCATTAAGAGATAAATTTTCTGTAAACAAGCTTCTATTTTATAGTGTACTTGTCACCATCAAAAAAATCTAATATATAAAATTCTAGTGTCACAATGTTCGTTCCCATACTCCTCCGAAACGGCTTGACCGATTCTGCTGAAATTTTTTTATCCGTATTCAGTAAGTCTGAGAATCGGCTACTATCTATTTTTCAAACCTCTAAATGTTAAGGGTGATCTAAACCAAAATTTGATTTTTTAATTTTTTTGACTCCCAATTTATATTACTATTCAATTTTATAGATCACTGAGCAATATTTACGATGGCTAGTAGTGATAAATTTTATAGCAATAAAGTGCAAAAAAACATTTTCCACAATTTACAAATTCTGATAACATTTGAAAATTTCATTTCACAGTCAACTACACAGAAGTAATATTGAGTTTTGATCGAAAGTGATTGTGTAAATTTAGGATTACAATTTCCGCAATGTCCAATTCAATACAACAGTCAAAAGATCCTATTACGCGGAAAATTGGAAATTTACAATTTTCCCAGAAAACATTGACTTACCGAGTAGTTCAACCATTTTTCAAACATTGATTTGATTTTTTATTACGTATTAATTATAAAGGATAATACAAATTAAGATAGTGTCATGTAATTCGAGCTTTTACACAACATCGAACCAGAATGCAAATATTTATTATATGGCAGAGGTAATCGAAATCTTCGCGAAAAATTACCCAACTACAGAAGTCATTGAAACACAACGAATTAAAAGCTTAAAACTCCTAAATACATTATTTTAATTTGAGTGTTGTTTTGAATTACTAAACCTACTCTTTAAGAACCATTAAAATGAAATAGTGATTAAACTGTTATTGAATGTTTCATTTATCTTTACTTTTGAAAAACAATTTCTTTCTAGTATTAAAACCATATTCAAATTTGTAGTATACACTTGTTCGGCTACAACAGTAGTCCTCGAAAATAGGCTTATCAGTGAGATTTGTCAAAATTGTTTTAGGTTAATCTTAATAATATTATGCTTCGTGTTGTCACCTTTGTTGCAATATATTTCAAATCTACAGGTATCAGCTAAAATACAACAGCTTTTGAATACTTTAAAGAGACCTAAACGCAGACCGTTACCTGAATTCTATGAAGATGACGACATAGAATTGGAGATTGCAGCTAATCCAAAAGATCCAAATGCACCAAAACCGGAAGGCGGGACCATGACACCAGCTGTGGGAGAACAGCTCGTTGTACCCGCAGGCCTACCAAGGAATCTAGAAGCAGCCCTTCAAAGATATGGAACCGCGTCATTTAAAGCAAATGTCGCAACTGTACTGGACCCTAATGGAAAATTTAGTAATTCTCTTACATACGGTAAGATACTTTTGCTAAAATCAAAACACACACTGTTGTTTTTTTTTTCGTGGATATTTATTAGAACGCACGTATATTATACATATACAATATATACAATCAGATCAAAATTACTTTAATACCGTTGAAGTTAACACATAACGTTAATACAGTTATCACAAATATTAACTTATTAAATTTATTTTCGAAAATTGTAATGTGCCATCAATTTAACGTTCACGTAAGAGGTATTATAGGTTTCTTTCCAAGAAGTTCGTACTAGTTAAATAGGAATTAAGCGTAGGAAATGAGAGGAATTCGGAGAGAAGAGCCGCCCTGTGGCCATATCGCTGACGGGAGTGCGGACGTATTCCGATCCCGTGATTTTGTCGGGTTTTAGCCGGTAAAGGTCCGGCATAACCCGCAGTGCCTTTCTCCCGTAGCGATGAGGGAATCTAAGAGAATTTTTCGGTGGATAAAAGAATTGCCGTTAGAATAGTTATTTATTTCCTTTAAAAAATTGAATTACAGTTTAAATTTTCTATGTAAGAATTAATTCGCAATTAATTCTTAATTAGACGTTCCAAGCTACCAAATAACACCCCTTTCTTTAACTATGTAATTGCTACAATACTTGTTTTACCTCGTTCACTACTTTTGTAGTCGGCTACACCCACTTTAATTAATTTCCTGAACTTTGAAGATTACGCTTGTAGGCGGAAATCTAAGAGGACGAACGGAAGTTGACGCAAATTGCGATTGCTCTCGAAGTAGACATACGAGAAATTTTTACGTTTAGTTATAATTTTTTATCAGCTTTTGTAATCTGTGAACTTGCAGGAACTCTTAATTGCCTACAATCGATATAACTGAATATGAACATGCGTTTTATGGTTATTAAAGGTTTTATATCTGTAAATAACAATTGAACAAAAATCTATGCCAATTGTTTAGCAGCAGCAGTAATAAGCGGTATATTTTTTATTGGTTTGAAGAATTGTGGGTGAAAAACACAATTTTCATATGATAGACTACATTTTGTCAAAATGTGCAGTAGTATTAGTAACTTAGATATTTGAGGTGAATTCGATGTGTGTAACATTGCCCTGCCTATGAACTTCATGTCAAATTTGAAACGTTTTTGAGATTACTACGTATGTATTTCCGGACACAAACATGAGGTCCTGGTTTCGTGTTCCGGGTCGGGCAAATTTAAAAATCGATATTGTGTTTTAATTAGTGATTTTCTCAATATTTGCCCGAAGTTGGGAAGTTGGCGGTGTGATCCACACCCCTGCCTCGGAGAGCATGTTAAGCCGTCGGATCAGCGCCTGCTCTCTCTCCGGCCGTGTCAAATCTCCGTCTCATCGGCCTAAGAGAGTACACTTGTGTACTATGCCTGCCAATCCGCAATAGAGCAGTTTGGGGGGTCTATCCTCTAACAACCCTCTCTCCTATGAGTGAGGAGGCCTGTCTCCAATATTGAGACGTTGAATGGGCTGCTTACCTTACGTATTTCCGAGTTTTATATTAGGTATATAAAATGGAATAGAAATTGTAAATATACCTTTTCTGCAGGAAAGCTTTTAAGCCGGTCGCTCAAAATAGCTCACGCAATATTGAATCGGACATTCACGTCGAAGAGCAGTAGCGGCGGTCCACTCACTGGCGACAATTTAATTAAACCCGGCGACAGGGTGGCGTTAGTGTACCCGAACAACGATCCAATCAATTTCATTTGCGCCTTTTACGGCTGTCTGCAAGCCGGTATCGTACCGGTGCCCATAGAAGTACCATTGACCAGACGCGACGCAGGACTCCAACAAGTGGGCTTTCTACTTGGCTCATGTGGTATCCAATATGCTCTGACGTCCGACGCTTGCTTAAAAGGTCAGCCATATTTATTAAGTGTAACAAATGTTCATTCACACATTTAATACTATTAGTTCTCACTCTTCCTAATTCCTATATATTAATAAAAATATATATAAAAATTCAATTTTTTTCGTGCTCCACAAATATTTTTTTCTGTCTTGGGCGACATTCAGCAAGTTTAACCCTGCAATTTTCTTTATTTCCTCCTCGCATCTTGAAACGGGTATTCCAACTCCTCTTTTTCCTTTTGGTCGTTCGTGTCGGATTGCCGTCCCTTTGGACTATGAAAGTAAAGGAATAGAGATTGCCAAAAGGCAGTGTAGCGGCGTGATGAATCTATCCTCTAAAATCCTCCTTTTCTATGAGTATGGGGGCCTGCACCCGGCAGAGGAAAGTTACTAGGCTGCTTACCTTTTTTACCTGTTCTTATTTCAATTAGGTCTACCGAAGACGTCGTCTGGTGATGTAGTGTCTTTCCGTGGGTGGCCCTCATTACAATGGGTATCTACGGAGAAACTTCCCAGACCGCCACGCGATTGGATACCTCCTCCGCGACCAGCAGAAGATGGGCCTGCACATATAGAGCACACATCTGCTGCAGATGGGTCTGCCATGGGCGTCATCGTTACTAGGTAATTATTTCTACTACGTATACTAATTTATATATACCTAAGAAATATTTAAGAAGTTTCTTTAACAACGAATTTTGCAATCAGAAAGGCATTACCTTATTTACTTTTAGCTCTGGAAACAGTTGTATATAGCGATGTCTGTCAACACATTTTAACACTCGTAGGGAAAATATCAGGTGGAAAGATTTTATTACTATTTTTCAAGCATACTCTGTAACAAATACGGTGGTACAATGTTAATTAGGGAAACTTGCTGCATTTTTCGTAATAAGTGGGAAAAGCAGAAATCTTCGTGGTTACTATGGTAAAGATCTTGAGGCTTATGAGCCTTTTAAGCAATTCACTGGTGCTGCAAATACCTATGGACAACAGAAGTTACTTAATTTCATATAAATAATATGGTGGTCTTTTTTAGTTTAATTTCTTTATACGCTTAGAGTATTTAGGTAGGAAAAACTTAAATGCCTTCTTTAAAAATGTCCTGTTTTATAATATTTTCATACTCAAATTTCAAGTCTCTATCATGGTAGTTAGTATGTTATGGTAAGGTATTCTTAGTTTTTGTTAATCCGTTAATTTGATTGAGATGGAATATTGTACAATAACAGATAACACGGGAGTCATTTACGCAGTGTTGCGAAGAATGACGGGCACTCACTGGATTATTAGGTAGTTATAAAATAAAATTAAATATGAAAAAAAAATATTGGTGTGTTCTCCTTTTCAATTTACAATATTTTTCCATGGTCCTAACTAGAATCGTTCTTTTGAGCATAAAAGTGCTCGTGATCAAAGAATCGCTATTTCATACTATAGCAGTATTGAAAGATAATGGCAAAATTGTAAATTTATGAGTTGCAGTCAAAGAACGACTTTTATATTGTTATATTATGTTATATGGCTCTGTTTTATGTCTGATAATAGCAGCAGCTTCCAATGTAATATGTACTGGGGTAAATCGTATCAGGGCATTACAATTGCAGACATTACTGTTTCAGTGTTTTAATCATTCCGTGAATCGCAGCGAACGGTGCTACCGTGTGAACTGGTGCTAAAGACTCTGTATTATACTTTACAGTTTGCATGGAATGCGCAACAATACCAGTATTATTGTTAAATTTTATATTGAACTATCATATTGTGGGAAATATATTTTCTATTTCCCGGAGTTTTGTTCACGTTTCAACTATTCAAATCAAACTTTTACTACACTAAAATACTTTTCTTAGTCGCTGATAATTATAATATATATACTTTGCGATACTCGATTTGTTATACTTGTACATTCACATTTGTTCAGAATGTTTAAGTTTTGTTTTTCACTGCAATATTTTCTAGAATCGAAACTGAACTTCAAAAAATCTCACATTTATTCACGTCGCAGGCATTTTATGGTGTTGACGCCACTTATCGTTACCAATTCATTATAATATAATAATTTGTTTCTGCTGAGTTCAATTGTCACTTAAAATGTATGTTATGTAATGATTAAATAGGAGTGCAATCCGATGAAGATTTCCTATACGACCTAAAGAAAATCTAACCCAGATCTGAGCAATTACAAAATACTATCTCTATATAAATACATTCTCACGATAAAGCTTAATGTTTTTATATCTGTTTCAAAATTAAGTATTATCTAAAATAGATTTTACCGAAACTGTTTGTTGTGGCAAGTTGACATTTGCGATTTCTTAATGAAATCTTGGATTAACTTAGATAAAATAATTTCATTGTTAATCCATACGTTAACATTTGTCATGTAAAAGCGGTAAACAACTCAATAAAAATACACTTTAAAAGCTTCCAGGATTTTCCAGCTTCTAACTCAGGATGTCTGCCGCAAACTAACTTCGTTTTTAGAGTCAATATTTCAAGCAGCGTTTTTATATTACTGTGATGTTGGTGCTCAATAAATGTGATTTTTTTTATAAAACGATGAAACAGTGTTATTCTAATATACAAAAACGATTGATATTGTTTATATATAGAAACAACGATCAAATCTGTTATGTATATATATATAAAAGAGATACCCAGGTATCTATTGACTCATCACGATATCTCTGGAACCATAAGGCGTAGAGACTCGAAATTTGGTTGGATTATTCCTTTTGCCGAGTAAAGGTCATTTAAGAACGGATTTTACGAAATTCTACCTGCAAGGCGGGTTGCGGGGGTGTTAACTATTGACGCATCACATAAGACGTAGAGACTTGAAATTTGGTAGGAATATTCCTTTTGCCGAGTAGAGGTCAGCTAAGAACGGAATTTACGAAATACCACCCGCAAGGGGGGTTACGGGGGTGTTAACTATTGACTCATCACATAAGGCGTAGAGACTTGAAATTTGATAGGAATATGCCTTTTGCCGCGTAGAGGTTAGCTAAGAATGGATTTTACGAAATTTCACCCGCAAGGGGGGTTGCGGGATTGTTAACTATTGACTCATCACTTAAGACGTAGAGACTTGAAATTTGATAGGAATGTTGCTTTTGCCGAGTAGAGGTCAGCTAAGAAGTATTTATACGTATGTTTTTTATTTGTAAAGCCGTTTGCCCAAATTAATGAAAATTCTACCCATTCAAACCATTGAAAAAAAATATATAAAACTGTCCGCTTCTCTTTGCGGACATAAAAACAAAGTTAAAGCTTTATTTCTAGAGTATTTATGAACGATGTTTATTATCCTTCAATTAAACTATATCCATTAAAAAAAGCATTATCTCAAATTATGCTACTTTCTTACTATTGGCTAGATTGGTCTTAAAATATCGTATCGACGTTACTATTAGTATTTTTTTTCTCAATTAAGTTTTAACACCATTTTGGTGTATATAAAACTAAATAGCGATTTAATTTATTGCTGGCAGATTAGGCTTATCTGCAATTTCACGTAATGGGAAGAGATGATACAGTTTAAGAAGTGAGCGAGTTTACCTGACAAGAAGCAATTTGCCTCTTATGCGCCATCAAGGCCGTTAAGCATTTGTTTTAAAGATTCTTCTCATCGTTTTTATTAGTAGTAAAATTTGAATGGAATTTTTGCAGTACCTCATTGTTTCTTTAATTTCAGGGCGTCAATGCTAGCTCACTGCCGAATGCTCTCTGTTGCTTGCAACTACACGGAAGGGGAGCACATGGTGTGTGTTTTAGACTTCAAACGGGAGACCGGACTGTGGCATGCCGTACTCGCGAGCGTACTAAATGGAATGCACGTCATATTCATACCGTATGCCCTTATGAAAGTCAGCCCGGCGTCATGGATGCATATGATCACGAAATATAGGTGCGTAGGAAATATATTATGTTACGTCAATCCTATCCCTCACAGGACATTTACAGGATCAGTGAAACTTGCGGATTAAAAGGGTTAAATCAATTCAAGATTTTTTATTTTTAGAGCCTTATAGAGCACATTTGATTCTACAAATCCAATAATATTCGCGAATTATTAATTTCACTACATTATACGGATTACAAGTGAAAGATAATTTTGCACGACTAGCTTTAAACGCTGGCGGCTTTGGTGAAAATAAATGTATAATAGTTTACAAAGATGGGAAGAAAGAATGAAAAGATGGGAAAGATATTTTGAAAACCTAATGAATGAAGAGAATAATTGGAGTGGAGTGTTGGAAAATGTTCCATTGAATATGGGAGTTGTTAGAGAGATAGGCATAGAAGAAGTACAATAGGTTGTCCAAAGTATGAGAAACGGTAAATCGGTTGGACCTGATGAGATACCAATAGTAGTGTGGAAGTTTCTGGATGTGGATGGATGGACGTGGCTGTCTTTGTTGTTCAATAAGTTTTTACAAGAAGAGGCGATCCCTGACGAATGGTGTATCAGTTCGCCGGTGCCTATTTTCAAAAACAAGGGTGATGTACAGGACTGGAACAGTTATAGAGGAATAAAGCTCATGTCACACAGCATGAAAGTATGGGAGAAGATTGTTGCTAGACGAATGAGAGAAGAGACGAATGTGACAGAGAATCAGTTTGGGTTCATGCCAGGACGTGGAACAACGGATGCCATATTCTCACTTCGCCAACTTTGCGAAAAGTACAAGCGAGCACATAAGAACTTGCATATGGTATTCGTTGATCTGGAGAAGGCATATTATAGGGTACCCCGTGTAGTCTTGTGGTGGGCTTTGAAAGAGAAAAGAGTGCCTGAGATATACCTGCGTCTTATCCGTGCCCTTAACACAATCTTCTCTGTCTTCGCATCTCACGATCAGAAAAGCGCTGCAAAATGAAGTTGCTTCACTATTCTGATATTCTGTAGTTTATCATTAGTAACCGAAACATTTTCTGTGACTAAACGCTTTACAAGTCTGAATTAACCATTAGTTAATTTATCTAAGAATTTCTGACAAAATAGAAATTTCTTTAGGGTTACAGGTGTTTGTATACCCTAAAAATTACGAGTTACTTTGTCAAAAATGAATGAAATGAATGAAAAAATTCCTGAAATTAAATAATATACTTAACTTAATTATCGCAAATAGTTATTATTAATTTTATCATTCTTAAAAATAACTTCTTTATAACAAAGCTTATTTGTGAAGTAGTTGTGAGTCAACTACTTCATGACTAATATGCGCAAGTAATGAATCATTTGAACCTAGTCTTGAATTTAAGGAAAGCCACACTGACCGGAATGTGTGAAACGATTTATAGGTCATGCCGTCAGTGTTGCATTCATAATGTGTTTTAGAGGAATCGAGTATATTTATATAATTTGAACTGCTAGGTTTGCGATACAAGAAGGGCTCAGCGTTTTGTACCTGTCATCACTCGCCATCAGCTCAAATGACAGTCTAGTAAAATGGCGTGCAACTCGCTATATTGTTTTAATATATCTAAATAAAATTCCATTATCATTTCAAATTTATCTTCAAAATATTTGTAAAATAAAAATGTATTATGAAAGAAGTTGTATAAAATATTGTATAAATAATTGTATCATATTTTCCCTTCAAATGTCCCTGTACCCTTCACCGGGTTGTGGAAATTTATACAGATGAGTATGGCACGACATTAGCGAAGATAACGCGGTAGCAGCAACACTCGGAACACACCTCCCTCGGAATTGACCAGGATGGCCGCTGGCGTCGCCGGCGGGATCCAACCCGTATGAAATACGGGCAAAAAAGAGTACTGAGCATTTATTGAATGCCCGAGCAAAGATGCCCGGGCAGTGAGGCCCTGCCTCGAGGCCCGTACCCCGCAAAATGCTGCGATGAACCCAACGAGCACGACATTAACTCTCTTTAATAGTATCAACGAGTAAACTGTGCTTGATAGTTGCTTCTGTTGTATTACAAAGCATTCACCATGCGTTTGCTCGTGTTTTTTTTTCTAAACAGTAATAATAAACGTCACACTTTTTGAAGTAAAACTTCTCGGGAAATCAGCTGGAGACTGTGCGACGAAAACGTTACGAAAAATGTAATCGGGCGAGGCGAACATAATAAATTTAAATAAATGTAGAAAATGAAAATGTGTAATATATTTTTTTATTCCTTTTTTTTCTCTTCACTCGTGTGGTTTAAAACACCCTCGTTTTTTATTATTAGGGCATCAGTAGCGATAGTGAAGTCACGTGACTTGCATTGGGGCCTACTGGCGACACGTGACCATAAAGAGATCTCACTCAGCTCACTGAGGATGCTTTTGGTAGCGGACGGTGCGAACCCTTGGTCTTTGTCATCGTGCGATCAATTCCTCTCTGTTTTTCAGAGTAAAGGTACGTTTTTTGGTTTAATTATATAATATTTGTAATATATAACAAATATTTCTTTTAATTGGGTAGGAAATATTTTGACTATATTGTTATTTTCGCCTGTGCGTACAGTGCATAGATGTGATGCACAACTGTCAACTCAATTTTGATACTTATATAAATATTGCTCATAATTTTTTAAAGATATATTTGTTTATGTAGTAAGTCTACATGAAGAAAGATATCTAAATATACAAGTCCTTTAAATCGTCCGTCCGTTGATATATATATATATACACGCACACATGCATACACAACTCTTTTCAAACTCGGACATTTCCAGTCAACATTGTAGTAATTGTATTTTAACGTAATCGGCCCGAGGCGGGAGAGTTGAAATCACCGTGTATGAGTTTCAATTAAATAACTTTATTATTAGGAAGGCTATTTTATTCGCATTTTTTGTAGTCATAGTCGTAAAAGGCATTAAAAAGAAATCTTTTCTCGTTTTTTATTTTTTATTGTCGAAACCGCAAATCATTAAAGAATATTGTTTTTTTTTTGGTTGTAAAGAAAAATCCCAAATAGTTGATACGCAACATTCTACTATTTGCACTTTTTGTTTTACTCTGTTAGTGACATGTTATGTCTCTCATTCAAACAAACACTCAGGAAAGAGCTACTCAAATGTAGGACACTGTTTTCGGTTTTCGCCGATTTGTGTTCCGATGATTCTCTATCAGATTTATCGGATCGCGCGTAATTTTGTAAAACTTAGGGTCGGAAAGGTTATTAAAATGTCTCGTTTCGAAAAATAATTTCTCTATATATTGAAATGTGTTGTTCCCTATATATAAATTAATTTTTATCTGTCTTATTAGGTGTGCGTGGCGACGCCATTTGCCCATGTGCTTGCAGTAGTGAATCTTTAACAGTCTGTGTCCGTCGAGCCGGACGTGGCGGTTCCTCCGCTGGACGTGGGGTACTTTCTATGTCTGGGCTCTCGTACGGCGTTGTGAGAGTGGACGCTGAAAACTCTCTCACGTCTCTCACACTACAGGATTGTGGACAAGTTATGCCTTCATGTAAGTATATGATAAACACACCTTTACGGAATAAAAAATGAAGGCGCTTCCGCTGACTACTAACTTATTTTAAATTACTTGAAGGATTTTAATGCAGTTTTCAGCAATAGACAGACTGATTTCACAGGAAGGTTCGTAGGTAATGCATACTGCTTAAAGTCCGCGATATATTTATCTCTAAACCAAGGCAATTTTCATCTTTTACGTAATACAAATAAATATGTCATTATTCAAGCTATAATATACAATACAGTATTATACCTTATACAATTAAATACATTTTATACGTTATATATTTTATGTAGATCAAAACTGCCCTTAACAGCGTTTGATTAAAATGGATATCTAAAAAGATATCAGAGATTTAAAAAGCTTCGGGTTGTGTGGGTCAACTATTAAATCATGAATATAAAATGTTAAAGTTTATAACAATCTAAAGTATTAGAATATTCTTTCGTTTTTCCAACCAATGTTGTTGCGTTATTGCCTCGCTGGAGTGGATACTTGGAACAGCATTTTTTTATTCGTGTTAGCTTTTGCCAATATGAAAAGGCAATATAAATAGTTGTACGTTGAAATAAGTTCAATTGAATTTTTCTATATGAACCTATTTGGTTTAGAATTATACTACTTTAAGCGAAAATTTCCTCGTGATGACTTTGAAACTGTAAAATAATTGAAATCACTAGAATTCCCTAAAAATAGGTTTACATTTACAAATTGGACGCTTATTGCTAAAGAGTGATTAGTTTTAATTTTAGTAAATGTCATTTGTGTTTGTGTATATGCAATTAACTAAAATAAATAAATTAAAAAAAAATATATAGTAATTTTTTTCTAAAATTTACACGTTCTAAAAGAATATAACTATATGTTAATGTTGATGTATAGTGTTTTTTTTTTTCAATTTATTATAAATACTTCTGTTAAGAAGTATAACGAGGTACTCTTACTTTTTTAAACTATTGACATATACATATGTATATATAGTCATGAATTAACAATTGTTTTAAAACAAATAAAGCAAATTCTTATAAGCCAGTCGACGACGATCGTTCATTTTAAAAGAATGATAGATTGTTTAAAAAGTAATAGTAGTAAGTAGCCTCCTCACTCATACGAGAGAGGGTTTTTAGAGCATAGACCCACCACGCTGCTCCACTGCGGATTGGCAGGCATAGTACACAAGTGTACTCCCTATTCCTTCACTCTCGTAGTCCGACGTGACGGCAATTCGACACGACCGGAGAGAGGTCAGGCGCAGGACCGACGGCTTAACGTGCTCTCCGAGGCACGGGGGTGGATCACAGCGCCAACTCCCCAACTTCGGGCAAATATTGAGAAAATCTTAATAGTAAACTCAATATCTATTTCGAATTGGCGAACCCAGGACCTCATGTCTGTAGTCGAACATGCTAACCACTAGACCAATGAGGCAGTTGATAGATAGATTGTTTACCTTTCTTTTATTGTACAGAAATAGAATATACATAAAGGCAACACTTAAAATTAAATCTACTAGAGTAAACAAGGCTGCCTTATCGATGTGTGCCGATTTCTTCTAGCCAACCCAAATTATTATTTATTTTCAAAAATCTCCTAAAGTTTTTGGGATGTGGTGGAAATTTAGCACTTTATTACGCTGATATATTTGCCTTGCATAATATATTCATTTTTACTGTGTAGGCGTCATAGTGGTTGTAAAAATGGAAGGGCCAGCGTACCTTTGCAAGACAGACGAAGTGGGTGAAATATGCGTTTTATCCGGAGCAACTGGATCAGGGTACTGGGGTCTTCCCGGCCTCACGAACACAGTGTTTCGCGTACAACCACTCGACTCTGACGGTGAACCTATTGGAGAAGAACATTACGTCCGCAGTGGTCTACTTGGATTTCTTGGGCCTGGTGGTGAGTACATCCAAAAGGTGACAGAGGAACAATAGTAGAAGTAGACTTCCGTTCAGATACAAGTCAGCATTCTCCTTTTTCTTTTCCAACTCTCCCACTCTCCCTATATACATCTTTTTCAAAATTTTAATCATCAATGAAATCTTTTCTTTATTGATCCACTCAAGTCCAAATATAGCTTCTTTACTTGTAGTGGATGATACTTGACTTGAAATTTGTTTTCAAATATTAGTGCATTGTTTATATTTCACTAATTAATAATCGTATTTACGAAACACAGTACAGCGAGCGCTTTTGAGAGCTCTCGTATCTGGGATTTAAAGGTTAAATCTAAATTTTGACATTAAGAGGTTCGTGTTAAATGACGTAGGAGTTTACTTCAAGTTTAGTGTTTAATAACAAGCAATGCCAGAGACTTCCATGAAATTATCTTGTTATTATGTCGATTTTATACATTTTTTTAAACCTTTAAGTGCTCACTGTAGCTCATTGTAATATTAGTTAAAGGCGTGGAGTTTCCTGTGTCTGTGAATAGTTAGGTTTAGTACCTGAACGACTTTTTACTGCCTCGCTGGCGCAGTGGTGCGAGTACTCCCTTTACTAGTAGACCTCTCGGGTTCCATTCCCGGTAGAGCAAATTAAAAAGTGCATGTTCTAATTTGTCTGAGTCTGGAGATATAGGAGGTTTCGGCCGTAGCTAGTTATTGCCCAACCAGAAGGAACATACCGCCAAGCTTGAGATTTGTGTTGCGGTACGATGCTGTGTAGAAACCATTAGAGAGTAATTGCATATTATCACGTTAACGTAGAATAAACAGATAGATTAAAATCCTAATTTTTTTAATAAATATCTTGTCGAATTTCTCTTTCATTAGCAAACTATAACTATTTTCACCTAAAAAAAAGTAGCTTCTATTATTCACTTGTATAGATTCACGGTTCAAAAAAGTATTCCCGATATTCTACCGATGTCCTCGGAAATTCGTTTTTATTTAACAATGTGGAATTTCACTATTCAGTTTCGTTCTATTGAATATTCGTATTTAATGCGTTTTTGTTATTTAAATTTCGCCATTCGTAGGTTTGGTATTCGTATGCGGTTCTCGCGACGGGTTGATGACAGTAACGGGCCGCAAACACAATATGGACGACATAATTGCGACCGTTCTCGCAGTGGAGCCCATGAAATTCATATACAGAGGACGTATAGCAGTTTTCTCAGTACGAGTACTACGCGACGAACGTATCTGCATTGTTGCTGAACAAAGGCCTGATTGCGGAGAAGAAGAGGTAAGTAGATTACGTTGACATGTTCTTTGTTCTAAAACCACGATGGCCTGTGGCCATATTCTCCATACGCGCAGATCTTGTTGCGTATAAAGCTAAACCTTTCCACAAATAAGCGAATGTTGCTCATGTAATGGACATAAAATTTACGCTAATAATTGCAGTCTTTCCAATGGATGTCCCGGGTGTTGCAAGCTGTTGACTCAATCCACCAAGTCGGCATTTACTGCCTTGCTCTGGTACAACCAAATTATCTTCCGAAGACACCTCTCGGCGGCATTCATCTCAGTGAATGCAAAAGGCGCTTCCTCGAAGGGACTTTGCATCCTGCTAACGTACTGATGTGCCCACATACCTGTGTAACAAACTTACCTAAGCCCAGAGAAATTCATTCAGGTATATATTAAATAACGACGTATATAACTAAGGTCATTTCTTGGTCACGGATTTTAAACGGATTTATTCAAATTCAAAACTTCTTAATTTACCTAAGCTTTTACAGCACTTGAATTGTTTGACAATTCAAGTGCTGTAAAATTGTTTATATATTATTTCTAATGTACGACTGAGCCTGTACTGTGTTGACAAGATGCATTCTCCGTGCGATATCGACAGTAAAACACTTAAAAAATATCAAGAAGAGAGAAAAATATAAGAATGACGAATTATCATACCTATATGTCACGTGATCAAATTAATAAATCTTAGTGTTCTAGTTGTTCAATATAGCATGATCGTACAGAGAATGTCGTCGTGATTAGGGAGGCTAATGATGATATTAGGCACTGACTTAGGATCTAAAGTTACGAGGGTTCCTTCGTGCCCTGTTCTGTGTAGAGCCCAAGACAATTTTGGGACGAATAAAGATTAATTATTATAATTATTTACTATCATTGTATAGATAAGAGCAATCTCAATACACTCCCACGCGGTCGTGTGTTGCGAGTCCTTGCTTTGCTAGAAGAGGTCCTAGATTTGATTCCCGGTAGGACAATTTCAGGAAATTGCATTTCTAATTTGCCAGATTCTGTACTTGTGGGATGCTTCGGTCGTGCCTTGTTACCGCTCTACCTGCAAAGACCGATACCGTACCGAAACCAAAAACTTTTCATTCCGGTATGATGTCCTTCAGAAACCATAAGAGATAAAATTACCTCTTATCAGGTTAGCGCGCTTCCATCTTAGACAGTATCATCACTATCATTAGGTGGAATTACAGTCAAGGGCTAATTTATCATCAATAAAGAAAACTCATTACTAAGTGAAAAATGAGGCGATCACTTGACGTAACTTTACTTTAATAACGTCACTGTCTTCCAGGAAGTAACAGTATGTTTTACATAGATCCGAATTCTCCAATAGTACGAACACCAATGTTTTAAAATCAGGTAATTCACTATATTTATGAAAACCACGCTTAATTAGTCCCATTTCACAATAAAAAACTAGACAAATTCACAATTAAACGATGGTTTCAGAAATCAACTTAAAAAACTTAATTTTAAGAGGTTTGAGCAAGATAAATATATATATATATNTTTTTTTTTTAATTGATTTCGCTTTTATTTTTAAGTTTTGGCAGTGTTAGGACAAAACAGTATTTAGTTGGTAAATTCTGTATTAATATTAAATTATACTCTTATAAATGTTAACTGTGGATCTGGTATTGTTGGTTACAGATGTTGGTCCAGCGTCAGTGATTGTCGGTAATTTAGTACAAGGTAATCGCCTTGCTTCTGCTCAAGGTCGGGACATGGGATATACAGATGACTCGGACGCTGCTCGAAAAGTAACATAAATTTACATATTTTTTAACATTTAATATAAAACCTTGTTCATTGTACAATGATTGCTTTTCTTTTCAGTATCAATTTATATCACAAATACTCAGATGGCGCGCTCAAAGCACATCGGATCATGTAATATTTACTTTACTTAATTCAAAAGGCGCCGTATCGAAGGTACTCACTTGCGCCGAATTACACAAGAAAGCTGAGAGAATCGGCAATCTGTTGTTAGAAAAGGGACGTGTTAACACTGGCGACCACGTGGCGTTAATATTTCCACCGGGACTTGATCTCATTTGCGCATTCTATGGCTGTTTGTACGTAGGCGCCGTTCCGGTTACAATACGACCGCCTCATCCACAAAACCTACACACGACATTGCCAACAGTGCGAATGATTGTAGATGTGAGCAAAGCGACGCTAGTCCTTTCCAATCAGTCTGTGATAAAACTGCTCAGATCTAAAGAGGCGAGCAACGTCCTTGACAGCAAAGCTTGGCCCATCACACTCGATACGGACGATATGCCCAAGAAGAAATTACCAATTTTATATAGAGCACCGACAGCAGAGATGCTAGCGTATTTGGACTTCAGTGTTTCAACGACCGGTATGCTGGCTGGAATCAAAATGTCACACGCGGCTGTTACGTCACTTTGTCGGTCCATGAAAATAGCCTGCGAATTGTACCCTTCGCGTCACATAGCTCTTTGTCTCGATCCATACTGTGGATTGGGTTTCGCCCTATGGTGCCTCAGTAGTATCTATTCTGGTCATCACTCTATCCTGATTCCTCCATCGGAAGTTGAAATCAATCCAGCGCTATGGCTTAGCGCGGTATCACAATACAAGGTCCGCGATACATTCTGCTCCTACGGTGTGATGGAACTATGTACTAAGGGCTTGGGCAGTTCAGTGAATCAACTGAAAGCAAAAGGGATCAATTTGGCGTGTGTGAGAACGTGCGTTGTAGTCGCCGAAGAACGACCGAGAATTAATTTGACTAACTCATTTTCCAAGCTTTTCTCGGCACTCGGTCTCAGCCCTCGAGCGGTTTCGACCTCTTTCGGATGCCGTGTGAATATAGCCATATGTCTTCAGGGTGCCAGTAGTCCAGAGCCATCTACGGTTTACGTAGATCTGAGGGCACTGAGAAACGATCGCGTATCGCTAGTAGAACGGGGCAGTCCGCACTCTCTTTGCTTGATGGAGTCCGGTAAATTGCTACCGGGAGTAAAAGTTATCACTGCAAACCCAGAGACCAAAGGACAATGTGGGGATTCACATTTAGGAGAGATATGGGTACAATCGCCTCACAATGCCAGCGGATACTTCACAATATACGGCGATGAAAGTGATTACGCTGATCATTTTAGTGCACAACTCGTCACGGGGAACACGGGTGAGGTTTATGCTAGAACCGGGTATTTAGGATTTTTGAGGCGGACAGAAATAAGTACGACTAGTGTAGGTAGTGACGACACATCCATTATGGCTCGCGATAGCGACACGGAGTCCCTGGCGTCTGCCTGCGGCAGTGTATCGGCGCTCGGCTCTTCGGACTTACATGATACTCACGACGCCGTATTTGTAGTCGGAGCTCTCGACGAAACCATCATGCTCCGTGGAATGCGATATCACCCAATCGACATTGAAAATTCTGTGATGAGGTGCCATAAGAAGATTGCTGAATGGTACGTATCAATGTTCTTGGTTTAAATTTTATATTTTTACTGATGCGTAAGAAATTCTCTTCGTAGTATTTTTTTCAATACTGACTAGAAACCTTCTTCAAAGCAAAATATACTTTATTCAAATAGACTTGATATACTTTTGTTAAAAATCTTTACTTCAAATTTATATTGTAAAATTTACTCATAGATTTTCATAAATATCATAAGCTAATTCTCGTATATAAAATTATATTATTAATCAAGGTGGATACCTGCCAAATATTCAAACAAAAAATGCTCCTTTCACATGTTTTTGTATGAAAGAGCAAACATTTCTGTGCTTAACACCTTTAAATTTGTATTGTAATAATTTATTGATTTTTAATCAATAAATTATTACAATACAAATCAGTCCTTTTCATCGCAACTTTGTTCGGTTTTAAAATGAGAAGTAAAATATATAATAGGGAATTTAAATGTCATTTGATTGTTGCCATACTTAAGTTACTTAGCACAATAATTTCCAATATTTTTGTTAGTAATTCGATATTTTGTCAGTCACGGATGTCAAATTGATTATTAACGTTTACGGCCATATGAAAAAATCACGCGTGATCCGAACGGGGTTAACCAAGTTCATTTGTATGAAAATCTAAAACAGAGTCATCGGTACACACGTGTCTAACGTTCCATAAGGCGGCCCAGCAAAATAGGTGGCCGTACAATACGACGACAACGATAATAGTGATGTACATTTGTCTCCGTTAAAAATAAGCGAGATAAATGAACGGGTTGACTGAGAGAAATAAAATGTCACTGGCGGACTAAAATCAAACATGCTAATTTTAGATATGAAGATAACAACATTTAGCCATTTCAAATTAACCGCTTCGGGCTACCTAGATTAATTTTGTGATTCATATGTTTGGATATGTTTAATTTCAGTGCCGTGTTCACGTGGACCAATCTGCTGGTGGTGGTTGTGGAACTTGATGGTAACGACAGTGAAGCGTTAAACTTGGTCCCGCTGGTTACGAACACTGTCTTGGAGGAACATCACCTCATAGTTGGTGTGGTTGTTGTTGTTGATCCAGGAGTAGTTCCGATCAACTCTCGCGGCGAAAAGCAACGTATGCACCTACGTGACGGTTTCCTTTCCGATCAAATAGATGCAATTTACATCGCATATAATATGTAAGATTTGTGATCATTAGCACGATTGACCCATCCCTTATACCGTGTCGTCTTTTTTTAAATTTTCTATAAAAGACTTGTGATTTGAAGTGTCCGATTTGAACGGTCCCATCGTTAACTTAACTTTGTAATTCCCAGTTAAGAGTCAAAGCGGATTCCCTAATCGACTGTTTTAGAGTTAATGTTAATTTTTATTATTATATATTCTGTTACGTGTCACCATAATGTTGTATAACTTTGTGTTTGTGGGAAATAACAATTTGCAATATTTTATTTACTATGACATCTATATTTATTGTGTTTGAAGCAGAGCTTTGTGTTTATTATACTAACCCATGTTTTTAGTTTAAATGAAAACTTGAATATTGGACAACCATATTAAGACTATGAAATACATTGTGCTGTTCATAGAATGATAAAAAAACATGAATATAAAGATCAGGGCTTATATATAATAGTTATTATATCAGGTTCATAATTTTTAAAAACGAGTGAGCTTTAGACTACTCTACTGAAGTAAAACGCATATATCAAATTTCTACAAATATTTAAATTTGATATGTTCGCTGTCCGTTCGCCTTGCCCGATCACGTATTTCGTAACGCTCTGGGCACGCATTCACCAGCTTGCTCCCCAAGTAAAGCGAGCGTAACGAAGTTTTTATTAAAAAAACACATCGTTTTACGATTATAAAAAAAGAACTATAAATATTTATTTCCTCAAGTACAACGGATACCGAAACAGTAGTAGACAACCATTTTTATTTTCTCACTATAAAAATAATTAAATTCAACACAATATTAATCATAAAATAAAAATTCTGAAATTCATTTCTTTGAAAGTGGCAGCTTGAAAGTGTGAACATTAAAATTATTATAAAACACAAATTTAAATTACGCTTGAAATGCTAAATGTCACCTCACAATACTAGTGTGGCTTATTATTTCCATTGAAAAATGTTTTGACAAAAAATTAATTCAAATGTATATTTTATTACAAAAGTATAATTTGATTTTTGAAAAAACAATATAAAAAATGGAAATGGGTTTACAATTATACGTTTTTCAATTAACTTTTTTTAATTGATTAAGTTTTAACATAAAACAAGCAACGATGGCCTTTGGTCAGGCACCTTTAAGTTTCTCTTTATAGAAATGAAATTGATTGTTCTTTTCAATCTATCCTTGCTTTTGGTGAAGTAAAAGGTCGAGAGGTAACCTGCATATCCCGGAAGTAATTCTGGCGTATGAGAAACCTGCTAACCTGCAGTGGAGCAGCTTGGTGAGTCTATGTATATTGAAACCCTCTATTCCTTGAGTGTGAAGGTCTACGCCCAGCTGTAGGAAGATAATAGGCTGCTAGTTAAGTATTTTTACCTTATTTAAAATTTTAACAATCTATCAAATCCCCACAAGTTGTTGTGATTATTATGTAACAAGTATTCATTATTAGTTGATTGTACCCACGATGTAATCTAATTGCTTCTATTAACGTAATACTTAGCATTAGTATATAATTATTCTAAACAAGAAATATATTGCATTTAATGTGTTATTAAGTTTTTCTAATATTTTGCCGACATATCTTATTCTGGTTGGTTTTCTAAAACAGCGTTAGGCATGTTCGTATCATACCGGAATATCCGGCCTAGTAATAGTTTAATTTAGGTACGTCAGTGTGCTTATTTGTACACATAGTTTCATCACATCTTAATTATTTCGGTAGAAATGACTGTATTTAAATAGTCGGCGTCATCGTTTCAGTCGTCGTCGCCCGTGTATTTTTATTTGAAGGGTAAAATGAAAGTAATAGACTGTAGGTTATAAAACAATATGGGTGTCGTGTAAAGATTTTATCAAATTTAAATTAGGTGCGTCTTTGTATTTCTTTAATAAATTGAATAAAATTATTTTTGCTTATGCAATTTTTTCAAGTTATACTTGTTTCTGTGTTATCGCAAAATTTAAATGGCAAACGGTCACATGACTTACTAAATATGTCGTTATAAATAAAAGAAACTATTTATAGGCCTTTTATTATAATAAAAAGATGCACTAAATTTAAATATAGCATAGGTTTTATTAGACCTAATTGATACCATTGTCTAACTACATACGTCACGTCTACAATAAATATTAAGTCGTATTGTTTTGTATGAAATGTAGTGTCCGACATTGTTCATCGCAATCTTCGTATGTTCGTATATTACGTAAAACCACCGATCCCGATGTATGGATGTACCTCGTAATAGAAGTGTACATGTACGTGGCCATTACTTGTAACAATAATTATTAATTCTCAATAACGATCAAGGTATATTATTGGGATAAAACACATTACATCTTTAAAACAAATTTTAACTATGCCGTTATAAAATTGTGGAAACTTTAATTTTTCCAAATTATTGATAAAAATAATTCACAAATCGAGCAAGAGAAAAAGACCACTTTGATTTCGTGTTTCATCCAATTTGCAATGGTTTTCTAATAACAGTGTTTTTAAAATGTCAAGCCCATACGTATAAAGGAGTCGAGTATATAATCCAAATTTTGTAAAGAGTTTCAAAGATATTTTTTTATTACTGTAATATTCTTGGAATTCGGGATATGTTTTTTAAGCATCTATTACAACGAAGACAATTTAAACACTCAGAGTTACTATTAATTTGTATTTTACTATCTCAGTATTACACCATTTAACACTTCAGCAGGTAACAATAGACAAGCCCCCTGTCTGGCTACGTATTCCTTTATTTAACTCCCCACTGTCCCTCTTCTTTCTTCGTCAAGATGCCGCGATCGAATCTACCCGAGCGCCTCTCATCGGCAGCAATCGCATTTCGCCCAAAGTCAGCGCGTCGTACGGAAGACAATAAACTCACGCGTTACACATCACGTTATGAGCTGCATGATTTAAAAAATAACTGACTTATCTTAGATATACAAAACGTAACTCTCTATCTTGTTTAAATTATATCTCCCTCACAACTTCCGTTCGCCTCCCTTCACACTTTACCTAACTCTCTCGTCGGCCATTCGCCAGCTTCTTCCTCAAGTAAAGAAGTTTATGTGAAGTTTTACTTTAAAAAAAAAAACTATGATCTAGGTTGATAAATGTCTAAAAGGCGAGCTGACTCTTTATACGTAGGCGCCGTCGTTACAGACAGACAGAGTCGTCGAGACAAATATAATGTATCTTATTAATCATGACTAGCCAGGACCCTTCCGCTTGGGACATGATGTAGGAAAGTCAGTGTAGCTGTATGTAAGTTAGTATTTTGATAACAATTTGCTTATTAGTCCATTCCAATATGTTTATGTTTGAAACAATATTATTGATATGGAAAATATTGAGTTTACTCTATTCCACATATTAGATTTCTTATTTACTTTTATTATATTTTTTTTTTTTGTAATTATTTATTGCTAAATTGTACATATAATTTTGTTGTTTAATTTTATGTTAATTTCTCATTACTTGTATTTTGGAATAAATAGTCAGAGAGGTAATGTTAAGACAAATTATTTTGATTTATATTATGGTATTTGGAATTCCTTTATTTTTATTTACTTTAAAATAAAGTTTAATTTTATCGTATATTCAAACGTAGTCATTTTACAAAATAAGTATACAAGTAGTTCTATAACTGATTAATGAACAATGTCTTATTTGTATTTCTTCTTCATAATTATGCATAATGTATTGGTACGAGGTCCTACAGGAAATTGTGTAACTTAATAAAAGAAACTTAAAATTTTCACATGTTTTCTAGATCGTTTACATAAAAAATTTTAGTAATACGAAACCTATTAATACAAATACATAGCGCACAAAATTGTGAACATTTTTGAATAATGTGATTTAACGAAGATTTCTCTTCCAAAATTTTTACTTAATTGCCAAAAATGGTCTGTTGGGACTTTGTAACCGCTTTTACAATTGTGATTTTTCTGATATATGAGTAAATAAACATGCAACTTAACTGGTTTTATTTATTACATTCTTTATAAATTAATATAATGCCACAAAATTCCTAAATGAGACAAGTGGAAATTTGGTATTTAATCAGACTAACTGAATCAGCGCATCTCTGAGTTGCAAAATACAATAGCATTCTCCGACTTGAACTATGATACTAGTTAAACACAGGATGCTTGCCTTATCTTAATGTACCCGGCCCCCATCGCCTGGGAATGAAAGGGGCTGGCTGCGCCACGTGAAGGCCACCATAATCACCGAGTGGCCTGGCTGAGAGCCGCTCCTCGGTCGTTGGTTAGCACGCGATCACGGAGCGATCATGTTCCATTTGGCGAAGATGCTCTTGGGGCACGGATGTTTCGTGAGGTATATGTGACTCGTCGGGAGCCCAACGAGGAGTGCCACGCGTGCGGCTCCCGTATTGTTGGTCCCAACTGGTGCACACGCTCACGCCCTCCGTCGTAGGCGCCCGGGGCGGAGACGCGCTTCCCACAGCCGCCGTCTTTCGCCATAGGACCAGCCTCTGGCACGGCTGATCGCGGGGGTCCGTAGTCCCCCCGAGAGACCCCAGCTTTATTTGTTTGTGGTAAGGTTGCGATTAACTAAACGCCAGGAGAGGCGTATTCATAGGGATACAAACTGCTAGCGGTTTATATTTTAAATTCCTAAAGGGAAGCATATAGAAACCCGAAATATTAGAGCATGTCAGTCTGTGTACCGACTGTAAGTCCCGAGTATGGGGTTATCGGAGTCCGTGGGCTATGGGAGTCACATTCATATCTACGAAACTGCGCTAACGAGCGATGCGTAAATGACATCTCTTCACCACGCTAGCCCCCCAGCACCACCTGGAATAGTCCGCGCCCGCGTCACTAAGTTACGTTGATTTGATGCTCCGCTGATATAATTTTACGTCAACGCAAATTAGAAGGTAAAATTACGATTAAGACTTATAAGGACTTGGTTAGACATTCGAAAATGTGATGTGCAGTTCAATCAGTATTTTATAGATTTTTTTAAATTTACTATTTTTCTTGTTAGGGTGATTGCGGATATTGAGAGTCAGATGACTTTCACAACTTTGCATGTTGAAATACATCATTTTTCAAGTCTTCAAAAGATGTTAAAAAAAGGTTGTAACTCAGAAAAGAAACAGATGCTTAGTACAAGTAACAACGATAGAGATCAGATATACCTCTTGTAGGCTGTGGCAAGGTTATATCGGCGATACTTGCTAGATTATCTCGATTAGATTATTATTAACTAAGACTCCGATTGCCCCCTGGGGTGACCACCATTACCCGCTCTTTGAGGCGATGATAGTTAAAGGCGTTTCTTTTTTAAACTTATATGTTATCCAATAGTTAATTAAGTAGATTATATTTACAGGCAATTGCGATATTTGTTTCGTTTATGTTTAAAATTTTTATTTGTGTCTTAGGTTAAGGGACCCCTAATATATGATAGAGTCGGACCCCACCGCTGCTGACCTTGCGAGCGACCACAGCAATTTGCTCAAGGTGTAAATTACTAGAGTATTACGCATGCTATTAGCGGAAGGATAGATCTTTAAACTTGATTTTTTATTGAATTTGCATTTAAATCAAAAGTATTAGTAGTATTATAGGATAATTTAAGTAGCTTTAGGAATAGGTATAGCTACGCTAGCGCATAGATATAACGCTAATGTAAAAAATGTACTGCTAGTTGAGCAAGAAAACAAAAT
Source organism: Elymnias hypermnestra (assembly GCA_015832385.1). Classification (NCBI taxonomy): domain Eukaryota; kingdom Metazoa; phylum Arthropoda; class Insecta; order Lepidoptera; family Nymphalidae; genus Elymnias; species Elymnias hypermnestra. The sequence continues at coordinate 1,418,478 of JACTOM010000015.1, forward strand.
AAGATGCTTTAATAAAGTTCAGGTTGGAAAAGATATATAAGTTTGACTATTTAGTAATAAGCGAAATACAGAAGTATAACATGATTCTTTTTGGCACCCAGCATAACGAATATAACAACATCGCAATCCTATTTTTTCTTCCTTGTATTATTATTATTATTAAAATGTTGGCATATAGTAGCTTCCTTGAATTGTACGTGTATTATCTTAATTATGTACTCTGTGGTGTATGTGTATTACAAGTTGAAGTTTTGTCTATGAATTTTGTTAAATTATTACTATTTAATACATTTCATCGCATTGAATAATAATTCTGTAATAAATGTTCTAGCATTTATGATAACTACATTTAACGTGATATTTTTTTAAAGATTTATATAAATATTTATAAGAATTTAGTATAAGATGTTATTTTGACGGTACAAAACGATAATTCTACAATTTTGTTAAAAATTTTTATTTTAATGTATTATTATAAATTCAATATTTATTAAAAACTTATAAATTTGAAATTTAATTAATGGCGAGAATAATACGGCGAAGGAAGTATCTATGTAGACGATATTTATATATACAAAAATCTCCTATGTTTATTTTACGTGGTAACATTATAGACATGACTGCCAATGTTACATATGATTTATTTATTTACAATTTTTGATATCTAGCTATTGTATTTTTTATCTACCACAGACTAGATATTAATTTAATTCACTCCTGTCTTTAAATCTTTAGTTTTGTACCATTTAAGTATTTTTCAACAATTATTTGATTCCGCTAATTAGTCACATTTGTTTTACTAGGTCAATTTCAGTTCTCAATAAGTGACTCATTGCAATTTATAATTTGTTGTGGACTGCTTGTGTCTCATAGCTTATTAATGTTATTGTTTATTTTATGTAGCCACATCACATTCACATTAACGAGGCAATTTAATCCTCATGGATACACCGCCTGTGCCAAAACCACGGAATACATTTTTGCCTCAGAATGATGTTTTAAAACGGCCTGTACCCCTGCCACGGACAAAAGCATCTCTGAGTAACGAGAGACTCACAGCTTCTGATGTATTGCGCTCTATCAGTTCAGTTTCTAAACAAATCACGGAAGACGTTGCTCAAAAAGTCAGCAGCACGTCAAAAACAGCGAATGAAAAAATTGAAAAATCTTTGTCTGATGGTTCGAGGTTTGCAAAAGATACTCTTGAAAAGACTTTGATGACATCAAGATCAGTTAGGAACTCAGTTACAAAGTCAGTTCTAGAAGGTACAAGATCAGCTAGTATTAGATTAAGAATATCTAAAAAACTGGAAAATCATGAAGATGGAAACTATCAAAGGTGTGCCTCTATGCCAGCAGTGGATGTTAGTCTGTTTGATAATATTCAGTTTCATTCCCCCCTTTTGGAACAAAAAAAGTTAACAAAGGATGAAGATCATCAATTACAATTACACAAATATCCAGCACTTCAGTTGAATAATTCACATCTGGATGATCTTTCACTATTTTCTAGTAACTCAGATTCTAATACTGACACAGCAAGTATTTTTTCATGTGATAGTAGAGATAATGAGCATACAGATATTAATATGAATTTAGAAAACGATAGCACTTATGATACACCAAATTCTTCACATGTGAATAGTGTTGTTAGTTTTAGATCAGCCCCAGAAGTTCCAGAAAGGCGAAGGAAAAGATTGAGTGATTTAGAAGTAATGAGGCAAAATTCTCTGTACGAAAATTGGAATCTTCCGCATTCATCACCAAACTCACCAAAAGTTGAAATGGATATCTCTACGAGGCCTAGTAAAAGTACAATATATGAGTTTGATCCTTTAAATAACAAGACATCCTCTGTAAAGAAATATGAAGGTGTAAGCAATGAGTTAATTTTATTAGAATCATTTTTGATAGGTGATACATATGGTACAATAATTTCAAGTGCAGACAGTGGTAATGATGATCCCTTTGACTTCAGTGAAAGTGAATATTTTAATCCACCAACCCCACCAGAACGGTTTGATAGTCTTTTACCCAATGAATCTTCATCAAAAGTTACAAATGAATTATCAGAAGTTGTTAATGAAAAGAATGGTGCTGCAGAGAAAGCTAGCTGGTATGTTAGTGATGAATCTGCCACAGTGTTGTCAGACCAGATTAAATCACAAAGTTCAATGATTCAAAAGTTCTCCAATATCTTAAAGCTAGATACAGTTCGAAACAAATCGAGCAAGCAAGTAACTAAAAAAATAGAGATGATAGAGAGACCTGCTATAAACAACCTACCTGTTTCATATTACAGTGGGACTTTGAATAAAGTGGTTTCAGGAGTGGTGGAAGATTTATTCAAAAATTCTCAGTCTCGTTATTGTGTACTGTCAGATCAAAAACTTATCTGCTATACTGATCCTACTAACTTAGTTTTAAAGGAAGCATACATGTTAGAAAATATATACTCAATACAGATTATCTTGCCACTATCATCAAGGTAAGTGCAATAAAAAATCATATATTACTGTGGCTTAAGGTGATTTAAAGTTCAACAAGTTGCTGGCCATTTTCTATACATAGTAGGTAAGTAGCAGCCCATTAACGTCCCACTGCTGGGCACAGGCCTCGTCACTCGCATGAGAGAGGGTTTTTCAGAGCAAAGACCCACCACGCTGCTCCACTGCGGATTGGCAGGCATAGTACACTAGTGCACTCTCTATTCCTTCACTCTCTGTCTGATGTGACGGGAATCCGATATGACCGGAGAGAGATCAGGTGCAGGACCGATGGCTTAACGTGCTCTTCGAGGCACGGGGGTGGAGCACACCGCCAACTTCCCAACTTCGGGCAAATATTGAGAAAATCTTAATAGAAAACTCAATATTGATTTGTGAATGTATATCATATTACTTACGAACCAAAAACAAACTTGCTATAAATTCTAGTAGGCTGCATAAAATTAACAACTCATTTAAGGGTAACTGTATACGTTTCTATAGTAAACTCCCACAAGACGTTATAGAGATGTCAATTAATAAATTCAAAGTCTTTGTTAAAAGAAAGTTGATAGAAAAATCGTATTATAAGTTGCAAGAGTACTTAGACCATAGAAACGCGTGGGAGTGAACGAACTGCTCTAATTTGAATTGAAATATACTAAACTAATATGATATTGTAATGATGATGGTACCAAAAAATCAAAATATCCGACTGAGTTTGTTGTGGGCTCTTCTCGGATCAGAGCGCGAATAAACCCTCGTAACTTTAGACTTTAAGTCGTTCTGGAGTATCATCATCAGACGTACGTTAGAATTAGAGTGTGGAAAAGAAAAGAAAAAAAAATTTGACGATTGAAAAGTGCTGTAATATGCCTACTTGAATAAAGATATTTTGATTTGATTTGAATTGGCCCGACCCGGGACTCGAACCCACGACCTCATATCTGTAGTCGAACATGCTAACCACTAGACCAATGAGGCAGTCAGTTCAATTCAATTATACATAGTATTTAAAAAATTTTAAAAATCAGGTAAGTAACAGCTTATTAATGTCCCACTGTTGTGCAAGGGAGGCCCCCTTCTAATTTTAGAGAGGGTTTTTATAACAGATATAACAGAGACCTGCCACACCTTTTACAGTGTGTTATCAGGCTGCACATACTCCAGAATTGGTTTTGGGGTATGCATTTATATAATTATTTACTACTATTAAGCATGTAAGTGTTACTTAGTGGACTTTAAAACCAGAATCTATGTGTCTGTCTGTTGGGCCTTCAGCTATTACATTATAATAACATATAATTCCATATGTAATATACCTAATATTTTACAGTACAACAAGTAACTCATACTGTTTTGAATTGATGATCTCAACAGGGGTGCGTAGTACCCCACGGAAGGTTCTATTCAGCTGCACAAGTGCACCGGAAAGACGAAACTGGGCCCAAAAGTTTGCTGAGCATCTCACAAATGTCTTTCCAACCAAATATACAACTGAGTTCACAAGATGTGGCTGGTGTTACCTTAAGGTATTTATTAAATTTCCCAAATATTTTATTGATTTTATTTTGTTTGTAAAGGTTAACAACAGACAACACAAAATCTAATACAGTCAAATAGAACAGACATACAAGTCACAATTACAAACAAATCACAAATACATCTAAATTCTTCCAAACTGTTATTTATTGAAGCAGGTGAAATTGCAATCTTTATAAATAAATATCATTAATATTATGGAATGGTTAAAAGGAGGAGGGGGTGGCAAATATTAAATCAAGTCTTTATATTGTTGTCAGATATTTCAGTACTGCTTTAATGTATGCTAAAATTCCTTTACCTGATTATAATTAAATGCATTAAAAACCTACCTGAGTAAATAATTTTTGAATTGAATTAAATTATTTAAGGAATAACAGTAACTATATCGTAAATATACTTGTTTCGCAATATAAGTGTCCTGTAACATACTTGTAATTTGATTTATAAATAGCTTTAAAGGTAAAAATAATAACTCGTTCATATTTCCGTCATCTTAGTTTAATAACCACAATCACAAAAGACAATGTTTATCATATTAATTTGTAGAGAAAATTTACTTTAGTTTAAAATCGTGTTCATGTTTTCATCTGGAGCATACTGGTGTTTCAAGTCCATTTGTATTGCAAAGGATCGATGTTGCATCCCTAGACGTAAACTTGCGCAACTACAAAAATAAAATTTAGTATATAATTGCCTGTGTGCTCTCCTGGACCCAGATGAACTGATTGTATCGTTACCACTGCATCCCGTCATCAATTAATTTACTCTGATAAAGCTTAGGGATCGTTATGCAGACGGTATTCATAAAATATTAAGGAACGATAATTTTGATTACTCGATCTGGGAGCAATTATTATTCGTTATGTTGTTATCTTTTCATATACTTTATAATAGATTATCGTTTATTTATTTATATGGATGCGTAATATATTGTAATTTATTTTAAAACGAAGAATGACTTGTATGGTCTGTTAAAATATCTTGTGCATTTCTGTATTGCTTGAATACATTATCTAGTTTATCGTAAAACTACACCAACTTATCGCTTTTATAAGATATTACGTTTACTATATCTTGATGCGTTTTCCACGGCCTCGACGTCTATTTAAATACATTTTTTTTTGTATAAATCAAACATACTATGCTGAATTACGAACAATAGGAAAGGCACAATTATACTAACGTCCTTAATAAATTATTATACTAATCTACTTAACGAAATACCTTTTATGTTACATACAAACATACTTATTTTATATACATGAACGCTGAAGCTTGAGTTTAAGAGCCCAAATGCGCCGTATAATGAAATATTCATATTACATTGCATCAATATATAGTAGTATTGATTTCTTCATATTTTTGTATTGAAAAACCGGTTATGCAATGACCGTGATAAAATTTATCTATTTATTGTTTGCACTTGCGCGGAGTCTTTAGTCAAAATACGTAGTATATGACGTGTATGTAGTTCGCATAATGTGATTTTGCTAAGCATGGTGGGCATTAGATAGGTACACAGTTATTGGGGTACTTTGCATAAAGGTTTATGATGCAATAAGCTCAATGCACTGTAATTTATTTTTCATCCTAATTTACGATAAATTAAACGCGTGGGAGTAACGAATTGCTCTTATTTAAATTAAAATATAATAAACTAATATAATATTGTAATGATGATGGAAAAAAACCATACAAAATACCCCATTGCATTTGTAGATTCTTCTCAGGACAGGGCGCGAAAGAATCCTCGTAACTTACTGAACCTTAGATCTTAAGTGGTTTTTTGATACCATTAGTCGTACTTTAGTATTAGTATTTAGAATTAACATTATAATTGACGAATTAAAAGTGCTGTAATAGGTCTACTTGAATAAAGATATTTTTAATTGACAATAATATATATATATAAATTTATATCAATGATATTGTAAACAAAATAAAAGTAATTGTTTATTATATGTCGAAATAATATTGAAATTATTTGGAGTCGTAACTAACACTCAGGATTGCTTATATCTTCAATAAGATACGCTTATGAAATGGTGTAAAGATAATATTGTGACTTTCAATATCAATAAATGCTGTGTTATAACTTTTATATTAAATCTTAATGTTATTACTCATAATTAAACATTAGATGCTCATACTCTAAAGAGAACATCTGAGATAAGAGATTTAGGAATTATTTGTGACTCTTCATTATCATTAACCAGTCATATAAGTAATATAATTTCTCGTGCTAACATGATTCTTGGCTTTATTTCAAGGGTATCTAAGGATTTCAAACATCCTACTACTCACATTTTACCTTACAACAGCATGTTTTGAAGCATCATTGAGTATGGATCAATAAATCATATGGGCACCTTACTTCAACATTCATATAAAAAATATCGAGAGAACTCGAAATAGATTCTTAAGAACTCTAACCTATCAGTTTCATTTAAGGTTATCCAATCATTTAATGTGTCTCAAACATTTTAATGTATCGTTATTACGGGTTAGACGGGAAATATCAAGTATGTTATTCTTTATAAAATCCTTCACAACCACAATGATACTCCTCTTCTAGGAAACATTAATATACATACATACATAGCGTCACGCCTCATTCCCATAGGGGTAGGCAGAGACAACATCCTTCCACTTGCCACGATCCTTGCATATCTCCTTCGCTTCTTTCATTCTCATTAAACCTATCATACAAGTTCGTCGGTTTAGAGTACTCTTGACCTGGCCGTTATTTAAAATGTCCTGGATTTGATCCAGGAACGTTCGCCTTGGTCTTCCCCTTCCAACTTTCGCATTCACTCTTGACTCATAAATCCTTTTTGTCAGTCTCCTTTCATTCATTCTCTCTACATGCCCAAACCATCTAAGCATACCTTTTTCAATTTTAGTCACTACGTCTTCTTTTATACCACAACGTTCTCTTATCACACTATTTCTCACTCTGTCACTCAGTTTTAATCCACTCATGCTTCTCAACGCTCTCATCTCTACCGCATTTATTTTACTTTTGT